>JARPRG010000549.1:1747210-1840291 GCA_031001745.1 Hartigia nigra | reverse complement strand
TGTTACGAATAATGTATCTTTTTTGTTTCATCCTGAGTGTAGGGATATTTGATAATTTTAAAGGATGTTCTGAAAGTTTTCAAAACTCCTTTGAAGAATTTGATATGGATTATTTACTTATCTTATCGATCATTATGATTGGACGTTTGTCGGAAAAAAAAAGTCACGCAGAGACATCACGTATATATGACATTATTCGTTTTCTTATTGGACAATGGAGGAAAAGCCTCCCTCATCAATGTCTTAGCTAATAAATTATTCGTGCGATGTGAATTGATCGAATTGTAACTACGTAGTAACTTTTTTTTTTGTTCTGGTTCAGACCAAAAGCTAGACTCTCCCGTGGCCATTATTGATTCTACAGTGAAAACGAGGTGGGTATATCTAGATTTGGAAAAGTTTATTCCAATTTCTTGGAAGTCGAAGAAAAAGCGGCAAGCAAAAGAGGTATGTAGATACACCTACCTTTTATGTATCTATCGTTCCTAGATGCGCGTATTATATTCTCAGCATGATCGATCGTTCGACAGCGGGTTTTGGATTTCCATCCCATTACAGCGAATCCATGTATCCAATTATGTTAAACCACGTATTAATTATCTATATTGTTTTACGGATAATGATTAATGCCTGGGGAAGTCTTTGGGTTCAACGTTGGGGTAGACAGTAGGGGTGGTTATAGAGAGAACGAGGGCCTTCGTCCGTCCGACCAAGGCTATGACTAATCTTTAGGGTTGAAATGACCTTCAGGTCAGTAGAAAACTGTCAGAATCCAATAATTCGTATTTTCCGGGTAATTTTTCCAGCGCAAGAACAATTTCATTTGGATTTCAAACAAAATCCAGAACCTTCCCTTATATAATACATTTCCTCCAAACTACCCCCATATAATTGATACTCCTAATATTTTATTCATAAAAAAGTGCACCGTATATAATTTTTTGGTTAATAATTATTTGTATCGCTGTTTTCTTCGCTATATATAATTATGCAATTTTCTGTATTTCTGTCGGGATAAAAAGTTTTGAGCGCGAATAACTTTTGTAAATCAAAATAAGAATGGGAGTTGAGATATTATTGAAATGAGATTCCAAATCCCATCGGAAGAGATATCCCTTGGTTATAGGTCGAAATCGTTTATCTTCCAGCCTTCTGTCTCTACTAGCCAGTCGTTCAGTCGTGCTTGTGGAGTTCGTTGTGCTAAGAGTTAAAACCTCAGCATGACTGGTGGCTCAGTAGCCGATAGACGTGTCACTTATGCATCCACGAATCAATAGCCGCTTCACTTTACACCTACCTCGGATCATTAGTCATTTTACATGATGTTGTTCAGCCGCTTGTATACCTGTACGTGTCAGTATATTTATGTAGTTACATGACTATACGTATGAGACCTGGTACCCCTTCGGAAACTGATAATAACTTGAGATTGATAACGAGTCGAGGATGGGCTCTCTCGAACACTTCCGGTACAGAAAAGATCATAAATAATAAATTCAGATAATTTCACTGCACTCGATACAGTCTGTGACCAAAAAAAAAACAAAATATTTATAATAATTTAACTAGTCATGTAATCTTATACGAATCCATTAATTATGATTATTATACAATAAATACATGGTTTCTTAGAAGGATCTGTATAAAATGCTAGTGAATTAGAAAAGATATTAGATATTTTTTATAACTTTTTTTTTCATCTAGATCTGTCTCACCTGGAATTTCGATTGTAAAAAATTAATGAAGTACCAGGGAGTGCTCGAGCTCATGAAGATGATCCTGCTCCGCCCGGTATTCGAATTCTGTCGTGACGGCGTTCCACTAATCATCGTAATGATTACTATACGAGTGGAGTCAGTCAGTCAGTCGATGGTCGTAGCTGTTTCTAGGCCATGCGGGGATGGCATAGGGCTTTGCACGCTTACCGAACGACGGATACTATCAGTCTGAGGATACCCCGAGGGCAGTACGAGGATCGCAGCACCCTCGCGTCCCCCAGGAGATTTATGATGCGTGTCCAATCGAGGGATAACCCTTGACTTCTTAGTCAGGCTGCAAAATGCGTCAAACAGTCTACCCGACTACCGTTAGTGGACGCTAACCTCGAAAGCAACAAAATGGTCTCATGACGTAATTTCAGTAAAATTGAACGTAAGTAAACCTAACCTAAGAAACCTAAGAAACAAGCTTGATGCATATAAAAACGTAATATAATAATCTCTCATACTTTTAGATTACAAAATAAAAAGCTACAAACCTCTTGAATCGTTAGACTACCGTAACGCCATCTGACTGTTACCAGTCTTATCACAGAAGGATATTAGCGTAACAAAAGGTAGTCAGCCAATTTCTCAATTTTACTGAGGTGCGTGTATACATTGTATAAATATATCTATGCTTAGATCACGATCGTGCATATAAGTCTAGTAATTGCAAGGATGAAGAGTATGGCGATCTTTAAAATGGAAAGGAAAGCTGCCGAAGCGAGAGATTCTATTTGCAGTGCGGAATGAGTTTGCGTGTGAGAAACCAGACGCAAGGTGGTTATGGCGTTAAAGTTAACACCGTAGTGGAACGTGTGAGTATGGCTTTGCTTCCTTCATCTATCATGCGAACCATGACAAACCGGGCTCAAAAGCAGCCGCCAGCGAAGCGGTCTTCCTTCACTTAGTCACCAGCACACGAAGCCTTTACCTGTCCTGTCTGGGACCTCTATCCTCTATCTACATTTGTTAACGTTTAAGCGTTCACAACATTTCTCTTGCGGCACGCACATCCAAACGAGAACGAACTGTAGCTTCCTTCTCCTGAGCACTTCTTGGGTCCCTTTTCGTCCTTGTGGCTCTAGATATTTAATTAGTTCTTCTTCTCTTCCGTCTTTCTCACTCTTTAATCCTGTCGAGTCTCTCTCTTTCTCTCGTGCACCTGTCGGTTGCAAAAATGGATATGTTGATGAGAATCTTATTGATGACATATGGTAATTAGCTCTTGGATGGGAACGTCAGTGGTCTTGGATATATAAGTAATTTTTTTTTCTTAAAAATTTACATATATTTATGACAAGTTAATTAATGATATATTGATAGGTGCTTTTCTTTACAGGTACTGTTGATGTATGACTATTGATATATTTTCCTCTCCATCATTGAGAAATGGGTTAAATGGTGTTTATCGGGCATATCAACTAATACATAATAATTGTACCAGCGATATTTGTGAAAGTGAACGAACTTGGTAAGCTCGTATATTATGTTTCTGGTAAAATCGTGTAAGTGAGGATAAAGGGATGATTTCGGGCGGACACGTGGACACTACTGACGTGGGACAATGGCGTAGTCCAGTTAATAAACGTTTGTTGTGTCACTTCTGGATTGTGTAGCTATGGAAACTGGACACTTAATTTCTGTAGTCGTCCATATTGTTATTGAACGTCTGAATATTACCAATGGTACAAATTAAAACCCTCAATTTCAAAGTGATTTGACCGATACCATATCAGGAGGTTACTCGGTATATATATTATAATATTTTGTGCAGAATTATATTGAAATAATTGCCACGTGTTATTTTGAAAATTAATTAGCTCAAGATTAAATCTTTTTGTATACTAGATTACGACTTTCTAAGGACTTGCGTCTTTATTCAGTTTGGCTTTTTTGTGTATTATTAAGTCAATCCCTTCTTTTTACTCGTGTTATGGGGACCGCGAGAATCCTATCGGTCTTTTTCAACCCCTGATGTCCCGGTACAGACGTTCCCAGGACCATTTAGGTATATAGTCAGTCAGCGGGACCAAGACGAGCAATCTCTTCTCTCAAGATATCGGAGGGAAAGCGAAGTGGCGTGAATGAGTCGTCCCTTGACGATCCTGAGATTTATGGTGGCAACGCTTGCCTGCTTGAGCTTGGCTTTTGACTCGGGGAGGTTGGTTAACCCTTGACTCTTGCCAGACTCCATGGTCTCCACCCTCTGTGGTCACTCGATAACCTCGTCGGCCTCTGATGGTATATTACTCCGTGAAAATTATTACATGTTGGTCAATCTAGAAACTTCAGTCACTTATACGATTAAATAAATGTTAAAGGGTACAATTGAATTTGTAAAGTAGAACTTTTTTTTTCATGAAATTATTAATTTTGCCCTTTTTATTATTACTTGCCATGTGGATGGTTTCATGGTATTTCTAAGTAATTGCTCGGAAATTAACCGATTCGAGATAACTCCTGCGAGGGGGTTGGTCGGATCGAATTAGGGGTTGAATGGCGCAGATGCAACGTAGGCAATAGTTCGGAAGGTCGTACGAATGAACGGCGGAACGTTCGGTATCTCGGCAGCACATGAGGCCACATATGAGGCTAGAACCACGGCGTCGTATGGGTCTGACTCACACGTATCACATGCAGTCATTTATCATTGTCATGCTCTCTTCACTGACACGAGGTTCCTACGTAGCGCAACCTTCGTATACATACGGAACTCTTGACACGAGATTCTTTTGATTTTGCATTTCTCCGTTTCTTCAGACTTCTATTTTATGTAAATCAGTATTATTAATTTTCTTTTTCTTAAATTACCAATTCACTTTTTCTATCGATTTCTAATGACATTGAAATACAATTAAAATAGATGAATGATTTTTCGGACGCGTACTGACTGGAATAAATTTCGTGACGATTGAAAATCACTGATATCAATACATACTGATAATTATTTTTTTTGTTTGTTTTGTATCTAATAGGCAATAACAGCTTACGTGATTATTTTGGGATATTTTGATTTTTAGGTTTTTATTAAAGAATTGTTCTTTATGTGAAGTTTCGCTATAACCTGTATTTGACAAGTGTGTTAGTGAACGAATGTACAAGTGCGATAATTTTACGGTGTTGTAGATTCGCATTCTACAACGTTTACGTACAATCAGGATGGATAAACGATATAAGATTACCGTACAATTTAATATTTACAAGGAACCTTTATATTCATATAAACAACGATGGTTTCGTAATATTTTATACAAAAAATAAGACAGTATATTAAGTAGTTCGCTCTATGGAAATTAAAATTAGGTTGTTAAACGTAGCTACGTCTTTATATCGCGATACAGTTGCGTATCAATCGTTTAGAATGTTAAATCTAGTTTGAAATTATATTATACAGAGACAAATCAGTTCAAATATACAAACTCAAATTGGCTCCACGTTAAGAATCAATCTGAACTGGCTAACTTCAATTAGTGCATTTGAACTGAAGGGCCCTGTATAAGTATATATTACATATACGAACGAATATCTGAATATCTACGAATAACCTCACTGAATATATATATATATATATATATATATATATATATATATAAGCAGAAACGTAAATCGTAAAAAAAATTAAGGATTCACTCAGCGTGACGGAATTAATACGAATCGATTTTTTTACCACGTTCGATAAGTGATCGATCGATAAAATCGACCAACGAGGAATTTCATGGTACACGTAAATATAGATAGATAGTTATAGGACGTTTCAAACGCGGTGATAAAATCGATATCGATAATTCACCTAATTTCCAAACAGTCGGATTTACAGTAGTCGGTAGGTAAACAACTATTTCTTTTTTTTTAACTAATATGCTGCGCTTATTTGCTTTTTTTTTATATAAATATTTATAGTATACGTAATAATATCCTAGGCGTGATTGTTGCGTAGATGTGATTCTTGTAGTCTTATGAGAATATGATTCCCGGCTTGTGTTCTCGCAGTTAACTTTCCTGCAGTACCAATACGTGCGTATAACCGCGTACCTATGCCATATTCTCGTTAACTACTGTTTACGGGAGTTAACTAATTGCTTCGCTATTCTACGCTGATTTATCCACAGTCGATTCGAGCTAGTTAAGGCCGAGCGAGTATAAAACGTTCGGAGAACAGAAGGACTGGTAGAACGTTATTGGTCGAATACATGTCGCTATACTTAAGTTTATTAAATCCGATTCCGAAATATCGTACCATATTATTTTATACCTTGAGTCTTCGTAGGCGAATAAATACAGATAAAATAATTCGAGAATTAAATAAAGCTCATTTTCATTGGTAACAATCTGATAAAAGTCATGGGATTATATAATTTTTCATAATTTAGGAGGCGGGTCAAATTTATATAAGACAAACAAATATTACGTATAAATTTTGATATTTGTATTCAGAAAGTTTTCTGTAGAAAATGCTTAGTCGTAGCTTTTCTTTTTTCTTCTTTTTTTGTATTCAGAAAGTTTTCTGTAGAAAATCCTTAGTCGTAGCTTTCAATACTATTTCATCATACTTTATTAATCGTAACGTCATTCCCACAGAATCGAACTTAAAAGATGAATAAGGTGTGTGTTCGCCAATAACAATCTACGATATTCTCACGATTCAATAACAACAATAATTACAATTTTCCCTGTATAATCGAACGATTCCCATACACCAGTCCTTATAATATATTCAAAAACCCACTTTTTCATTCCTCCAAGAAAATGTCTCGCACAAATAAAAATGTCTTTCTTCTTTATCATTGACTCGCATTTCTCGCTCGGTTAACGTAGATACTGATAGCTCAAGACAATTAGTTACCTGTGAATAGATTGCACTTACTTCGCTCGGCAGCATCCTTGAGTTTAATAGATCCTTTGTTCCTATCCAATTTGCGTAATTGCATGAATATCTAATTATATACACAAGTGGTATATTTTTATCAATTGGATGTAATAGGTACATACACTGGAGGAACTAGTAGAGCTCATTGAGCAAGTACTGCTCATCGTTCCAGTCCATCTGCGAATGATTTTCATTCTCGTGGACTCAACTAAGTTGATAGTATTCAGGTGCGAAGTCGTTGGCCAGATTGCTGAGGAAATTGAAGTCGGAGGAGCTGTTGCTGTTATCCGCAGAAGGTGGAGGCGCAGCCGTGTGAACAGGTTCACCATAAAAATTACCAAAATTTCCATAAGCCTCGTTATTACTGTCCGTCTGTCCAGTACTTCCTGGCGGCGTAATAACAGCGGCAGTTGCCGCGGCAATCGCAGTCGCCGTCGTCGTCATACCAGGAGCTGGAAAAGGATCCGGCGAAGAGACATAGCTGCTGGGAATGTTGGAGGCTTCGCCACCCTGATGAGAATGCAGCTGACTAGTTTGCTCGTAGTAAGCACCAGGATGACACTTGGTTCCAGTTCGATAGTCAGTTGAACTAGGATGAATCGAAGTCTGATGAGCAACGTAACCTTCAGCCGTATGTTGTTGCTGCTGCTGCTGTATCTCATTATAATAATGTTGTCCAGGTTGAGTAGATACGGTAGTATGCCCATGAGATGGAAGATTCTCACCAGGAGCATGATATGCACCTGCAGGATACCCGTAATTGCTGCCAGCGATGTATCCTTCAGCTGCTTGATGATCATTCTGAGTACCGGTATATCCTTGACCAGTGACGTAGGCATTGCTTCCTTGCATATTCCTATGATAAGAGGCATGATAAGCGCCCGTTTGGGCGTAGCCATTATACTCCCCAGTGTTTGCGTACTGAGTTTGTTGCTGATGGAACTGCATGGAAGGATTGTAAACAGGTCTGGCAGTGGTACCCGTTCTTGCGTGATGTCCTCGCGCAGCAATGACCTGTCCTTGTCTTGAATACAAAGGATGAACTTCACCAGGATACGAGATTCGTTGCTGGTAAGCATCCCTGGAGCAATAGGTATTTTGCTGAGCTTGCGTCTGCTGTGGTACAGTGGGTATGGCTGGTCTGGCAGTACCAACACCGTTCCTATAGTCAACCGCTGACGGTTGATAGACATTCTGTTGCGGTTGTTGCTGAAAATGATTCGGACCACTTCCTGGAACACCGTTTCTTCCATTGTGAGGTGACATGGTTCCAGTATTCACGGGACCATGAAGAACGGACGTGGGAATGGAACTTGCTGAGGATGGTGAACTACGTGGTCTTTGCATATAAGCAGCATGTGCCGCTTGTATACCCAGAGGACTTCCTTGCTGAAGCTGAACGGATGCCGGTGTTCCTGGCGTGGAAGATGGCGTCAAGCTCCTCGTTGAATTTTGTCCAGGAAGTGCCGGTGTGCTCACAGTCGAATCCGGCATCGCCAGAAGCACACCGTTGCTCGTTACGGAACAAATGTCCTTAGAGTTTGCCGAAGGGGACTTTTTGCTGACGGATATTTGTTTCGCAGGATTGGGACTCTTGTGACCACCGCCTACTTCAACCTTAACTCTAACCTCTGCGGAAAGTTTCTTTGTAGTTATACTCGGTGACGTCACTTCACTTCCATCCTGCGATCTCGAATCGTCATCCGCAATCATCTTCTCGAAGGAACTGGACACGCTGTTGGTACTACCGACACTACTGGCGCCGTTGCTGTTCGTGTTGAAGCCCGTATTGTTGTTGTTCGTTGCACTCGGCGTATTGTTGTTATTGCTGCTACCACGACCTGAGCTCAATTCCGTCGCTTCACCCAGGGAACTGCCGACGTCACCCACTCCGGAAATATCACAATTGTGGCAGCTCTTCTTCTCGTCCTCGTCTAGCAGCAACATCTTGTCGCTCTTTGACTTGTCCACGCTGTCCGATGACGTCCCGTCCTTATCGTCCCCGTCCTCTTTACTCAAAGTCTGTCTTTTGTGCTTCATTCTACGATTTTGAAACCACACCTTCACCTGGGAATATCAAGAGACAAGTAATGTATTTTCAGGTAGTAATGGGTATAATTTCTCATGGGCTAAATAAACTCGGGATCAATGGAAAAGTGAAACACGCAATAGTCATTTCCTATAATTTCGTTTCATTTCTGATGAATTATGCGCTCGATAGAGACGCCTAGACATTGTCTGGTCTCGTGGTAACGAAGAAATAGAATAACAAAAAAATAACGTCGCTTTGTTTCCAAAGGTTTGTCGGCTAATGATCGGATAATAGTCAATGGTCTACGCACCTGTCTTTCCGTAAGATCCAACGACGCGGCTATTTCTATTCGTCGCGGTCGACAGAGATATTTATTAAAATGAAATTCCTTCTCCAACTCGAGAAGCTGCGTGTTCGTGTATGCCGTTCGTAATCTTCTAGGAAGACCGTTCTCTGTAATCAAAAGATCGACAAACATGTTTATTGTCAATGGAAAAATTTCTTATTTATACCAATAGCATATTACTGTTTTCCTGCACGCAATATTTTCAGCTGATGACTGTACCGAATGTCGTCATAGTGATGTCATATATAAGAAGACATCAGGAAATTATTGAATCGTCTTCGGTTTTTACTATTTTTACTACGGGCAAAGAGTAGTGTAATTAATGACTCCGCGAACAAAAGGCAAGAGGACGATGTGCTAACAATACAAGACCCGAAGGCTGCAACAACGTCGAGGTACATTCTGGGGCTTATAACACGACTCCTCGAAAACTTTACGGCCAAGTTTTGAAACTACAGGTATTTCGTGTCAATTCAAACAGCGCCTAATTATTATCAGGCAAGAAACTTGTCCTGCGATAACAAGGGAACCTTAAGGAGTTGGATAGAAACTCATCCGGTATTCACGGTATCCAAAATTCCTAGCGTTAACTGAATCTGAGATCTGACCATTGATAGATATATAGATCCCTTGACACGATTGCTATGATTTATACAAACTTGATATGTATTTCAACGTCTCTTGAATTTTGCAATTATCTAAACTGCGTTCTCATACAAAGCAAAGGACACATTCGATCCCCTAACTTTTCCTTTGTCTGAAACTCCTAATTACCACGCGTTTCCTTTATGCAACTTGAAGAAAAAAGGGACGCGAGAAGATGTAAAAACAAATTATTATATCAGTGGAATATATCTTTGATTCTTCTGCTTAATCGTTTGTTCTCTAGACAGTTCAAAGCCGCCGCTTCCTGCAAGTGGATGATTCAGTCATTATGATAAGCACGGATGTTCGTACGGAGGCCTTAAAGTCGACGTCGTATTTTAGCAGCTCGTAACTCGTAGTGCGAGGATCTGGTGTTGCGTTGAGGATGGAGACTCGTGTTTGGAAGAGGCCGAGAGGCTAAACTACCCCATAGCGTGCGAGCGGATGTAAGGGTGGCCAAGGGCTCTGCAACAGGGGTGAGTCAGGGGGCGAAAAGGGCGATATGGCGAAGGACTGGGAAATGGTAGTGTGGGTATAGAAGGTCTGGAAGGCTACAAGAGTGAAGGGGGACATCAGCAGGCAGAGAGGGTAGAAGGAACGAGCCAAGAGGGAGCATAGGGGGTGAGATGAAAGTATCGCGTGATTGACGTGGGCCTCATCAGCATTCCGGTCTCGTGATTGGCTAGACGAACCTGTCAATCAAAAGGATCCACGCCTATTGCACATACTTCCCGGCACGTTACATATCCTCCCTCGTTGGGCCGCCAAAGCATTTAAATTCTATGGACCAGGTCGTTTTAAACGTAAATTATACTGATTCGAGAATTTTCAAGGATTTTATTGTTTAATGAATGAGAAATTTTATTATCAACAAACAACCTAAGAACTTGGGTTTGATAGATATATGTGTAAAATAATCAATTAAAATTTCCGTACAAATATTTACAGCCACATTGCGGATGGTTTTACTTGACGTGCCCCATGATGTCTAGTTCATGTGAATTTGTCTTTTTCGACTTTTCTTTTCGACCAAAGTCACAAGGAGCGATGACACCCGGAGTCCAATTAAGAAGCATGTGTATCGAAAAACGGCGAGGTCGCGATATTTCGAACGTGTTTAGCTTCTGGCTCAGCGCTCTATACGATACCAGACAAAAATATCAACGTCGCGCACAGTTAGCTCTTCACTTTTCACAAACCGGACAAGGTGATGGACTGTCAGACAAAGTCACAGAGTCGACAGCCGAGGAGTGACGGAGTTGCGTGCGAAGTGAAATGGATCTCAGCCACTAAAATAGCACCGTTATACTAGAATCGTGTTGTTCCTTATCGCTTTGGTTACGTTTCATTCTTCTTCCTATATTTGAATCGAAGTGTAAGGAAAGAAAAAAAAAAAATTAAGAGATCCCAAAGTGCGACTTGACCACACCGATATACGTGACCAGAGAATCGTGCTAAGCACTTCCATAGTAAATACTTCAGTTGGCTCCTTGCTGATTCAGGACGGCTCCTCGTCTAGAATTCCCAATTAGTCTTATTCTGCTCATTCCTTAATTTCTTAACTCCATTGTACCTTTCAACAAAACTATTTAGCTAGTCCAAAAGCTATGGTAAAAATTTGTATTATACAATATTATTTGTTAATATACATGCCAAATATTATGGTAGTATGTCAATTTAAAAATATAAAATTCGCAAGACTTCTTTTTCGTCTTATTAAAGATACTGCCTTTCAGGACGGGATGAAGCTTGTCATCGTCTACACGATCAGTGACTCCATTTTTGTTCTTGCATGTTTATCCGGTTACGTATTTATAGGTGTCACAGCGTCCAAGCTCGCGACAATGAAAGAAACACAAGGACGCCGTTAAGGTCCAGGAAATAACAATGCAACCGTTCTGTGGACGAGGAAAGTATCACGACGCCGGACGTCGTATTATTTTGGGACGGTCCGTCATTCATCGGGGCTGCAACGACGTTGCCAGAGCCGACGGCCGTCGCTTCGCACTTCTGAACTCGACCGACGCTCGGCGGCTCTTCGTGACGACGCTCTTCGGTCCCCTTATGACGGTGGATGCTGGCTGCGCAAGCGGAGGAGCCAGTGAGTGATGCGTCCCATTGTTTGTCCAACGGTCTTATTTAAGCAGTGACAACATCGACATCTATTTGTTAAGATCTAACGGCGTGAACTAAGTTTTGCCGTATGGTTGGCACTCTTTTACAAAAAATTAACGCCGTGAATGAGGGCAATGAATTTGTTTTGCCATGTTTGCTAGCCATGTTTAGATAAGTTTAAGGAACGGGAAGCACTTGGGAAGAAATATATAGAATTTGGATACATGTAATTTTTCAAAATATCACAATGCTTCAGGGTTACGATGAAGATGCAGGTGCGAACGTTGCAGTTTTATAGGTTATGAAATATACATTCAATAATTATTTACAGAGTTTAGTATACTGTAGTACATTTTACTTCTAAGAGTGAAGTGAATAGTCATTCTCGTAATTCATACGGAAATTCATAGTCAACTTCGTATAACAGAGATGTTTACATTGATAAAAAGAAAAGTTTTTTCGAACGTACAATTTCTTAAATCTTACAGTCGCTACAATCGAAGAGATGAAACAAGATCAGTCTGAGTTTTGCTAGAAAAATTTGTGTGACACATTTGTATGGGAATCTAAAATTAATAATTGTCTGATTACTTTGTATTTTGAAATATTATCATTAGTCATTGTGAAGTTTTACGAACAAAGGATCAGAATGAGCTTTGCTTTGATATCCAAACTGCAAGAATAAGTACAATGTACACAAAGTGATCATGGGGCTAAGAAAAGAAGCTACGGACGAAGAAAATGATAGGATAAATAATAGAAGGAAAACAGAGAGAGAAACGAATTCAGAGAACAGACACGCACGCGTGAGAGTAGAAGTGGCTGGCCATGGTCCCTCTCCTCCTACTCTTTGTCCTCCGGCAGCGCAACCTTCCCATCTATAGACAGGTGGGAAGGGTCACATGATGGCCGTCTCTGTAATTTGTCTTTTGTTTCTCCCTTCGCTTGTTTGCCCGCAGGAAGAAAACTTGTGAAGAAAAAAGGGCGGAAAGAGACGGCGTTCGAGCGAGAGCCCATTTCGTTGTCCTGACGTTTTGCTGTTGCCGTCGATGCCGCTCGAGAGGAAAACGTAAGGAAGGAAGAAAGCACCGATAGGACACTAAAGTGTGTGAGAGAGAGAGAGAGAGAAAGAGAGAGAGAGTCAGACTTAACGTAAACGTATGAAAAATGAGTGACGAGAGTTCGAAACAAATGATGGGACAGCCGGTTCCGTGTCTGTCAGTCCCAACGTCCAAGAGAGACGGAGAAGGAAAAAGGTTAAAAAAAAGGGGACTCTATCTCGGCATAAGAGGAAAATTACCAGGGGTGACGATCATTAGACAAATAATACTTAATCGTCGGAGACGTCCATCTTGGGACTCCTTGGCCAATTGAAAACATTTCGAAGTATCCCATGTAAACGTCATGTGTAGACAATGGGCAAAGCATGTTTTTTTTTTAAGTTAATGAAACAGTGTATTTTTGTCAGATTTCAAAAGTATCAGATGCAGCCTGATTTGCGTGTTTTGGATATAACGTGGTGGGTGGTACAAACAATGATTCATGGTATAATAATCAAGAGATTTCCTCATGGTCTATTCGGTAATTTGCGGTGGTATAGTTAGTGGTGAGTATCGTCGTAGATTGTGCTTGTTATAGATTTATACGTGATTTTAGGTGTAGCTGGAGAATGGTAGGTAGGCAAACAAAACTTTATGCATGGATGGTTTTGGTGGGTCTGGGAGCTTTGGGACTGGCGAGGGTTCAACCTATAATCAATTAACAGAGAGCAAAACAAGCATCGCGGCTGACCATTGGTCAGTAGCACAAAATATTGCGTAGCACGTTCTTATAGGTTAAAATGGATACGAATGGTTGCACTGGTACCTACGTTCTATTAATAAATCAATTAATACACAGCTTCATTGGAGTAAAATGGGCAGGTAGCAAAGAATCATTTACACACAACGCACTAATAATCATTACGTTACAACATTAAATGTTGATCTTAACAACCGTTCAAGATTTCCATTGTCTAAAGACAATCTTGATCCTTTGAAGGTTCATTCTCGCTGAAGTACATCGTCAATTAATCATAAAAATTTCCAAATTTTTTATGCATCCATCCACGACATCACCTGTCCTCATTCACGTCTGAAATTATCCTGAACTATATATTACAAAGTGTATATCTTCCATTGGCCTGGTAATGTACCGCGAAAGCCCAACACTCTAAGTATAATCCCCCATCGATTTTATGCGAAAGCCCAGCACGAAACGGCACACCATATCATTACAGCCCCCCATCCGCAGCGGCTTCATCTTTATTTTTCACGACTCGCATCTTGTCAAGGACTGGCGGGCTTGATACATTAGCATAACGTTTTACATAGCTATTCGGTCGTAATAACTGGCACGGTAAGGGGGCGTAGGAGGTAGAAGGTTAGAGAAGGATATAATACATATATAACCAAGAGCATAAGAAGGATAAAGAGAATGACGGAATACATATAACTGTATATATACATATATATATCCAAGAGGCATAAGTGAAGCACTGTAAAAGGAAGAAATAAAATATAGAAGCCGGTTGTGCTGCCGGTTTGAAAAATATCGTTACACGAATACACTCGTGTCTTCCTGGAGGCTCGTAGCGTGCCTCGTCTTTCTGAGTCTCATGGCAAGTAGTATGGCGGCGGCCATGCTGGTGCTGGCATGCCACGGCGTTGCAGCCTGCCAACCTGTGATTATGGTGGCCACGAAGCCTCGTCTAGAAAATTGGATATAGGGATCCGTGCAGCGAGGCCAGGCAATGCGAAGGCAGACAGACCAGGCAGAGGCGTGCCGATGCAACCTGCAATCATCGGGGTGGAGCGACTCGGGTCGTTCGCCCTCTTGGCTGTTCGTGCGTTTGGCGTTCAAGTACGTATGGCCACGTTACATTTCTTTGACGCAAGTCCTTTTTATTATTATTTGCCAGAACATCTCCTGTACGGCGATTTGTTAATTTTTACCATCGAACCTTACTCGAAGCTTGTCAAAACAGGTTAGTATATTACATACTCTGCGCAGTTTTACTCACCATTTTCTCTATACCCCTTTTTCGCATAACT
This sequence comes from Hartigia nigra, assembly GCA_031001745.1. Classification (NCBI taxonomy): domain Eukaryota; kingdom Metazoa; phylum Arthropoda; class Insecta; order Hymenoptera; family Cephidae; genus Hartigia; species Hartigia nigra. The sequence goes on along the minus strand of JARPRG010000549.1, from coordinate 1,825,431 downwards.
GGTAGCCATGTTTGTTATAGTCCGAATAAGGAGTTCTCCGTCTACTTTCTTATATCTTATATAGCATTCGGAAACCGTAGCCAACACTGCGATAATAATACTCTGCGTGCTGAACTCGCTTACGGTATGCACGAACATGCCGCAATCACGCAACACCAAGACCCTACGGCCCACCCACTGCTTCTCCGTGTTTTGCGGTTGTAACAGGCCACCCTGTTTCTATTCATTCTACGTATTCTGCTACCGGGGTAGGAAACACGCTCCTTGGCTATATCTGCGGGCACTGGAAGACCGGTGCCGATCACCCTCGAGATATCTACGTGCATAATAGTTAGCTGGGTTATAACTGTGGTATACTCGCTCTACGTTACTTTTTATTAATACGGCCCTTCGTGGCGGAAACGTAACTATTTTATGAAGAAATCATTACTGGAGTTCCTGTTTAATTTCACTTGATATGGTCGACGATAAAGAAACAGCATGGTGGATGCTAACTCTAAGCGCGATTAAAACGGTTTAATTGGTCTTCCTATCGTACTAAATCGACACGATTTACTACTGGTACACGAGCTTCGACGAGCGATATACACGGGTGCTCTGGGTTCCTGCAATTATATTTACTTTAGTGACAATTATTGCTGCACTAGTTGAAATTACGTCATTCAGTCAATATTCAGTGCAAGGTACCAACATAAATGGAGAAATAAAATTATCTTTACAAAATGGACGTTGCGTACCTACTCCTGATAAAAGAGATTGCTTGATGGCTATTACTATTATAATATTACCACCTTCTCCTCCGTGCGCTCAAAAAGGGAGATGCTGAGGAAAGAATCCGAGAGAAAATCGTAGCGTCGTTACTTTCCTCCTTACTGGATTATTTTAATTACATTAGTGGGAAGAAGAGGAGGGGGGCGACGCGGGGTAGGTTGGATGACGGTAGGTAGGTACTCTGTCCTATTATCAGAGAAGCTCCCACGAAATCAATCTGCCATCTAACGGGCAAATGGCGCTTTTCAGCCCCGGGGGAGCCCCCTTTCCGCACACCTTGGTACTTCCATAACGCAGCATCCAGCATCCCTTAGCTCCCTGACCACCCTCCTGAATGGTGGCACTTCTCATCCGTCTGTCTCTCTCGCTCTCTCTCTTTCTCTCTCTCTTTTCATCTCCACTAACCAATTCTCGTAGTTCTGAGTTTCCGTCTCTGAGAGGCACAACTTTATTCTCCAAGCATAAGACGTATACGCTCCTTTACTCTTTCCACTGGATGCTGCAGGAGTAGCCCGTGGGATACGCGTCTAGCGTAAAAGAGCTCCAAACTAATTTCTTGATAATTTTCGTCTACCCTTTCTACCATCTTCTTCGTAATGCCACCGATACTGCCACAGTTGCCGGAGTTCCCGGCCGACTTGGAGTCTTCGTTTCGCCCTTCACTTGCTGCGGGGTATATCCCACTCATCTCCTTGAAGCATTTTTCCACCAGGGTGGAGAAGCGTCGCCAGAAAATCTCAGCCATACTGTTTCCCTGCGTTGGTTTGGTTACCTTCCTCCCTCCGTTGCAGCAAAGGACGCGCCCGCAAGCCAAGGGATAAAAAGTTTATTTTAATCTTTACAAATTTTAAATCCCCTGCCACCTTTCTGTGAGACAACTATGAAAACGGAGACATAAAATAAGCCTCGACGACCTGAATCTTCCTATCTTATTTGCAGATCTTTCAGAAAGTTTACTCAAAACTTTTGTCTAGAGCTAAACATTTTCCGGCAACGTTATTCCATTTATGTACTTACGTTAGTTCAGTGATATGTATATACATACGGCAGATTAAATCTGCTCAATTGTCTCAGTAGGCTAGTTTCTATGAGATCATATTTAATTGAAGAAAACGAAAATAATACCGAACCTATTTAATGACTGCGTGAGATCGACAAACAGAAAGATACTTATTTTTTTTAGCGATCTCTGCCGTCGTATCTCACGGCTTTTAACGGCTGTTGCTAGATGGCAGTAGTCTCGCGAGAAAAAATGGCCGAAGCCCGACAGTCGTGCGTGGTTTTACTATCCTCTGTATTCTGTATGTAAGTAAGCATAAACCATTTCTACTCGTCGATTTCTCGTGTTGCCCAAGGCTATTAGCGTCGCTCTATTCATTACTCGTTCTACGGAGACGAGCGGGTCAAGGTCATTTTCGAAACAAAGAACTCGCCGAAGAACTATCTAGTCTTTCGACATTCACCAACCACCATTCCCTTGGTAAACATAATTTGCAACGGTTACTTACTGGTTGAATACGAGAGTTCAATCCCTTTTTACTTTACACAACACCGTTTTAATCTGAATAGTTACTTATACGTCTTCCGTGGACCATTATAATTCGTGAAATTTGTCATTTTACAGTGTTAATAAAAATTCAGGTAATTTATCGATCATATCGATTGTCCTCGAAGATTATTTGTACCAAAAATCATTAAATTATTAAACTCTCCTGGGATACCCGAAAAGCGGTTGCATATTTTTTTGTTAAATATGGCTGCAAGTTTGTTTAAAGTAGCATTGGCTATGCTCGCGTGAGTGTGTATAATTAATATACTAAATAAGAATAAGAGTAAGTAGTTTATAGTTCCTTCGAGTGTCTACGGGTACAACGGCAGTACACAGATCTGTAATTATTTCAAGGTAATTGGTTTCCGCACTGTCGTGTTCTTAATTAATAAGCATTATGCGTGCGTAGGAAAATAACACATCAACACGGTTCATTAATAGTGCTAGTGTAAATTAATGTGTCAAATAGTATATTAAATCGAAATTATTTTTCGATTACTCTGATATTGAATGATCATAATGATGAATCAGTAATCTTTGCAAGATTATCATAATTTATTTGCCAAGTCTGTAAGATTATTTTTAATGTCATATACGAGTAACTAATTCATTAACTAGTTTCATACTAAATCACTTTCTTCACTTGACTTTACCAAAAGAGTCGTTATTTATCAGTCGTAATGATCATCCGATTTGTTCCGCAAAAGGAATTCGTATCAGTATATAATCATTTTAATTATCCAAGACAGCGAGTAATAGTTCGAAATCTCAGTTAGAAATCTCAATTCTTAGAGCAGACGTCAAGAATTTTCACTTAGCACGCGGCATCGTTATTATAATGAATTCACTTAGTTTGATTGACAAATGATCTTCGACTCTCGTAAAATAAAACAAAAAAAACAAACAAGTACCTTTGCAGAATTATTTCCATGATTGAAATCAAAGTTAATATGGCATTTAAAGCTGCACCGCACATACATATAACATTAAAACAAAAATTAATTAAACCAAAGATATTTATAACGATTACAAAAAAAAATTTCCAAATCCTTCTATAATTAAAACGTCAACAAAATTCCATGAAAAGTGTATACACTAAAATTTTCTGGGGCAAGAAGAAGGTCTTGGTCGAGTAGAAAACTTCAATATCCAACCGCGTTTATAATGAAAGTTATAAATAGTATCTCGGCGTTAGTATTAAAATACAAATGTGGCCAGTGCGGGCGGTAATAATGCGAAAAAGAAAAGGGTTCCGAGATCCCTGTTAAATAAAACCGGGCAAAAATCTTTCTCCGGCGAAAAGGGGTAAAAGGTTGTAACCCACATAGTATATATATAAATATCCACAGCATCTATGCCTCGTAGTATAGGGATATACGTGGACAGAAAGCTCGGACGGGCGCCATGTGTATAATAATGTTAAAGAATGTTAAATGTAGAAGTAGGGATCGAGGACCCGTGCTGCATATATTAGTTGTTAACAATGCTGTAAAGGACACTCGGCCGGGAGCCCCCATTGCGTTTCGTCCCATAAGATTTACGAGGCTCCTTCCCATGTGATTCTTATGTATCCCTTTATATTTAGTGTGCAACCTTGTATAATACTACTGCATAATAGCAGTACGAAAGATACCCTAGTCACGTTTCGCTCGTGGTCACATGAAGGGATATAACGTATAAATGATATTCTTGGATAAATTATATAGCAATGATCATTGGGAATTTTGCATAGGACGCAAGGAGCAACACTTGACCATCCCTAAAGTCACCCCTGGTGTCATAACTTATCACCCCTGTCGACTCAATGCCTGCTCCAACCCTCGTGATAATTGTTTAAACCGACCACTAGGCTGCCCTTGGGTCCGATGTGCGCGACACCCTGTGCTAATCTTGTTTGCACGCAGAAACTTAATGTACTTCGCGGTACATGGATGCGACTAATTAGGTCTGAGTTAGGTTTTTTGAGTATTTTAGATGTTTTTGTACTGGATGTTTGGACGGGTATTCCTTGAGTGAATTCTTTTTTTTCTTTTAACCAAGAAGTAGCAGAGTGTAGGCAGGGCACTGATTTGATTATGACTGGCAATTTAATCTCGGCTTAGTTATATACAGTGAGCGTCAACGATGGCATGGAGTGGGGATGCAGGCAGACTGATGCGTAGCAATGATCCCTGCTCTAGGGTTGATGTGCTCACTGTACCAACTTAAGAACTGTTATTTACCAAAAGTTCTATTGTGACGGAGAAATTCTTCTGAATTCAATGCCAGAACAATGGAATAGAATATTGTGTAACGACCATACTTTGTTCTATTTCCCGTAGCTGTTTCAGCCCTTGTTCGTTTTGATATCCGTCGTTTGGATGAAAGTCTCGTGAGATTTTAAGAATTCCAGAAAAATTGACAGTTACATATATATGCATTTAAGTCATTATACAAAAATTTGATTTTGTATATTTCGTTTTAGGGTAGTTTCAAGATTTTCATTAGTCGTAGATTTCGGAAAAATTCTTTAACTTGTTATTCATATTATTTTTGAGAATAAGGACAACTACAGGCCATAAGAGTTATCAAAAAGTAGTGAAGTTATATAGTAAAAGATTTTTTATAAAAATATAATAGTTGCACTACGTAAAGTGCAAACTGGCACAATGGATAAGGCCTTGGATGGCCTCCAGAAAGTATTGCGATTCGGAGTTTGAATATGCAGCGTAAAAAGAAGTCGAGGAGCTCAAAGAGGAACGAGAGTACGATAGCGAGCAAATAATAGGGAAATGATTTGCTCCTTGTTAGATAAAGACTTGGGGGACTTGGGAAAAGAAATATTGCCGCCAATGAAAGGAAGTAGGGACGGTTCGTTCGAAACTTCCTCTTCTTCGGTCGTGCCAGGTCATCCGTGTGCGAATCCTGCTCGATCAGGAGTTAAATAATACCAGGCCAATTTCATCATGCCTATATGTAAAATTCATACCGTATCAATAATACCTGAAATCAATTTCCACGAATTTTTATTACACAAAAAATATATTTTTTCACTAAAAAAGAAAAACATCAAAATTACTTAAAGTGCTAAACTACGTACGCGAACCAGATAAAATAAAATATTGTATTTTAAAAACCCTATGATTTACAGTTATTTCTAAAATACAACACCCGTTATATAAATTATGTATATATTATATGGAGTTACAAGATTTTATTGTAAATGATCAATGAAAACGATTAAGCAACTATCGTCCATTCGATTTAAATCAATATGATCCGCGGGTATTTCGTATCTATTAATGGAGCACGTGTTTAGTCCTTTTTTTTTGTTAATCAACCATGAGATAAGTTCCTATCTATTAGATTATATTACATAGCTCTGTATATTGTTCCGAAGTAACCTTGAAGGAGTTCGTTCACACCCTGAATATGGGTATCGTGAATTGTTATTGAATTACATGTTTATCGAAGGCATTATTCGTGGTAATACGATATGTCTTATACAGTCGATTCTGTAATAGTCAATACAGGGCGGCTACCATCAAGAGAATCCACGACAATACAGAAGGGAGTATTGCTTCTGTGTGTTTCGTTAGAAGGTACCATCGAAGGTGGCGACCAGCAATAAGGTGGTTGGCCCCCCTTAGGAGATATACATGGGGGGTCCTGATTTTTGTCGAGTCACTTTTCATCACTTCTATCTCCCCTATCTCTGTCGGCTTAGCTACGCCATTCCTGTCTCCCGGCCACCGAACCGATTTCATCATAGGCACCTACGCTTCACGACTGGCAATCGATACTGGGATGTTTTCATGTTTTGCTCGTCATCCCATACAACCTACGAACCTAAAGATCATTCTCAGGATACGTGGAAAATAGTACCACTGAACACAGTAGAAACGATCCTATACAAGATACGTGAAATGACAAATTTTGAAAAAGTATCCAAATAACCTAGAACCAAATCCACGGAAATGTCATACATTTTTGTATTTTTTTTTGTTTCAATTAAATTTATTTCCCTCAGCAGGAACAAATTTCAGAATGATTATTTTATTCGAACGCCATATTGATTTTTCTTTAACTTATTATTATTATTTTTTTATAACTTTATAGTATGTAGGCAGGTATGGAAATTCAGTAAGGGATGAAGGTGTGAAGATCGCAATGAATTGGCAACATGGAATAAACGAAGAAGGGGTTCGTTCTGGATAGACGAAAGCAGACCGTGTTATGGAAGAGGATGGGATGGTATGGTATGATATGGTATGCCGTAGAATGCTATATAGTATGGAACGTGTTGGTAGGGTTTGCATGGCGGCAAAGAGTCCAGTAGCGATCATCAATCAGAAGGGCAGTCAGCCGTCCGTCGGTTGGCCGACTGGCTGGTCAGCCACGTCCAGGGTGTACAGAGTTCGCGCACCGGAGGCACCTCTAGGTACGGATTTGCGAGTCATGCTCGACCCCATCCCCAGGACGATCGATCCCCAATGTTATAGCTATGGTTATATAATATTACTAGAGCCTTGCTTGGCTTTTCCTGTTATTACTCGTTAGCCAGATCGAACCAATATTTACGTGCCTAACTGCTAGACCTAAAGCTACCTCCAATTCTTGAACATACTGGTTAAGGACAAAATTTTTAATTATATTTAAAAATTCTTTGTCAGACCATGGGCTTATACACCCTTAGACGATCAATTTACGTCCATGTATATTCGCGCGTCGATATTTTCACTCTATTCAAAGGACTATAGCTAGATGATGGTTAGCTGACTGTCTTGTACACGTGTCCTGAGTGACTTTAATAGATAACGTGTCAGAGATCATAGTGAGAAAGACTACGTGAAATTATTGTTTCGAATAAATTTGGATGACTGTTATAGAAATGGTCCAGAATATGATTTAATCAATATTAATTTGTTTTGTATATTTGAATAAGGCACTTCTTTTAAGTAGGCGATTTTAATTAACGACGTGCTTTCAGTACCAGAGTAAAAATCTTATAATGACAGACTAAAACTTTCGTTTACCACGGTAATTCCATTGATCTCTGTCTGTAGATCCCCTTGAATTCCTAAGGAGAAAACGGAGTTAAATGAATTTATAGGAAATAGAGAATAAGGGTTGGTTATGGAGTGTTCGACAAAATTAGGAGTCACAGATTTTCAGCTACCCAAGTAGTCAAGAGTATACACGGATGACGTATGTCTCCTTCGGGATGATAATAACCTTTTTTGAATGTATCCGAGGGAAGGGTCCTGATAGAAGAATAGGAAGTGCAGGGGGTTCAGGGATAGGTAACTGCAGGGTCTGATAATTAAGCCAAGAAACTTTCTCTCTTGCGATCTTTCCCCCTTATATTTTTTTTCACTCGTTCTTTATCTCTGTCTCAGTTACTCTTCTATGCGTGTATATATATACATATATCTACCTATCTTTTTTACCCCTACCTGTTTCATTCTGAACTTCGTTGTTTGATGTTGCATGACTTTTTATTGGCGGCCTGACATTTTATGAACAGAGTGGCTCGACCCGCCAGTCGGGCCGGCAGAAAATCTTTCAGCACGGGTACCAACCCCACGTCGTCGTGGGCTGCCGGCTAATTACCCTCAGACTACCCTCTAGAACTCAGCCCCATTTCTATCCCTATCAGAACCCGCACTGGGCCTCCTCCACTCGACTTGCCGCATGTTCTCTTACTACAACGCTCCTCGTCGTCCATGAAAGAAGAAAGAAGTGACGTCGGAAAGGGAACCCGGAGATTCCCCCTTTTCTCCATAGAGCTAATGTCCCTTAAAAGTAAAGTGTTTAGTTCAGGCCGGATGTACCATTCGAGCATTCATTCGCTGCTAAGTTGATTTTAAACTCGAGTGTAGCCAATCCGTCAGTCTTGTGAATTATGGTCTGAGGACATTACGACGATATTTTTGTTCTTGGTCACCTACGTCCTGGACCAAAGTATCCATTGGGCGAATTCACATTAATCCCTGTTTCCTAATAATACACATGAATGCCATTCTTCGCTTTGAATAGCATCCACTTCACTAACTTCTTGTAGGCTTCTGTTCTTAACCGGCGCTATGGAATATTCGCCATCCTGAATACGTTTGCGGCCAAAGTGTCAATGTCCTGATACAGTGCATTGCGTATAAAAGCAAAGAGAAAGAAAAAAGAAAAAAAAGGAAAATCTAAGAACAGTCACTGAAAGGATTCAGACACCTTCCTAGCGCCCAGGAGAGAGCGGCACTTTGATCCTGAATGACTGGCAACTTCATAGTCACAAAGCTAAACAGTCCCTGTTGGATGAAACGTAGCCTCGCGCTGCTGTATCGCGCGGGACTTTTTATCGCGCTGTGAGGCCCATTATGGCAACAGGTTTGCCCTGTCCTACATCATGACGTTATTCTACGATCGTAGATACTTCTACAGAAAGAAACTTACCATGGACACAGTAACTTTGTCCAGATTAAATATCAAAATCCTTTAATCCATCACGCAAGCATCCATCAGGAGCCTACGACCGTTCCCTGAAGTGTGAGGAATATATTCTCTAGGCAAGGCCCAAAAACTGAAGTTGCAAACTTTAGCTATGTCGACGTACGACAATCAACGAGGAAATATCGCTCGGGCGTAGTATCCTAATGACAAATTATGGAGATGAGGTTGATGCTCGCTGGAGGCTGCGACGTGGCGACTTACTATTAGAAGAGGAGAGTCAGGATGGAACAAGTCAGGAACGGAGTTTGTCACGAGGTGGAGTATCTAGTAGAGACGCTGTGTCTCTATCTTTCTCTATACCATAGTCTATGGTAGAGAAGAAAATCCCAGTTGATTCCCAGCAGCCCTTGCGCTACGAAAACTGGTGACTCCCATTCCCTATGGAGACTCTACCTTCCCCATCTCTCCCCAAAGTACTCCTCCGCAGCTAACCATCCTCACCCCTCGGGGCTGGTCGTAGCCGTCGGATGGTGCGAGGCTGGGTAAAATAATGCATTAGAAATTCAGATGACCAAAAGAGGAGGTTGCTCCACGATTTATCAAATAAAAGCGGTAGTACAGTCAAATACCCGTCCATGTCGTCAGTGGAAGCGACAGTTCATTTTTAATATAAAAGAGGGCATCTTGTCGACGGCGACGACGGCGACGACGGCGACGACGCAGACGATGGTAAAAAGAATACGTGAATCTCTCTTTCTCTCTTTCCCTCTCTTACAAGAATTTCGAGAAGTATCTAGAAAAAGGAAGAGGGAAGCATTGCTATGGAGATTACCGCTGGTACCTTGACTTATCGGTAGTGGATTTACGGTTAAATTTAAACCGCACTTTACGATGCGCCTTTACGTACCCTGTGTACGTGCGAGGGTACGGTGTATGCATGAGTTACAATCCTTCGAGGAAAGGATTGCCTTTAGGATGCTAACGACGTGCCGCGCCACCAAAAAGGATTCTTTATCCTTTTTTATTTGACGACCTGGATAGCTCTTTGCTGTTCGCGGAATTTGGGTCAAAGTTTCTGTTTCCTTCGTGGGTTTGCAATATTTTCAAGATTTTAATTGTTTCTAAGATTTTTTGTAATATTCTTATATAAGTTTTGTCAAGTTTTCGAGTGAATCGATATATGTATTTTGGATAATAATACTGATTTTTGGAATATAATTTTTTTATTTTGACATAATGCATGTGTATGTTAATATTTAAAAATATTGTAGAATTGTAGGTTTTTGCCGTAAGGGGTGAGTTCCGCGACCTATCCACGTTCATCCATCACTGCCTTTACCGCTTTCCTCCATTGCCCTATCCTCACTCACTCCCACCCTTGTGCCTTCTACTCGCGAACCTGCCAACGTTTAAACGGTTTATAAACAGTCCCGGTCCGGCTATTCATTAGCTGGGTACTCGGAGGTCCTGCGGCTCCTCGAAATCAACTTTGAAGCTTCTGCGTTGTTCCTTTTTGTGAGGGTTCTTCGTTATGGGAAATGATTTTTGTTCTTTATTTTTTATGTGAACGACCAGATAGTTTTCAAGCCAAAGAAACAAATTGTATCCTGTGGCATAAAGATTTTTAAGAGTTAAAATTTTATATATTTAAAATAATATATATATATATATAGTTTTGCGTGCCCGTCCTCTATTGACTGGAAGTGTAATTAATGGTTCTTCGTTGTTTGCCGAGTACACATATTGAAAGGACAGGAACTGTATTGACTCTCAAAACAATAATTCAATGGCGGCAGGATATCATCCGGCGGTTGCTTTGAATGTTATAATTCGACAGTTCTAATACTATGCGTTGCAGTTCGATACACGGGAATTATGATCATTAGTATTGACTTACAAATAACAGATCATAATAAATTTATATAAATTCACTGTCCATTTTTTAAAAATATCAGCTAAACCCGTCACAAGGAAAACGTTTCTCCTCACTATGGAAATAGACATATTTATAGATTCCCATGTTTCTAAAGAAATGTTCGCCTCTCCCATTGGCAGAACAAGCGTCTTGTAAAGATCACGTTTCTGACACACATGGCGTACAAGCCTTACGAAGCAGCCATTTTGAATGGTTTGAAAATGGTCGACTCTTTAAGATTTTAGATTACTGGAGATACTAATTTTTTAAGGTATTAAGTCATTTAAAAAATATTTAAAATCTTACAAATACATATTTTTTTAGCGTGCAAAAAAATCTGTGAGACAATATTAAATTATCGATATTCCTGTCGACATTTTTTATTTAATTCGATACGTAAATCGGTATTCTCTTTTCGATACGCATGACAATAATATATCTATATATGCAATTTCCTTACGCTTATTTGACCTGCAGTTCCTTCTACTATTACGTTACGATCAATCATTTTTGATGGCAGTACCCAACGTCCTACAAAGAGGCCAGTTGGGAAAGTTCTCCCGCTTCCTCACTCTGCATATAGTCAAAGTCAAAAAAGCCCCAGGCGCGATAAATTTGTCCAATTCACCGAATCGTGAGAGACTGTGTCACGTTAGACGTACAGAAACAGACACAAAAGATTAAGTCAGGCAACAATTTGTACCGAGGTGTGAACTGCTAGATAACAACAGGACACGATACGAACGAATGACTGTAATTTCAGCATAGAATTTTTGCACCGAGAAAACACACGCAGCGCAGTGAAACGCGGTGAAAGTAGGAAACTGCATATCCCAACCAATTAAAGTGATTAGAGGCGTAAACGTCAAATTTTTTCTTTACGTACCTTAAAGCGTAAACCTTTTAATCAAAAAGTGTTTCACATAATTATTGGAGCGTTTCAAGACATAAATAATTTAACTCTGTACGAGTAAAAGATGCAGTTATACTATAACTTGGTTTTACACAAAAAAAAAAGATTTCTTCATACAAAAATATCTTGATCTCTTCGAATTACAAGATAGTATATGCTACTCAATATTTTATATATGCAAATATCGTAATTCATGAAATTCCTGTAAGCATATAATTCTTATGAAGATCTCAGTGTCAGTGTCTATGAAATTTTTTGGGTTTGCGAATTGTGGAAAGTACCATAAAACTTTCATCACACCTTACAGTTATGCAGTCGTAAACCCTAAAAGGTGCTTTAGCGATTGAAATATCTCCTGCCCCACAATCCAGGCAGTATAACGTTACGCGCATCTGTAATACGTGCATTAAATCATATCGTTAAATCATAGCATCAACCATATTAAATCTGGAGAAAGCGAGCGGTAGTTATGACCTTAAAAAAAAATTATTTTCCATTTTAAGTAATAACGTCTCCCTCGAGTGACTCTGCAGTGTCACATAACTATATACCGATACCACAGTACGTTAAACGTTGACTTGAAAACTGTACAAATATTGGGAAAGTGCAGATTTTAATATTATATTTATGACAAGAATTTTTTTCATATACTAAGGGGGATGCAAAGTATCGCGTAATACGTACTCCAGTACTTAAAGCGACAGTCGGGAACATAATGCATATGCTTTATTCAGATACCCAGCAAATTTTTACACCTACTTCCTTTTTACGAGTGAGTGAAGTAACAGACATAGGAATCCATTCCCGAGGCCGTTCCCACCCCGTAAAACTTACGTCCCATCAGCCTTAGCAGATACGAGTATTGCTTCATGTCCCCGCTTTTCATGCCTTTGGAGTCATTGCCGTCTTTCGTCCGCTTCGCTTGGTCCGGACCATTTACATAAAATTATTATTAACGCCGAGACCCCATGCACGTTTTTCTTGTAGGAAAACCGACGTATTCCTCATTACGGTTGCCGCTGTTTTGGGGTATCTAAAATCTCCCTAAGGTTCAAATACACTTCAAAGAGTGCATATACGGTAGTCATTAAAGTCATATGAAAATGTCTAATCAAGAAATTAATGACGAATTAAAAATCAAGCTGCTAAAGCTGAGTAAATAAATGTCCTAATAATAGAATTAAACGATCAAAAATAGAATTTTTTTAGAAATGTATATTTTTATTTTTAAGTACGTAGCAAGTTCAAAAAATATTAGGTACAAGGTACTTCACTTGCAGCCAACATAGGTTATAGGTAGTCGGGCACTAGTAAGCCAGCCAGAAAGACACAGAGTAGAGAGCGAAGGAGGGTAGCAAGAGGGTGAGATGTATCCCGCACTTTTATAGCGGCCCATTTGGCGCGACAACGAGCGCGAAAACTTCTTTTAGTATCGGGCCACAGATTTACTCGAAAATATGTGTACGGTTATGAGGTTCCGGATTATCAATTTGTTATTCCGTGTTTATTATTTCACGGTGAAACGCGTTCTTCGCATTTGCATCGCGATACACTGTATATATAACCAGTCGTGATTCCTGGTATAATCCGGAAATATGTCACGTAGAGCTTTTCTCCATTTTGCAGATGCTTATTTCTCTTGTCCGACACGACGGAAGACGAATTTTTCTCGACATCGTTCCACTCGAGATCATCGTCGTATTTTCTACATCCCGTGATGTCGTCACGACATTTTTTCTACATCCCCCCTTATCCTCTCTCTCTCGTTTTCTCAGAACCCTCGTAAGAGCCACTACGTTTAATCTACTGTATAAATTCTTTATTTGTTAAACACGTCATTCTGGATTACCTTAATTTTTTTCTATTGTTTTTATAAACCGTTTCGTATGACGGAATATGAAGAAAAAATATTATTTACATTTTCTGTTGGTATCAACAATTTTAGTAATGGGCTTTACTATTAGATCTGTCCCATCGGAAGGTTCAAGTTTCAAGATTGTCTCCTTTCACGTCCTAGAGGATTTGCGAGATCGGATGATAAGTACGTAGGGATAGTGAGTCTTATGTTGTTCGACGTAAACTACAACGAAATTATCCAGTTCCTTTGGTTGGCTGAATTCAAATCCACCGACGTTACCGTTACGCTTGCCTAAATCATCAGACATTTGTGGAATATAGGACGCGATAGGTAGTGCAGTATACCCATAGCAGGCTCTCGTAGATAACCAAGCTTATCCAGGATCTCAGGATCGTATGGTCCTTTCCATCCACCTTTCCACACTCACTTCACGCAGGACGAAGGATCCTTTCAGTGGGATTTTCAAGGAAAAGTTATCTATAATTCGCCCTGGATTTAGTTTCCCGACGAATCTTTAAATTAGACATTTCTACGGGGATTACTTAGTCCCTTTTTCTTGTCCTTCCTTTTCCTTAGCTTTCTCTCCATTTCTCACTGTACCAAACGTTGAGTGCTCCTAACCTTTTGAATCTGACATCCTGATGTATCAGTTAAATCAACGATTGCTCGATAGAAATTATATTTTATTTTATTCCTCAATAAAGTGACCCCACAATTTTGCACAATCTGCACCAATTATTTATAACCACAAAAATCTCGAAGTATGATCGTACACCTTCGTGGAATTCCGTAATAAATCGAAGAGTGGTCGTTTTTGTTTTCCCAAGAAGATACCCCTACCTGAGAGTATTCTTGTTAGGGGTTGTGCGTGTTTAATAATACGCGATTGTTAACAGCCGCAGATTACCGGCTGTCGTTATTACCAGATTAATTTGGGGAAACGCGAGCATGTAAGGGCGAAAGGAGACGAGGGCGTCCCGACGCCTGAAACTGTCGGAGTTCCCCACAAGTCTAGGGCCTACGTATATAAGGGGTATATCGGGAAGATCCTCCTATCCCAAGCATACAGCAGCATCCCAAGGGATGCAAGGGATTAATTGACACATCGGCGTGTTGGCAAGAGTCTGCCATATAGCGTCTCGACGCGCCCAGGGCTTCGAATAAGGTCTTCGCGGCCCTGAGCATCAGACACTGGCGTGGCTTCAGTGACTGATGAGACGCCCGGAACAAGGCGTCGCAAAAACACTCGCGGAATCGTGTTTTTGCGACTACCGCCAAGAATTACCGTCAAGTATAGACATCAGTTGCGGGCCTCCTGGCAAATAACAACTAATCAGCGTCTTCCCCCCTCATCCTCGGCACCTAAAACACGTCGTGAGGACGAGGGCACGTCGATGTAACAGATTGGAATTTAATGTGACCAAGGTGACGCCAAGGACGACGTTCGTTAATGTTTTCTGATAAGACATATTCTTGAAGTAGGTATACTCAGTGTTTGGTACGTGCTTTAGAGAATAGCAAAATTTTAGGTTAGGTTATGGTAAGTTTGGGTTATAGATCAGCTATACATAAGAGCACCATTTTGTGTCATGGCTGAGATGTTACTACTTGCTCAGGTAATAAAATTTTTAATTATTAAAAATTCAACTGTACGTTAGGCATCTATCACAACCGCTCATTGTCTGTGATTATTTAATCGAAAACTTATCGTGGGTTAATAACGTGCCCCGTTCTGTCTCGAGTAACCGTACCTGGGATAATACCTGGATAAAGGTGTGCCGCTTGTGCAATACGATACAAGCTTCTTTCTTATTCGTATAAATATCTTCCCAGTCTAATTTACGTATTCCTTAGCAATACCTATAGGTATATACTATACTCCTACGTATATGAGGCTTATTAATTGGGCGAAGACAGTAATACGAAATAGTCATGAAAATATCCACTTTTTACGTATTACGTCATTCTGATGATACATGACAAAGGTGGATATAAATATTTCATCAAGATGTGTTATTTATCAAAAAACTTTCACACTGCAGTATAGTAATGACTCACGATCTGTCAACGCAATCATCTTGCACTTTTACTTTATCTCAGTAATCACAAGATTCGTATATTTTTTTATGTCCACAGGGATACTTTATGGCGAATATTTCACTAAGAAATAAACTTCAATTGTCCCAGTATTCTTATCCAGTAGCAAAGGTCCTCAGGGGTCAATCCACTGTCTCACAAATCACAAGGACATCAGCGGTGGTCACTGTATGATAAGGGACGGTTCTGGGGTCCAACGATGGACCACCTCCACCTCCTGCATTTGGCGCGGCACCCCGAGTGAGTTATGGCCGTCCCGACGCTCCCGTTTGCTCGGCGCTCAATTTACAGATGATTCCGCGTGTTACCGCCGGCCAGCGCCTGGTTAACCTCCGTGCCAAACACTTAATCTTCTCTCGTCCCGTGGACGAGCTTCTCGTTCCCGCAGACCGAACGAACCGTCGCCAGGTCGTTAAATTGTCACCGCAAC
The DNA here is from genome assembly GCA_031001745.1 of Hartigia nigra. NCBI lineage: Eukaryota > Metazoa > Arthropoda > Insecta > Hymenoptera > Cephidae > Hartigia > Hartigia nigra. Next base: position 1,809,475 of record JARPRG010000549.1, on the reverse strand, counting down.
CAGAGGAGCCCGCTTGTTGTTAAACGGCGACCCTCGTGGCCCATAAACTCCTTCTACCCTTCGGCGTCGGATCGCGACCTCCTGCCTTTTACCCCACTTCTCCCCAAACGGCATCACGCGTTCACTTGCGAACCCCTCGTTGCGTATACATATATCCACGTAGGTGATTCCTTCTTTTTGGGGGATCTTGGACTTCGGTATATGGGATACGGAACGTGTCTAGACCTCTCTGCAGATTTATTGCTCCTCGATAGGCTGACAATGGCCAACAAGTTGGTGGAAAACCATCTGGTTTACTACTATCGATAGGGATTCTATGATGTGTATTATGGTGGAAGCTTTTGTAGAGCATATAAAATTTTTTTTTTTATAGAATTTTCATTGCACGGGACAATTAGTTTTTTTTTTAATTTATATTTTAGCAGTTAGGCTAGTTTTAATTGATCGATTATATTGATCTATGTTTCTAGCATATGTTAGTGTGATAATATTCATATAGGATTTTTATGGCCTTGGAAACTAATATGCAAACCGTGAATTTTTATGTTACGTTAATGTTACGAAAAATTGAGTAGTTTTATCTAAATATTCAGCCTGCAATCATTCCTTTTTATGTGAACCGAACAAAGGGTTAACACACCCAAACCACATTGTACCTATACACAGTGATCCAAGTAAAAGTTTGGCAAAGACTTTTCCCGGAAACAATAATTTTTCTGAAAGGATCACAAAATCCTCAAAAACCACGTAGTTCTTCATTTTCCCGTTAATTATTCGTTTTAAAGATCCACATTAGTTCCGCAGTATTCAAAGGGGTTGCAAAGGGCACCACAGCACGTGTTGACCATTTCCAAGTGAAGAAACGATACACCCTAATTTCCTCAGGGATTGTTTGCAAATGCTTGGAAGCGTGTGGTTTTCGCGAGTGATGCTCTCCAGATGTGGTGCACTGTAGTTTAACGACTACGTAAAGCAGGAAAGGAGTGGCCCCAGGCTGTCATTAGCCGACGGAAAAGAGCTACCCCGCGGTGAAGTACAATAACCTCGTAGAAAATCGCGACATCATCTAAGTGGTCAAGCACGTTACGAATTGCCCGTTCACGTCCTCCAAGACTTTATGAACGTCCGTTAAAATCTCACTAGACCCGATCAAGTAACTTTGATATAATCGTCAATGACATTGACAGAATACATAGTCATTCAGAATGACAAGTTTCTACGAAATTTACGTTACTGTATATTAAGTACATGTCCGACTGTCAATACTTCGCTACTCATGTGGATGAGTATAATAGAATTTGTATATAAAGCGACTTCTGTCTCTTTATGAAGAATCCATTTTGTTCTTTGATGTCTATGGGAACCGTTAAGGTCCGTCGAATTCAGAAGGATACGCCACGTGAAAGGAGCGCGAATTCACGTGAGTTCGATGCGTGTAATAAAGGATTGAGCGTCGCATTGTAACTACCAGTAGATAACATTTATAGTAGAATTTCGACAGGTGAAGAATTATTTTATGGAAAGATTTATAGTCGGCCGTGAAGACAGTTTTGTGAATCGACGGCCGTTAACTTATTTCTTACTTGGAATTGTATCGAGTTCTGTGTTTATAGATGGTAATGGTGTCATATGTTATATATAGAATACGTTATATATTATATATAATATATATGATTATTCAGGACAAACGCATCATCTGCAGTTGGTTCTATTACTGAAATCAAATAGACAGGCTAACTTCGGTTGGTGCTTCTGGCCTTAATAACTCTGTAGAAAGTCTGATATATTTACTATGTACACTTTACTGTACGATTTATGGGGATTGAATTAGAGTGAAAATAATGCAACGCACCACAGCGGCAACGGTACAGCGACGATTTAATTATTTATCTCTTATGAATTAACCTTTTAATTATTTGCGGTTACGGTATTGTGAGTTGTTGATGCCATTGGAAATGGGTGGTACAGTTTTAAATACTGTTACGCACGGAGCGCTGTTGTGCATTCAAGTAGGTATTCTTACTTCACAATAAGAAGATAATGCGACATTTAAGTGTTACCTAACGGTTTTTTTATTACATCCTACATCTTGAGTGCAAAGATTTTGTATATCGCCTTTTTGGGGTTTCAATAATTTCATGAGCAATTACCGAACACGTCATGGACACAGATACCACAAGAAAAGGTATAGTCCGAGATAATGAAAAAGGCCTAACCTCATGCGATACAATTAAACAAAGCATGAAACAACTCTCAAGGTCTCACCTTGCTGATTGTTCTTTCTTGTAGTCTTCTTCTCTTTCATCCAAGGATACTCAGGAACATTGACGCCGGAGGGATCAGACACACCATGAGGATCCATCATGGTATGATAGCCAGGATGATGAGTTCCCGGACTCATAGGGCCCCCAGCTCCAGGCGAGTGTTGAAGGGCCCCATCGGCCGCAAGTTGCGGCAGGGCCGTCATGAATTCCGCCATGGACGGTTGGCTGTTGATGAAGCCAGTCTCGGCGGGCCCACAATTTGGATCCATAGCGGGGTGGGCCCCGTGCGGGGGTAGTCCTGCACCAGCCCCGGCCCCCGCGGCCACCGAGGCCAGCCAGAAGCCACCCCCTCCGGTGGTCCCTCCGCAGCCGTCGTTCGCCAGGACGGGTGTTGGGGGCCTCGTCTTCACGGCCACGAGCTCCTTATCCTCAACCTGGTAATCAGGAAGATGACGAACGCGTAATTCCACCGGGATGTTCCTACGTAGATGTCCGGCAGCACAAAGCGTGTCTTCCTGATGCAAGGGTTGATCCTTACCGAGCATGGAAGCGCGAGCACTCTCTAACACACTCACTTATTACCACAGTGCTAACCTCGCGGTCCCCAAATACGAAGAACCCTGAATAATCCTTCATGACAGCGAAAACACGTATCTTAATCCGTGATGCAACGTAGACACGAGTAGCATCGCACTGTATTATCCCAAGATGACGATGATCAGCTTTTACTTTTTCAATGGTAGCAACCTGAACTTATCTATGGAGCAGACGATACAAAAGCAGACTAAAGATTCGGTTTAATATAAAGCAACACTGTATTTCACCGTCAACAAAGCACTGGTCACTGTAATATGCTCGAAGTGTATCATAAGCTTCGCGGTCGTCGAAAGGAAACAAGATTAATCAGAGATTGCACTGTCACTAAGATCGACGGCACACCGGAACGCGGATCACGCGACACTCGAAGATCGACGATCGTAATAGGCTACCAACGAGACAGAGGTAAGCCTAGACGGGTAGAGCGCGCGTGATCGGAGATCTTTGGTGACGGGGTGGAAGGACCCCGTTGCTCAAGGAGAACTGGATGGCCTCGGAGGATGAGGAGGATCAGGACTATAGGTGGTGAACAGGATGTGGATGTGAGTGTGGACGTGGAGAGGCGTAGGTGAAAGGGTACTGAGCTAGAGGGTGGAGACGAAGGAGGGACCTCTCACTCGTACCAGCAGAATCCTCGCGATCTTTTTCGCTTGTCCAACGTTCTCCGTAACGCGTCTGTGTTGTTACTACTGTCTCTTTTCTTCGGGACTCCGTGGAAGCAGCGGTCTCTTGGGAGGTCACGTGACGTACTCTCGTCGACCAATCACCGAGCGGTATCAGGCCCCACGAGCTCAACCCTCTCGCTCGTAGGCGGGTTGGTGGTCGGTCTGGTGGTGGCGGTAGCGAAATGCCGGCCTGCTGGTGGTCTGGAGGACTGGAGGGCTCGGCGGAGGCTTCCGAGGGTACGAGGCCTCTCCGTTCTCCGTCCGAACGGCGAGAGTGCAAGCAGCCGACTCTCGTGCACTCGAACACGAGGCGAACAAGGGCGGCCGTGCTGCTTGCCTGGCGGTGGGCGGGACGCGCGAGCGCGCCTTTCCTATCCGGTATTCTTGGTGGGGACATCCTCACGTGCTCGACCACGCGGTCCTCTTCCTCTTTTCATGAATCTATTTATTTTTATATTTTACTCTCCTGTAGTTGTGGTTGATACTGGTCGGTGTTTCTTTTTTGGTCTTTACTATAGGTTGCCTTACACGATATTTGTCTTGGCTCTTGCAGTCTTTGTCTGGTATAATACTTTATTGGATCGTCGGTAGATCTGCTTCTTGGGTATTATTAGGATAGATATTAATTATGCAACCTTTTACTACAGAATTTTTTGAATTCTTATCTCTTGGCATTTTACGGTGTAGCGTTGGAGCACGATGCAAAATCACGTGCATTACTGTTTTGGAGTTTGCAGGATTTAGAGTCACTGATGTAATATATCGTTGTGCCATTTTTGATATGGAAATATTTAATCAAGGTTCATTTACACAGTTTTTGCTATTCATTTTAGATTTTATAATATTCGTTGTGATAATAAAAAGCGTTTTATTATCATAGGCACTGATATTTTAGTGTTGTCCATTATTGAAATTTCATTTTATAAAACGCATCACGATTCATGCAGGCAAAACTGAGAAGATCAGTGGCCTCTGAGATCAGCTGAGATTGCTCCAGTCTCAGCTCCATCATCTCTACTACTGAAGTCCTCGTTACCACAGAACTCCACCTCGACAAAGTACGTATACAGCTATAGCCAGACATACAAATTTGTCTGACAAAGTGCAGGGCTTCCATGAAAATAAAAAATGTCCAAGAAATCTCATAAGTAGAGCTTTCCTACATACGCAAGTACTTCTCCAAATTAATGTTTATGCTTCTACATACAATTGCAAGGAGGTCATAAAGGTCACCTTGATAACTTTTTATTCGTAAGCATCTACCCTTAACACGAGTAAAAATATATTTGATTGCAAAATTTACTTTTTACATAAATTAATATCACTCAACTACTTATGCATACTGAGTAAATTCGACTACCGTGATTTTCGCATTGATCAATAATAGTTACAGATTTAAAAGTTAGCATACGAATTTTGAATATGTATACAAAAAAATAGTAACATGTAGGTATACAAACCCGATGTAACCGTACGGCGTTGTATCAACGGTCGGAACTGCTGTGGGCGCCGGCTGGTGTCACGGAGACACGGTGGGGCAGCTTTGATGACAGATTACCCTGATCCGCTTTGTGGAGGAGCTCTCATTTGGACAGGCGCTTTGATCGAAAAGTTCAGCAACGTTTCAAAAAATTTGTGCCACTACCCTCATGCTGCGAATACACCCCTCCTCGTGACAATTCCCAGTCCCATCGATAGCTGTGAGATCAGCCTCAGAGAAAACTGGGGCAGTAGTACGATTTAGAATATCTTAATGACCATTAAAGTCAATTAGCTCCAAAAGCAAGGTTAAATAAAAATACATTTTTTGTTTAACTAAATTCAAAAATTATTTTATAAACGAATAAGAATTTCATGTCGAAATTTCACTGGCGGCATGAAATTCAGAGAGACTGAGAGTTTGCAAGGGTCCTCTCGCATCCCCCCAAATGCCATAGAGAGCGCAGGGCAAACGAGAGCACCCGTAACATCTGCCGCCAGATTTAACTATACATTACAGACACACGATATGTCAAAGTCCTATACTTCATATCGACTCTGCCATTTATTAAAAGTTTCATCGCTCGCTGCGCGACTTGTTCTCTCTCTCTTCCCGCGTCAGAGGAACGAAGGTGCCCTTCTTTTTCGTAGCGAAGAGCGCGCCACGAAATACGAAACGATGAGAAGAAGTTTAGAGCGACGAACGGGTGAGGGAAGAAAAAGAGTGCGCACGCTGTGGTGGCTCATTTATTTCGTTTCTGGTAATAAAAGTAACCCCGAAGACCACTGGACTCTTTATTTTATCGATGAACTTTTACTTGGGCTTATCGACCGGTTGCTTTGTCCAAACAAATTTTATCAGCTTCCGTTAGATCATCGATACATCGATCGATCGAAACAGTTGCATGAGTTCGTAAATTGATTCAGTATGACGCAAATTTTATAGGTAAACCATTGTTAATGGGCTATATAGATTTTTTGTATTTTATTTGTCCAGAAGTTTCTATCGTTATCGAACTGAACTGTACGTAACTACCCTTCATGGACCCTAGCGACATCCCCTTTTTGCGTTGACACTGGCATTTCTATCTACCAGTCCTCTTCTTACCTCCTCCCATTACCGATTGCGAAATGAAGTTTTATATTAAGCCCAGAGTTTTCCCTCCCGGCTGATCCATCCCCCTCGGCACGAGAATTTCGCATACATACTCTCATCGCTCTTCGGCTACCCTCCTCTTCCACCCTGTATATTTACGTACCGATAGATCGTTATGTCGGCGTTTGCATATATATTGACATCGCTGGCTTTCCTGTAAGGATGTGCAATATAGGGCATTGTCTTCTTCAAAACTCCATGTAGTATCAGATTGCTTCGATCATTTTATATATACTCCTATACTTGGTTAAATATGTTAATAAAAAATTCAAATTTAATTTTTAAATAATTTGCACAATTCGCCATATCATTGATATCAAATTATTTTCTGTCGTCGATCAGTCCGATTGAATAATTTTTTTTTTTAAGGTATCTGCTGAAAATTTTGGGTTAAAGGTCATCTTTATTTGAAGTCATTGGCCAACGAGTTACAACCTGTGAAGGATCCCATGTATTATGATTATGGATAATGCCCAAAATTCAATGGATCTTCGTTTAAGAGTGTTATGGGTGATACTTATTGTTTTAAGGGGCTTATATATTTAAGAGATTGGAAATCGCCTGTGTACAATAGAAGATGACTGTCATTAACGTTATCAATATCAAGTACAGGAGGCATTAATGGAAAAAGTGTGTTACGGTGTGAGTATTATATTTCCGCCATTAAAAATAAACCATCTTTCGGCGCCATTTTAGCATGGCAGGCGGTACGGCGTTTGACAAGCGGGGTTCAGCTGTCAATCAGCGGATCACTGAAACGGGCTTACAGTGAGTCTAGCGACCAGGGGTTGGTTTCGTCTCCCTATTCCACAAACTCTCCACCCATTCCCAAGCCCTTGCTTCTCCCTTTTCTCCAACTTTTCCCTTTTCCCAAGCCCATCCAGAGAACGGAGAACGCCATTCTAGTAAAAACAAACTCATTAGAAGCTAAAAGTAAAAATTCCTTTTCTTTCTTTACGAACCACCAGTAGTAACCCAGACTGCAACACCAAATGAAACTATCGACGGTACTGAAATTCCTTCATTTCATTATAAAACAAAAATCCCCTCCTAGACCGTTTTAACATAATTTATAAGTTTTTACAAATAACTGCAAAAATAGTTCGATGAAAATTTTTCATCGCCACGAATACACAATAAATATACTACAGCATTGACGTCACCAATTCATCCCCTTAGAGCCTAAAATTGTATCAAGTATCAATCGCATGAAAGTAGGGATGGAGAAAGGAAAAAAATGTCCTTTAGCATTCTTACCAAATGTACACATAGGACGTATATCTATATGTATACAATTACGAAGACACTAGCGTTGTTGAACAGAAGCACTTCTTGCCAGGGGACCAAGGGAGTCTAAGGGATGCAAAGCGCAGAGTCTGAGGTTTTAATTAAGCATTCGCTGTGGATGATATCGCATGCCGCTTTATACTTCATAGCGGCCAGATGTTACTACGGGCGTCTTACGTTATCTCGGCGCCAACCGTGGCTAACCTTGCCTTTCGCACCGACGTACCTTGCGACCACACGAGAAGCGCAAGGAGTTGCCGCTCCCTTTAATTATGCACGCTTAATTTGCTTAAAATCCGTACCGCCTCCGGTCCTCCTAGACGTTCCATGATTTCTGCGACTTTCCATGGAAACACGGCACTGGATTAAGTAAGACCATTTCGAGAAAACGTAACAAACTGTATTTAACTCAATTCTTATCCAATCTACTATTATTTTCAAGTCTTAAATAATATAGACAAAAAATTCTAGAGCCCGTAATTTTAACCCGTGCAACTTATCTCGTTAATTTTTTTTTGTATAATACATATTTATATCGTTAACTCGTTTATTCAGATTTCTTTGAATTAATATCTGAAAGGTAACTAAATATACAAAGCTTCAGGGTTGGTTCGTATCAACTAGAAAATAAGATCTCGTAAATGTCTGCAGGGCTCTATGATGTATTATGTATAAGAGAGTGAATATATAATTTTTATATAAAATTAAATATGCATTATAATCGCAGGCTCATTTTTTACTTCACAACTTAATCATTTTTCCCACCTATATTATATAGGTGGGAAAAATATATATATCCTATATGTACGTGGATCTCTCATGAAATTCTTTGGGCTTTGCTTCCTCGCGATAACGAAGGGATGGCTTGAGGGTTCGTCCCGAAAATCCACCCCTGTTTGTAGGTAGCAGTAGCCATGCCGACACTTGGCGCAAATTGCCCCAGTAAGTGTAGTGCATTAATCTTTGGTTTGGTTTGGTCTCGGGTGGTGGGCGCGTGTGTTGCGGCCGCATTTCTCCTCCCGGACATGCCGCATCGGAGACCTCCTCGCGTTTTCGTATTCTCGCGCCAGTACGACTTCGCCAGGATGTCCTACGTATTCGTTCTTTGTCTGGCTTACAGCGTCTAGATTCTCCACTCGTTCTCTAACAGAAGCCACCAGAAGCAACCTTATGCTTACCGCTTTCGGGTAATGCGAATACCATGTCGACCCAGGAATTCGGGATCTCGGGCACTTTCCCTTCTTTGTTTGATTAAATAAATTAGGAGCGATTACGTCGGCAGAGGGTCACGTTCGTGGACCGACCCCTCTACGTTCTTTACGTTGATCGTATTCGTTTAATTTGGTACAACTGGTGATAAAACATGAGGTTACTTATCATAAAAGATACATACAGATATATACTCTATATTATATGATAGATACATGGTTTTTTCCTTATGTGATACGTATGTCTACATGTATGAATATATGTTGATTGCTGTCTGTTGAAACTATTTTACAAGACCTACTAGAATCAGTCATGGCTTTCCAAATAAGTCCAGAGGGATAGCTCTGGGAAATTTAAGTTCTTGATAATTACACGTTGCTACGATAACAGGATGTAAAAATCCTAATTCAGTGTGACGTCGATCTGTTTGTGGTATATTGCCCCTTCTCTACAATGCGTCCTTTCTAATGGAGTATATCAAAATTCATTTGCCCCTACGTCAGACGACCTTAGGCTAAATATTCCAAGTTAAACGTCTATAGTATATTATCGTAAGAAGCAGTGCAGTAATCGTGATAAGAATTAAACTGACTAGTTCAAGATTCCGTATTTAAATATGCACAATTTGATGTACCAATGCAAATTTCCATATACAAGGCTTGCAAGGAAGTGCATAATCATAAAATGCGGTTGGTACCTAGCATCGAGAGAAGCTATTGGTATACCTGCTAAAGTAATGTTAATTTTGTTAAGGTTGGTCTTACCAGATTGTTCTGTAATGACGTCATAAAGTCGACTGGATGGGGATGGTGGTAATCCTGAACCGAGCTGCATGTATATATACCTTTGAAAATATTTTATCTAGGGATTTCCTAGGGTCTTTGCCAGATACCAAGTAATACATCGCGTATCGATTAAATCGGAAACACTAGTCATTCTGCGTATCACGTTTATATCAACTTATTCGCGTAGAGGAGGCTCCTGCGTCTAGTGTTCCAGGTTTGGTCGTATCATCCTAGCTTGTACGGGGTTAGTGACTTGCACCATTCGTGACTCGACGAATCATGAGAAAACCATCGACGTTTCCCATCCACCCCCGTATAGAAACGTCGGCAACCTTCCACAACACGACCCCATGGAATTGTCCGTTCTGTACGCAGATCCATTTATCTGTCGCGCAAATAGGATTACCCTATGACATCACTATTATCTTATAGGAAATTCAAAGGACGTGTTCGGTTGTAAGGGAAGCGACCAACCCCTTGCAAAAAGATTATGTCTAAAATAGAAATTGAGATGTACGTGGTGTAGGGACGTTTTAATGTTATAATTACGGATACGAGTAACGTTATGGTGTATTTTTTTTGGTTATGTCGTAGAGAGTTATTTTTGAAAATTTTTCAAACACCTTTTTTCGAACCGTTGAACATTTTTTTATTCTTACGTTCGAGCATAAGGGTTGCTGCAGGCTATTTTACAAGAGCAGATGCAAATCGAAGGATCTGATCATTGTAGCTAAACCCATGGAATCCCTTTATGGGGATCAGTGCGTCCTCATGCCGAGAAGAGAGATGACGAGTGATTGCTGATTATGATGGACGAGCTTGTAAAAAATTTAACCAATAATGGAACACGCATCACACAAATGGCCAATATAAAGTGACTTGGTGGGAAAATATATACCTGCCTTAACTTGAGATTGGGTACGATCCTTCAATGGTTGCATTATGATATATGGGAACATAAAGTATACTCTTTTGATTCGACGTTCAATTCAAGCTGAAAAGTCAAATCCCATAACCGTAAAAGACAAATCTTATCCGTGTACTGTGTATAAGAAAAACAAAAAAAATTGATTTGAGAAAATTTATAAATTTATATAGACATTATTATCAGTAAAGGGTTATTAGAGATTTTTTACCAAGGACAATTATGAGTTCGATTTTGGGGTTTATCATAGACTCGACACTGTCATCTTCCCTTCCTAAACGATCCCAATACATTACCCTAATGAATTAGAAATTGGTCGAGCATTGAAAGTGGTCCGTAGTTCAATTAACTTTAAGAATCGGATGACATATTTAATTTCCTTGGGATAATGAGAGTGGGTTTGGGAAAGATATGAGTAGGAGTGCCGGAAGAAGGCGTCCGCTCTTCGTTGGTTAAGGGGTGTGAAAGGGGGGGTTTAGAGAGAGAGAGAAGAGCTCAAACTTATCACAAGAAGGAGCAGCGAGAGGAAGGCACCCTTATTCCTAAATTAAAAACACTTATGTTAATTAGCTATCCAGCACCTTCTTAGTGTCGATCGGTTAGCAAGCCTCGAGCAATCGCTTCGCTATCATTCATCATAGATCACGTAATAAACATCGTCATAAAAATCATTTCTCACGTTCATCCAAAAGAATTTGGGATTTCAAGAAAATTTCTAAGATTTGCTGGGAAAGCTTTTATCCGGGAGTTGGCTAAGACGTGTGTACATCTATTTGTCAGTGAAGCGCCTACTGGTAGACGAGCCGTTGCTGGGGACGGTAGAGAGCGTCGTCGCGACGCTCGCAGTCTGACGTGCAGGCGGCTCCTTCTTTCTTGACGCTTTCTCTCCGGGGACTACTCCATCTTTTCTCCCTGGACTGGATCTTGGACTGTCGAGTGGACCGGCAAACCCCCCGTTAAAGAGGTAATTTGTGTCATGAGCAATCCGAACGGACTCCTCAGTGACCCGGGGTTAGTGTCACACTGAAATCCTTGGAAACTTGGATAGATCTTTTCTTTCCATCTTTTTTATCTTGTATAATTTACAAAAAATATACGTACTTCTTACATTTCTCAGTCTATACAAAAATAAATATAATTTTGATTGAACGACAGTTAATTTTTATATGTTTATAAAAATCTTTTGTTTTTAGATTAAAACAAAAATTTTGTTATTTTCTATAGTTAAGGTTTAGGATTAATATTTTTTAAATGATTACGAAAAAAAGAAAAATAGTATATACTTGCGTATACAAGGGTATGTTGTAGCTTCGCATATGCCATTCTGGAGTTGTGACTGAATGCTGATTTATCGCATCCCTCTCTAGAGCGAGTTTAGAATAAACCCTCGGTCGGAACTAAATCTCTATTTTACTTAGCTAACCGACTCGAGATTCGGGAAGGAGAAAAGTTGGTCGTGTACTAAATTTAAAAGTAAAACCTCCGCCTTTGTAGCCAAATCCTACGTTGAAAGAGAAGGCTGCCTTGCTGCTCGGCCCATTCAACGGATTTAAGTGGATCCCAAACGGCGTCTAACTCGATCGCTTCTTTTCATTGTTTTAAGGCGATGGAGTCTTAAGCCAAAAAAAAAATCTAATTTTTTAAAATACATATCCATTCCCATGTACGCGGCTATTCAGGACTATGACGTAACCTGAAGATGATTCTCCTATGGGTATTAATGGAAATCAAATGGAGAGAACCATCTTCAGGTGTTACATACAATAGTCCCGAACGACTGTGTATACCAACAATAACCATCACCTCTTGAATTCTCGAGGACATTAATCAAAAAGATAAAAAAAAGTAAACGATAAAGATTCAGGATCCATACAATATGGCGGCTGACGCAACGCAAAAATGTTTTTGAAGTAAAACGTATTTAAAAAATTAAAAAAGACTGAAAATCTTTATAAATGGTCACGACACAGTCAGGACATTGATTACTGAGTTATTCTATTACGACGGCGTTGATACGTTATTGCCCTGTGTGTGTATGCCTCACGGAAGAAGAAAAAGGCATCCATTGTCCGCCGCCTAATAGTCAGTTAATTCCTTCACAATGTGCCGTATTTATAGAGGCGCCACATTCAGCAACCGGCTACCGGTCTACGGGGATCGGCTAAATCAATTCATAAAAGAATCATAATTAACTGCTCTTTTGTGCGGCGAGTCGTTCATCCGCGCGAAAGGCGTGCTTCGTGGAAATGCGTGAAAGGTGATGGAAAGATCGCAGGGCTAGCACCCACGGTGAAATGGAGGCTTCCGTTTTTGTTCGACGTTAATTTTGAATAATATCTACGAAAAGTTGCAAGTATCCTTTTCGTCGGAACGAACGTCTACGTTGTGCAATAATAATAATTATTATACCGAATTGGATGTAACTTGAAATAATGCCAATTACATTATCATTCATTTATTCGTTAATTATCCCATTTATTTTACCAATTTTAACTATGGGTACCTTAACTATTTGCAATTTTTTTTTTGCAACTACCAACCATAATTTTGTATTATTAAGGGGTAGGTGTTGGTGTTTCGCAATTTTCCTCCAATGGCATTAAATTTTGGGCGTTCTTGGTCAATGTGCTTTGAAATTGTGAACATAAGGTCCCGGGTAGAAAAACTGACCCCTGACCGTAGAGCACCTGCCGACGCCATAAAGGACAATGATATTTTTATAATTGAAATTAATTGCAGGTTAGCTGCTGTCGTACATATGCTTCTGCACCGCAGTAAAAGCATAAGTAGGGGACAGTGGAATTTAGCAGGTTGGCGCCAAATGGTTTATTACGTCTAAATCAAAATGACTCGTGCCACTTGAGTTAATTGAATTTAATTCGCATAATTAATTATTACAGAATTATACACGATCAATCTCGTAAGTTATATACAGTTATCGTTGCTGTTATTGACAGTCAGGTAAAACAACATTAACACAGTGTATCACATCGTTATAATACATACACCGAAATATTACTCCCAGACAGTTATTGATACTCACAAAGTATTGTTTACTGTAAAACAACAATTGTCTACGATTCGACCAAAAGTAGTTGATAATAAAACTGCAGATTTTTAGCAGAACACGAAATCAATCTCTTGTTGCAATAAAAGTTACAGTTATTTTAATAAGGAAAAGTTGGTACCGGCTGTCAGCAAGAGATTTCATCCCTCTCTCTATATATATACATACTTATAGTATATATACGTAGTATATAATACTTCCTTACATCGAAGAAGAACTCACATCAAGGGGTCAACGTAATTTGAGAGTTTCTATGTTTCATAAAAGACACTTTCACCTTCCTATATTTACGTTCTACCTATTAGATCTCAATATATCATTCATCAGTTTTTATTGGCTTTGCGCGTACAAACACAGATCCAATACCTAATCATGTATTGCTGTGCACGTGTCTACTATCAGCGCCACCAATTTTGCCGGACATTTTGTTTGCACACAGATTGAAATAGGTACATGCTTAGATATGGGATCCGTGTGCATACACAGGTAGCAAATAGTAGATATCCTTTATGTATCATATTATATATATGTATATGTTTCATAACAATTCTCTTCTGTTTATAGTTTTTACTATGTTGTTTTAGATTATGATCTTCAATTCCTTGTTAGGTCACATGAGAGACTAAGTTATAGTGTTTTGTCCTTTTCTAAATAATTGCCTTGACTGAGCAAACCAGATGAATCTTTAGAGAAAATTTCTAATGTCATCTTAGAGATGTGTTAAACTATTGATTCGACGTAGTGTAGATAAATTTGACTCTGAACTGTACGCAGTGTAAAAATATTTGAAAGTAGCCTAGTCGGGTCTAGACTTCAGTCATCGGTAGCCACCCCTTGGCTTAGTCACCCCATAGAGTTGTTGACTGAAGCAAATTGATGAGCTTCGATGCAGGATGGACCAACAGATAGGAAATATACAGGCTATAAGGTCACCCTCTTCACGTCATCAAGTATGCTACATACTCTGCAGGGGCTATAACGTCGCGTGGGTCTTGGATACTTGAAAATTTGAGAAGTACCCCATAGGACACCCATAGAACTTTTGTATACATCACTATATAGATGAATTGTATTAAACTCTTGTTTATTAGATTTTAGCCGGAGTCTGGTATGACTCGAAATATTCATGATACATTTAATTATCTGTAATTACGACGCCATTAATAGTAACCGTCCAATGTACAAGAGCGAATTCGTATTGCACGAAAAGAAATAATATTTTCCTGTATACGGATGAGATTAAAGGATAAATGCCGGCAGTGTCTAGTGTCCTAATGGCAAAACATTCCGCCTTTTCCGGAGGATGGCAAGATGTCTCCACCCTCGTAGAAAGTTAGGTTAAGTTAGGTCGAAGGAGGTGAAGGAAGAGCAGAGGGATGAGTTTAGTCCACAAGGTAAAATTAGCGCGTAGGTACTCTTGCAATTATGGCTGGTGGTTGTGGCGGTCCTGGACGTACCTGTTGAGTCAAAGAGAAACCTGCCTTTAAAAGATAATAGCGCGCAGGCGCAGGCTGCAAGAGGTCTGGTTCTCTTTTCAAGAAGGGCCCTATAGGGCCCATGGCTGGTTTCTCGCGCACCCAATCATCAAAGTCGCATTTTCAGTATAATTGGTGTGTTTAGTCGGGGTGAAAAGGGGGGGAGGGGGGATAGCAAGTCGAGCGTAGCGATCGGCAAGGCCCCAGGTCGTGACGTGACTCTCGATCGTGATCGACCATCCGCCGCCAATAATCATCGCTCAGCCGCAATTACATGCCTGAGGCAGCCAATCCGAATCCTTGTCTTCTACCCTCCTTTTACTCGTCCGTCTAGTCACTATATTATTAGGCTGTATTATCGTAATGCACGATCCAGCATGTCCGTCCGGGAACTGCGAAACCGCCTTGGTTAATAAGAAGAATGAAAGGAAAAAGAAAATCGAGAATCCTTACTGACAGTCAACCTCCTCACTGTTTACCTTACGATCTGACAGCTACATCGAATTATTAAGACAGGTGTACTAACGTTGATGATACTCTCGACACTTTACAATCTCTATGTACGATATATAATGATATAATATATAATGATATTACAAGATTGTCTCGACGATTTCTCGAAAGTGATAGAGGATAAATGATAAATACATACGGCAAGGCCTTCCGCAAAGGATGAAAAAAAGGAAGCGAACGCAGGGATCTTCGACATCCGGTAGAATGTCATTGTTGAATTCAAAAGGCAGGCTTACATATCGCATAAGAAACCTTAGGTAGGTATGCAGCGAAACCGTAGGCTAAAGGTTGATTCTATACCTCGCGATGTTTGTCATCGTAGTGGCTGAAGGAAGTGGAAGGCCTGGGTATGGGGATGACGGCTACGGGGAGGAGGTCGACGATTCTCCTTCCAGGGAGAGACGTTGGGGGTATCGAGGGCGCTAATGTTCCCCGGGCAGGAAACGCCGTCTCCATCCTGCACCCTCTATCTCTCTGCTCGCTCGCCTATTTTTATTCGTCTTTATCTGAGACTTGAGTCGGTTCCTCTCCATTTCCTCTTGAGGAGTTCCCCTTCCATGATTCTTCCTACACCTCTGCCGAACCACCTCCCCGGTAGAACCTGCTTCGCCATCGCCAAGAAAACTTACCCTCCACGCTTCGGCAACGCCACCTCCTTCACCCACTTCCTCTTCCTCCACCTCCTACTCTTCCACCAAAGCTCCGGGCACCGATGCGGTGACAACAACATGCAAACATTCTGCTATTTGCAATTCGAATGTCGCAAACGGCAGGGGAACCCGCTGGGGAAAGTATGCGGTCGCCCGACTCCCTCAAGACGACGACTACGTTTTACCCTGCACACACACGTTCCTATTCTATTAGAGAAGGCCTGATAAGCCCCCGTTTGGCAAAATATACCCGGTCCCCTTCATCAGAAAAACAGCCAGTGGTATAAGTATCGCTTTGCCGTCGTTTGTATTTTCAAACTTCGCGACACACTGCTCTGCGTACTGTTTCATCGTGACATTATGGCAGTACAGATATACATATATGCCCTTGACACATGGGAAAGTCAACGAAAATATAAACCTTCACTTGATAGTCATACCTATACTATCTTTGACATAGGTTCAGTCAAGACATAGTTTACGCTTAAGATAGATTTTCGTGAGAACTTTACGCAAAAAACTTATATCGTATTTATCTGGCAAAAACTTGTATACTATAAACGCTGACTATAATGGCGCACAGAATAAAGCCATCGGTACTAATGAGGATTCGTGTGAACGGGAACGCTTACCTTAGTGAGTAAGATAATCATAAAAGCACACGTTCTGAAAAATCTTAGCGTATGCTATTATATTTTTATGTCAAATGCATGTACGTTGTGTATATAAGAGAACGTCACATTTTTCTATACCATATAACCTAGTCTAATATACGAATATATGTATAATGTTACATTAGCCAAATGCTATATGCTTTATGTTGCGGAGTAGTGTCAACACGCGCCGTTAAAAGCACGACGCCTAGTGGCGCTATCTGTCAGGCAGAATCTACACCACTTTCCTGATATTTCGAGGATCGTATCGGAGCCAGACTCGGCGCTATATAATTATGGATATCATTACAGGGGCTCAAAAAGGAGCAAGCGCCACGGAGTATACCTTGGCTGTATCTGGACATCGTCAGCGCGGAAATAACTCGTGCATATTGTTCGAGTAATTTATCCCTGGAGGAGAACTTGATCACCAGAAGATAACACTCCGGTAGTCCTGCGATCAGTTGCCAGATAAGATACACTCTTTTTTTCCCTTCGAATGGACGCTCGTTCTTACACACCATCCCACCACTCGTCGCACTCATGCGTACATGACTTAAGACCTGTGGCAGACTTCAAGCAACTTCAAGAACATACTGGTACTCTTGATCGCGCCTTGGGTTCATATCCTTGATCTAGTTCAAAATTCCACGGGAGTTATCAATATCGTGGAAGTTATAGACATTCGTCTATAACGACGCTTAAGAAGAACTCTAAAACGACGTCTTGACGATTTCAAAAAGCCCAGGATAATTTTACATTAGCGTCTTAATTTTTTCATGACAAGTTCCGCGTCTTTTTATAACCTTCACTTTAGGAACAATAATTTATTTCTGTTTTACGTACTGATGGGTCTTGTAACAATTCATTCGAAACAGCTACTGGTACAAACTATACTCAAATGATATATTAGGTCGATACTGTATTATCAGTATAATTTCATCGTATGGGTGTACAGTGTATTCAATTACGTAGCCGATAAGTGCAAAGATTGTGCCCTAAAGAATACACAACCTATACCCATAACTTTCAAGTCCAGACATTTTGCCGGTGTATGATCAAAGCTTTACGAAGCGTTCGAAAAACTCGCGAATATTTCTCACGTAAAAGCCGCAGCCGGTTACACGTAAAGGTGAATTTTGAGCTTGGCTATATAGGAAGATGCGTTGCGTGACTTGTGGGCGTGTCACGTGACACGCTCCGTCAATTGGGTCGGGGACCAACCAGCTTTCAGAACCCGCCCTGATATTGTGCATACTAGCCTTTGATGTTTCTGGTCACGTGAGCCAAGGTCATCAATTCGTGATACTAAATACGCCTTCGCGTGTACACGGCCCGTCACCCCTGTATAAGGGTAGTCTGGTGTCAAAGGACCTCTTTCATGAACCCCAAAGCTACCTTAGGTACACTCGTGACTCGGCGGTCGATTTACTTTCTGGAGGATATTACTTTCCGTAAAATATCCAGTGCTACCAACTTTATAAAGATGTCACACGGCTCGGAAACAATGAAAGTAGCTATACTAGTCAGCGTATAATGCTGTGTTCAAGTGTTAGCAAAATTGTAATTTCCTTGATTCAACATGGCGAAACATCCTTGACTGTTTATCGCGATGCTTTTCAGAGATATACATAGGGATAAGACATAACGCCATTTACCTTGGGCCTTTAGAAGAGAAGGAAACACCAATTTTATTTATGTTTACTAATTTGTTTTTTCGCGTTATTTGCATATCTGTTTAGTTGATTAACAACATATATTTTTTGTTTTTAATAATCAACTTTTAGTTTCACGTGATAAATTTGATATGTTTGTGTATTGTTACAATGGAGGTAGACATTGTAAAAGCAATGGGTAAGTGCGATGGCATCGCTCAGACTTTGAGAAGCTGTTGATGGATGATCGCACAATACTGAAAAATGGTGATGGATTGCGTCGCTGTCTTCAAATATAGAAGTGGAATCTGTCATGTGAATTGTACTGAGTTGTCACGAAAATTGAGTGACAACCCTTTGTATCTTAATTCAAGATACGGCACTGCTGCTGCAGTTAGACGTTACGTGCGTCTTTATAAGACGGTTTTTGTGCTATACTATAGTCGAAATGAAAATTCAACCCTGTTGATTATTAACGTCGTGCCAATTAGTTTTATCGTGATTTTAGATACAAATGCGATCACGCTGCGTAGAAACGAGTTGTACGTTCAAAACGCGATGGATGTATTACTGATGTAATAATTCATTGTAAATAATTTCCAGTGCGTGTGGAGCGGGTATTTTGAATTAATTGTCAAATAATTGTATTAAGATTCGTTACTAATTAAATAAGGAAAAAAATAACATTAATTTTACCTTTTTGTCTAAGAATTTGTAAAATATTTATCAAATTAATTCAGAAAAAATTAAAATTTCTTTACGTTTAAACCAACGATTATAAAAATGTTTTAGAGGGGCAATATTCTTATGATTTCCCATGCAAAGAAGTCACCTGAGTTCGTATTTTATTTACGCTTGTATATTTGTACATCTGTAAAGAGTATAATACAGAGGTAAGAGTAAAATTGAATTCATCATATTATATCCTTTGCAATATACCTGCTAGTACTACTGCATATACCATTCTTAATACTATTCTTCGACTTTACTGTATTTGTATATCCATAGCTGCTATATAGTTAGACAAGACAGTGTATAACCTCAAAGTATCGGCGTAACAGATACAATCCGTCGGGATATATAAATGACCGTATTTGAATAAAATTGCAAATTTTATTCTTTAAATCCGTCCGGTATCAGTTTTCATCAGGTACACTCAGCCTAGATCCCTACCGTCGGGTTCTCCAAGCCAGTCGAATATATTCACCGACTAGAAGGAGGTAAAATCATTTTTCGTGAGCAGAGTGGCACGCCTGCAGCAAGCCGCGTCACCAGTGAAACAAAGGGAGAGCCGTCGATATAATATAAAGTATAACGGGGTGGGGGAGGGGGGTAGAAGAGAGCGATGCTCGAGACCGAGAGGTTCTTCGAGGTAGGCAGAAGAAGTAAGAGAGAAGAGAAGAAAAACGAAAGAATAAAGAAAAAGGACGAAAGTAGGAAGAGAAGGTTGCCGAGACGTGGCTGGGAGGTCGAAGGAGGAGTTGAGCCTCCAGCAGGATAGAAGGTAGTAGGGGATGCTTCCCAGGGATCCGAGTCGTTCGGAACGGCTCAACGAACGTCTCTCCTGTCTTCGAAGAATCGATATGAGCGACAGTCTGTGACACAAATAGAAAGATGAAGCCCCAGGGACGCGGATTGTCAGTTTGCATCTCGACTAGTCGCTGGAATCCATTTTGTCTTGGTTTCCAGTCCCACCTGCGGCTTATTTCGTCTTGTAGCATTATTGCCAGGACGATCGGGATATGGAAGTTCAGACGAATTACTTCGAATACACGTATCCACATAGGCAAAAATTGAACGAGGGTATATAAGGAGCAATATTCATTTTTAAATTTGGCGCCATTCTCGCTCTACGTCATTTAGTGGATTTTCTGGAAATTTTCTCGAATCGATAGTATATTAGTGTCTAGTGTTTTTGTAGTTTGTCCATGGTAGTCGAGATACCTACAGATAGATAACTAGATGGAGAGAGAAGACAAAATGTATATGCGGACAAGGGAGAGGTCATTTGATTCCCTGTGACGTATTAAATATGTGGTAGCACCACGGTGTCAGGGGATTGCTTTAATCAGTAGATTAATTCGTCATGGCCTCACTGCGCTTCTCCTCCTTTGTCGGCCACTCGTAATATATGAGCTACGTACATAATCAACTATTTGTGGTAATGAATATTATGCGGCAGACGCGGCTCATTAATAATCTTGGAGTTTTATGGGCAACTACTATAGGTATTACAGCTAACCTATGCGTGTCGGTATATGGCGTTATCAAAATAAGGAG
This sequence comes from Hartigia nigra, assembly GCA_031001745.1. Lineage (NCBI taxonomy): Eukaryota > Metazoa > Arthropoda > Insecta > Hymenoptera > Cephidae > Hartigia > Hartigia nigra. The sequence goes on along the minus strand of JARPRG010000549.1, from coordinate 1,788,815 downwards.
AAAACTGATCGTTGGTACCCGCAGTATTGTTACGCACTGCGAGGTTCCATGTACAGGTATCGTCTCTGAAAATTCCATTCTACTCGAGAAGGGGTTCCCAGTTTAATTTAATTCTGATTTGATTGATTAAAGCTTCGAATTAATGCGGTACTACGCTGGAAAATTTCGAAGGTCTGTTGCTTTTACTTCAAGTATATTTCTAAGTCGGGAATTACGCACCTGAGGACCATGCAAAAAAATATATAATTCATAGACTGCTGTTGCCATCGCGTATCATTACTATTAGGAATGCATACAAGTATAACGTTTTCCATACATTATCATAATATAATAATTTTTTTTGTTATGGGTCTAAAATTAATAAAATAGTCATTCAAAACGTTAAAACAGAAGTCCAATAAAATTACTTTAACTCTTTGCAATACGTTAATGTGTATGTTTCCAAAAGAACCTTTTACATAACTATCCTGACAAAGATATAGAGCAGCAAAATATACTGCGAGCCTGACAGTTTCTGGGTAAATCCTTAAACCGTGCCCATTAAAATGCGCGAAATTAATGCAGTAAGTGGATACGGTTTGGTTAAGAAGAAAGGGTTTGCGAAAGGGGTAGTTGAAGAGAGCGGACAAGGGGCAGAGTGGGGCAAGGGGGCTATAAGAGGGTGCGGAAGGCAAAGCTAAATGAGTCTCATGCCTCAGCCGGCAGGCCGGAGGGTTCCTGGCTGTCCGGCTACTGGGCCGCGGGCTTCTCGCGACTAAGGGATGAAGGGCAAAGGTTGGAAAGGCCATGACGAAGTAACAGAGAGATAGAGAGAGAAGATGAGGGAACAGTTCGGGAATAGAGAGAGCAAGAGAGAGGGGTTGAGTAACTAAGAGAGCGAGGGAAAGAGTAAAAGGAAGGACATCCCTAGCTAGAGGGTGAGAACGCGAGCTGGTCCGGCCGCAGTATTTCTTGTGCTCTACTCGCCTCTCTGGTCAAACACTGTGTCGCCTTTGGTATTTATCGGGCAAGTTCTCACCTCAGGCTCATTTGTCTTCTCGCCGCGGGGAGTTGTCGAGGGGGGGCGAGAACCCCTACGAGCTACCAAAAGCTCGCCAACTGACCTCCAGGACCCATTGGCTGTCCAGTTGCTCGCTAACTCTACACTATTCACCGGGTCAACCTCCTAGACATTGGAGTCGAAAGGACCCCTGTTATCAAAAGGGGTTAGAAACGATGTCGCCTAACGCCTGCTTGGTTGAATTAGGAGAAATACCCTGTAGTATACATTCAAATGCCCTGTTAGTCATTTTGGCTATTATTCGGAAGAAAATTAAATATTTATAAATTGTTTAAGAATTTGGTTTAACTATTGCGTAATCGGAGAATGGCAATAGTGCTCTACCATGAGATTATTGTAATTGGTAAATGATACAGGCATTCGCACTGATACATCTCAGAATGATTCCGTGAGATATTAGAGGAACGTCCGGGCCGAAGTAGCTGGATACTTTTTTGTCGTGCGAAGGCGTGTTTTCCAATGGTAAAAAAGTATTTGTGCTTTTAGCTGAGGCACTGACGGCAGATCATTTTTCAACGGCGCTCTGCTCCCGAGCTGAGATCCAAGAGAAAGAGAGAGCGAGAAAGATGCAAGAGCGCCAGTGAGTAAGAGAGCGACGCCGCCGGCGACGTCAAATGTCAGCGAGAGGCCCGTCTCTTCCTTGTGTAATGCTTCTCTTCCTGAGCTTCTTCTTCCTTCTCTTCCTTCTCTTCCTTCTTCCTTCTTCCCTTGGCATTTCTCATGCACGATGCAACTATATTACATTTTATCGAAAAGAATGCCTTGCGGGGCTCGACGTTCTAGACGTAGAAAACGAGGCGAAAAAAGAAGGAAATGTGAAGGAAGGACGTTAAAGGCGGTCCATTGTTGCGGAACGTAATTTTGCATTCCATACTTTTACCTTGATTCACGATGCTCAACGTTCGCCATCATCCTTATCTTGGCTACCCGAAACATTTCTCTGTCTTTTCTATGTACAGTATCCAGGCATAAATGTAACATATATGTATATACAATACGTAACACTTGCAATGTTCAGAGTTGATTTACACGCGAATAATGGCAAACTTCAAATCGCGAAAACGTCACGATAAGTGTGTTTAACGATAGCGCGATACACCAGGAGAAATTGTGTGTATCGCTCTAGCAAGAGTGACGTGTACTGGCACCATTTTTCATCGGCGCGTCATTCCGCTTCTCATGCCTCAGGATTTATCTAAGTGAGCAATCTCAAGAATAAAGAGACGCGTTGCGGTTGAAGAAAATTTTCGACTTCGCAAGTACTTTTACAGAATTCTCTAATACGAAAGGGTCATGCGAAAATCGATCTGTGATACTAAAAGCGGAACGATTTTTTTTTTTCGTTAGTAAGTGCTAGGTAAATGGATAGAGTTTATAGGTTAGAATCTTTATTCTATGATATAGTTTGAATCTGAATATTTTAATAATATAAAATATTCGATATTTACCAGTTGGCACGCGGCTGGGTCGGTCCGGTCATTATGACGAAATATCCAGGGCGCGGAGGACGGACAGGGCATAGAGAGCTATGAAGGGACAGGGAAAAGGAAAGAGAAAAGAGGGCTTGGTACGTGAGGCACGTTCGTGGGAGCCACCGCCAATGTATGCCGCCCGCATAAACTAACAGGCGCATCGGATTTTACATAAAATTTCGGTGAGGCGTGATTTCAGACGATGGACGGGAGACGTGACGGCGGGCGAATCATCGAAACAAACCAGGAGGCCAAGGCGCGACGCAGCCCTTGAATTTCGATTACGGTTTTGTAGTATATCCTTTACGCTTTTGGAACAAGAACCACATTCTGTGACTACATACTCACTGGAACCAGTTTCTACACTGTAGCATAACCTAACCTATAATAATGCAACAAATAACACAACATAACCTAAACATTTTGACCTTACAATAACAAATTTCAAATTACAAACTGAAAGCACATAAAGTAAGGATTATTCAAGATTTTTATATTAAGAAATAAAGATTATTTAACCACGTCGTATTTATCTAAATTTTTTAAATAAAATTGTATTATTTATTGTTAAAAATAAGTGGTGTTGATACGTTTCTATGATTATTATGAAAATGTCATTTGATCTTATAGCCACGACTGCGGACAGATAGATGCGAATACAATTGTTTAATTGGGGAATCCGAACGAGGCACGTAACCGTGATCGTAGTCGTAGCCGTGGAGGCAAAACCCATCCATCACGTGCGACGACTGAGCCGCCGTGGCTCTCAGAGTAGTCGAAGCTTCGGGATATGGCCTCTTGCTCTCGAGCCCTCGGCCTCCGGACGAAGCTTGCCATCCTGACACGCGTTGATTGCCTCTTATTGGATAGTTAACATCCTCGGTGACACGTCACGCCACTACATGCTGCCATGGATATATTTCACAGTGAGACTCAAGCGGATCTGTATTTAGGTTAAGCATAAGATAGAGAGGTTAGACTCGTGTGACAGGTAAGAGTGCAAGCACGTATAATTACATAAAAAATTGTATTCCAAATTTCTCGTTCTGAAATTTCATAATACTAGTAATATTAAATAATAATTTAATCAATAGGAATTCTGTTACGAATTCTATTTAAAGATACAATTGTTATTCTGCGTATTGTTCTATTACGTTGTTAAGACGAGGATTGTTGTCGAAAGTTATGTGATTTTTAGTCGAAGCAAGTGATCATTGGCAATTTTTATTTTTTCTTTTCACTGTTGAAAATTGGATGAGGAACAGTTGAGGGTAGAATTCAGGTTAGTCTGTGGTAGCGGTTACACGCAAAGCCGTAATAGGGCGAGCCTGGCAGAGGAGCTTGGACTTGACTAATGAGGCGGCGCGTCCTCGACGTTATTAGATCGCCGAAGGAGTTTTTGAGGATAGCCGTCGGACGGGCCGAATCCAGCGCAAAGGATAGATAATGATACGGCTGGGCCCCGTTTCTTATTTGTCAAACGTCAAGCACAAAGCCATGCCCAGTTGTTTCGGACTAGAAGGAAGTTGGGTTTCGGCATGATAATCTACTTGCAAATGCGACCGGGCTCCCTCTCTCTGTAATCCTGCCAAGGGGTCGTTTCTTTTTTCATACTCGTACCTATTACGTAATTATCAATAATCATCCTTCCGAAAACGATGACGCCATGTAAAAAATGAACTCTCCTATTTCTGAGTGGATCTTGACGAACCCACGCAAGACACGTTTCCTTTCTCCGATACGGTTTGCATGTTTTTTTTTTTTAAATTAGTCTCATGCGGATAGTTTTTTTTTAATTTCTTATTTTTCGAAAAATGACAGGTTCAATTGCAAAAATGATAAATTTAATTTATATGCTGTTTAATATATAGATATGATTTTCTTGTTTACCCTGTTGCGCATGAAATAATATTATGCTATGTGTATCAATCTGGTAGTAATAATGGGAAATCATTAATTTGTTTGTCAGTTTACAGCGAACAGTGTACCTATACAACTTCAGAATATAGGACACACGTCATACCCGTATATCCAGCGTCTAATCGTCATTTGCGACTTAATAATTTCTTTGGTGCAAGATGGCCTAGAAACAAAAATGCGAGCAGGAAATGGCAAGACAATTTTAAAAGAAGGTGGGAACGGAAGAGACTCCGAGGAAAAACGTAAACTCAAGTTGAACCGTAGTGATGGAGGCCCTTTCGCTCTGGAGAATGAAATTGGTCTGGCAATCGGTGGTTGCTTATTAGCGTTTGACGTTCGATTAGTCAAGTGCGCTGAGGTCCGCCGTTTGGAGATCGTGGCTCCACCTCCCATTACCGGTCCTGAGAGTCGAGGTTTCTGGGCTCACAGCTCACAGCACAAGACTCGAGGGCTCAGGACTTCACGACTCGACCACTGCTATCGAGGCTCGGCCAAGAGCAAAGGAAGCTAAAGGTAAAGGCAAAGGTAAAAGCAAAAGCAGCAACAGGCGAGGCGCATCATTACTCTTCTCGCTAGGCTCACGTCTGCGAGGTATGCTTCGTAATTACGTTAACCAGTACCAGCATTAATTCATTACATACTTGTATCTTCCTGATATGGGAAGCAAGATGATTGGGGAGACAAGTATTTTTTTTTTTTGTATTATTTTTTATAATGTTCCTCTAGGACAGTTTTACTTGAGCATGCATGAATTTGAAGGTCAATTCGAAAGACGTTTGATTGGTCTAATTTTGGGTTTGAATGATTAGAATGGAGTAGTTGATTGGATTAGGTTTTCTTACGGTTGTCACCATAATTTGTGTGACGTCTGACATAAATCAATTCCTTCTTACCGATAAAAATTATGACAAGCTGTTTCTTGGGGCACTGGCTTCGCACGAAAAAAACGTTATTAATACGTTTTAAAGAAATGTGTAAGATTAATTTGCAAAACGAGTCGCTATTGAAGTTCTTGTCTCGCGAGTCATTAATCTTATCCGCGAGGAAAAAATTATTTTGTAGAATGTTGAACGTAATAACAGAGAATCCTGTCGCCGGCATGCCTAGAAGGGAGGTCCGATGTGCTATTAATTCATGTCTCAAGTTTTCAAGTAAGAAATTAATGTCTCCATACGTCGTCCAGAAAATACCTTCGTCTTCGAGCTAACCTTCTTCGAGCACACTTTTCCACCCGGAAGAAAGAAAACTTCCTTGCGAAATATCCCCTAGACGCACTTCTTCTTCCATATCATTTATCTAGTTTCTCTCCATGAAAAAAATGTAAGAAGTAATAAGAGAAAAAAAAAGTTATACCTCAAATATTAAATCTCCACGTGACACACCTATGAACATTAAAATTATCCATATATAGTACATTAAATTCAATTCATTATTCTAATGTACTTTGGAGGGGTTATCTTCTTATAATTTTCAATATAAAAGAGTGCCTCTATAGACTCTTCATTTCATTCATAGATCGACTATACATAAACGCACATAGTCATCATTGTACTGTGCTACCCAAAATCCGAAATAACTCGACTATCCTTCTTTGTACTTTAAATCCATTACGACACCCCATTTCCAGAAGTTCTCGTATAAGAGGATACATACTACAGCTTGCTCGTTTCATTTTTTCCCAGCACTCCGCCATTCCGACGTTGGTCGCCAGCCGCAGAGCGAAACGGCAGCTCGACGTAGGATCATTTATCATATTTTGTTGTCTTTTTAAAGACGCATTCCCTTTGTCATCGGGTGTCTTTATTCTTTGGTTTATCGTCGCGGTAGGTAGGTAGACGTTTAGGTAAGGTAGGTATGTAGGTGGTTAAGTAGATAGGCAGAAGGACAAGAGAGTAAAAGAGACTCTGAGTTATTCGTAAATGGAAAGACGTGTAGAAGAAGCTTGATGTAAACTGGTAAGTGGAAGAGAAGTGGCTTAAGCCGATGATATCCTCCTGCTCCATCTTCGTGTCAGTTTCTCTATGCGTTTTCGAATCCTTCGCTTCAAAAGAAATGAACGCGATATAATGGAACGTAATGCTCCATGATGACTGGGCTCTCGCGGTTCAGAACTTCTCGGTCCAGCATTGCAAACGTATTGGGTGGTACAAAAGTGGAGGTTGTGATAAATAAATCCCTATATCCATGGTAATGGTTCAAGTCTTAGTTGTATTTTATGATATTTTTTAGCATAACAAATTTTCTTGACTTCACTCTTCTTCGTTTTCTCTCGTATCTATGCTCGCTTCAGATTTTCTTCTGTAAATGGCGTCTGTCTCTTTGTATAACGGTAAGAGTATATACCATCTCTTTTTCTTAGTCTAACGGCGAATTCTAGTAAAAAAACTCTGACGGTTCTGCTTTTTTTTAAGCCACGTGGAAGAAGAAATTGCACGTGTGAGGGTTCACTAATGGTGCACCGGTGAGAATCCCACGAAAGATCTACTCTCTCAGACGCACGCGTTGACTGGAATTCGTATGTCCGACCAACATCATCCACTCTCCACTTCTTTGGCGTAAGTACATGAAACAGCAATGGCCGACGATACATTCGACGATTTCTTTCCTCGAGATAAGAGGGTTGATCGTGGGAGTTGATGAGAGTGTTACGTGGGTAAATATTATGCCGCGTGAGAGGATCCACTTCACGTTGTACAAAAGGGTTGTTCGCCGATAGTCGTGTATACATATACTACATAATAGTTATGTATAAATACCGGAACGGAACCTCCTAAATTTTACGTCTTAAAACCGAATCATAATTTTAATGAAAGTGTACCAACTCTAGAAATAATGGTCAACATTTCCTTCTCGTATTATTTTTCGCGGCGTGGTACGGAATTTACGAGAAGCGAATGGAAGCAGAAAATTAACGATTCTGGGGGGAAGTTTTTCTTAGTATTTTAATATAAATGCGGCTGCCGGGCGGGCTCGGCGACTTGGGCGAAGGCTCGCCAGTGTGCGGTTGTTTGCGGCAGTTTGTGCCAAGCTAAATGAAGAATGAAGCTGAAATTATTTGGTGGAAAACAGTGAAACAGGATGTGGAAACGACACCGCTTAGATTTACCGTGGCTGCACGCGTCGGCTCTTGCGACAGCGCATTTTTAAACGCGCACTACGCGCCTTTGCGACCCCACCGGGGATTTGCAATTATTGCGCGCAGTTTGCCAGATCGACAAAACCAGGACCTTTTCATCCCTTGCTACTGGCTCCTCTCTGTATGACTCTTAAACCTTGTCAGTACGAGGGGGTGTGAATTACTCTGGAAGCCATAAAACCTCTGGTAGAAAAAAAAAAAACATCATCCCATCACAGACACCCACCTACGTCGCCAGAAGTAATTTGTTTTGTTCCAACTGAAAAAATTCAACGGATCAAAATCGCAATATTTTATCTATGGACAATTTAAAATATTTACTTGGTTAAATCTGTGGAGATAAATTTTAATCGGCTGATGGATATTTATATATTTTTTTATATTATGTCATTTAATTTTTTTTGTACTGCAATATCAGTTTATAAATTATGAAGTATAGCGATTCTATGAGGATACATGCGTACTTGTATTTTATTTTGCCTAGTACCCGTTATCGAAGGTATTGACAAAAATTGATGAAAGTACTTAAAAATATTCTCTCATCACCCGTTCGAAATCACCCAATGTCTCCTTACGTCCTTCGCAACCCCTAACTGCTAAAGCGCGCACCCTCCACGAGGAATCTTCCCCGTCGCTTTTTATGGCGAACCAATAATGAACTTTTTTTGGTATAAAAGTTGATTTGCAGCCACGTCCCTTTCTAGGTAACGTCGAGAAAGTATCTTGTTCTCGCTCGCGATATCACTTGCGGCATTGCTCATTACTCACAGCGCCTTATCGTCCTTGCCTCCCACTGGCACTCCATTGCGTTGGCTCCCTGCTTCACCTACCAACCCCTATCCAAACCCCAACCCAACCTTTGCGACCTGCACCCCTGCGAAGCCTCCCCAGAGAGTTTTCAGGACTCCCGACGTTCCTTCGTGTAGGATTTAAAAATTTTTTTTACAAAATGAGAGATTTCACAAGACCAGAGAAAATTGTAATTTTATAAATCACGTGATTTTCACTATACCATTTAATACATGACGTCATACTCTCCCACTATTATCACAACATACAAGTTATGCCTTAATAGAAGTGTATAGCCTCAAAAGACAGAAAGTATACAATATTATATTTTGAATATTGCTATACGGACATTTTGGAAGGAAAATTTGTTTTTAACAATATTTTTAATATAACAATTTGCGAATTTTGACGATTTTATTCTATCCCCATGCCTTCTGTATGTCACTGGTATTGGTTTCCACATCTCTTTTTCTTACGAATACACCAGCATCAGCAGCACCCTTCCTTTCACGGCACCTGCTACCCACAAAATCGCGCTTCTCCTTCCTTAAACCTTGCTACTCATTCACCTCCTATCTCTCCCATTACCAGATTTCGTTAAGGCTCGCCTGAATCCAACCTCAGCCTCCGCCTCAGCCTCTCGATGTGCTTCCCAACCGAAATTCGCCGATAGATCAATTGACAACGTTAGTCGCGCATTACCTACGCTGCTACCATTCCCCAGGTCTTATACCATCATCCTTACTACACCACGCTCTATCGCACCATATCACATTAAATTTACTGCGGCGTTGATAGGAAACTGGAGCAGAGAACACCATGGGATTATCGGGTTTCTCCTGCTTGTCTGTCGCGACAAATTCAATAGATTTGCCTGGCCATTTTTTACTTAAAAAAATGTGTATTACACAAAAGCTATAAAAATACATTTTAAAACATATAGATATGTATTATAAAAACAGTGAATTTTAATGGTTTTACACACCGTGGGTATCTGTCGCTTATGAGGATACTGGGTCATTCTTTGATATGGAAGGGAAATGATTTTCCCGATTTTCAACATCCTCGCCTATAACCTCGAATAACAGTTTACAGTTTACGGCCTGTAGCCTGTAGCTCTCTTTATAGCCCCGTTGGTCGAGTATTCTGGTAATTTCAGTCTTTTCGATACGCCACTCGACCGGCAAGATACGAAACCAGTAAGTATTGAGCCAAGGGTAGAAAGGCCACTGCCGAGTGTTTCTTATCAGTGAATTAGCGACGTTGCTGCGGTATAGCGATGATGGCAGCGTCCCAGTTACTTTGGCCTCTGATGATGATGACGAGGTTTGCTCCAGGAAGCGACAGGTATCGATCACGATAAAATTTCGATAAAGAATTTTAAGGATATTCTTTAACTGTCCATTATTTATTATCAATTTTATAATCTATCATTAATCCTTTCTGATTACTTACAATTGATTCAATGTACCAACCACTATCGCATAAGGATTGTCATTTAGGTTCTACTGGAATATAATGATATCGAAAATACAATAATAATATTTTTCAAGCTGAATAGGAAAATGCTGAAGAAACGTCTGAAGCAGGACCTTCACTCATTCGGAAAACACGGAAAGAACGTCTCGCGTCGTATCAGCTGGGGTAGGTTGCCAGTGATGTACACCCCCGTGGAACACTTCATTTATTATGCGGTTAGTTATCGCGTCTTTTCGTCTGATTTCCCTGGCAACAATGCCGGAAGCCAACGTAAGCGACGTAGCCGCCTTTGCCGACGTCTCATGCTGCCGTCTTCTCATCCCTCTGCAATTTAACGTGCTCCTCTCGCCAGAGCTACGCCAAGTGACGCTCCGTGACGTCGCGCCATACGTCACACGGCACCTACCCACTCCTCTGCTTTTCACACGGAAACTATATCCCTTAGTACTCGCAACCTTCTCCCCCTCTTTTCCGCATGCACACCCTACGAAACCCTCCTTTAGCTAGATACCTACTTCTCCACCTTCTTCAACACTTTCATACCAAACCCCCACCCTATACTTCGTGATGAAATTCACAGCCCTACCTACCACCCTTGTCGGGTCTCGTTCTCTAGGAAAACTTACTTGAGACTCGATGTGACCGAGAGAGTTGGTCGGGTTCTTTGAGTTACGATCCAACAGTAAACGTGCAATACCCTACCCTTAGTATGCTTTTCTTATTTGTCATATATCATCAAACATTTTATAAGTAGATAAAGTGCCTGAAATACACTGGCTTTTTATTTCTATTAGTTTCGCAATGAATAATTGGCGAACAAATTTTTATATAATTCATGCATTATTAATTCAAATCAGGATTATGTTTATTAAAATTCATTGAATTCTATGATATTATAGTTTAATCCGATTCAATCAAATCAGAGTAATTCGTAAATCTTCGTAATCGGTCGTGTCTCTAAATCTCTCCGATCGACAATCCGCCCTATCGGTTATCCCTTCCGCTTGTTTTACGTGGCAACTAACTGACGTAGGATCGCACGTAAAGGACACAAAATCCTGGTCCATACAGACTCCTGCTCCGCGATGCTGAGTGATGGATGAACGGTCGGCTCGGCGAGCATGCCAGACTGACATGTTTATACGCAGCCTGTCTGTAAAGGGCCTCGGTGTAGTCGTGGCTCGCACGCCTCTTTGTACAGCGGCAAAGTGTGCGCCTACGATTTATCCCGTGAATGGACCAGAATTCAATGCCCATCCCTTGCGTGCGTCGAGGAGTTTCGAGGAAGTGAAGAACATACTTAAATAGGAAATAATACAGTTCTATGATTAATTAATAGTCACACTCGTTCATCGTCCAGAATCTCATCTAGCGATGGATGCTGTGATTCTGAGTCGTTAGTGTTATATACTGGATGTTTATACATATGCGTGTGTATATATATATATATATATATAGTACATATACTCTCTTTAACTAAAGGTCATTCGTGACCAAACGGATCTGACACCATTGACCTCTTCTTCACGGTTATCTTCTACGTGACTTTAACAGCGATTATAATTTTTATTGAGTATAGGCTGAACTCATTTTTCATTTTTTCCTCTTTAATCGCGACCGCGACAAGGGGGTCGAGTAACGGAGAATCATCGTCGTGTTACGTCATATGGAATTGCACTCGAGCACACTTCACGCAGAGCAAACATTTTACGGCACACATTAGCCTCTATTTGCGTATCATAACGTTTGTTTGATTTCCAGGCCATAAATACCCAACGGCGCGTCACTTTGCCATCCCTCGAACCGACTGTCATTTTTGTGCTGACAATTCTTTTTTATTCATTTACTCGTCCGATAACGCTAATGCGTTTTTATCAAGATTCATTTTGTGTCTCTTTGCTTTATCTTTGCACTCACTGAGACAAAATTGGGTTGGATTTGTCTGATTAATGGTTCAGGAGTCTTTATAGATTTTTTATACGAATAAATAATTATGTATGGTAATTTCGTGGGACGATGCGTGTTATCATGAATGATTATAATTGTAATTTTTTCATGGGTTAAATTTGTTTATTTAAACGATAGGATTGTGAATTACGAACCGTGGAGTTTTAAGAGAATCGACAGACGGTTAGCTGACTGGCTCGCTCGATCGGTAATGGATTTTAATTACGAGGGGTGAATGAGGACTAGAGGTGGATGCTTTCGCTAGGGGAGGAACCGGAATCATGAGGACGACATATTGCTGGCTGGCTGTCATTAGCCAGCAACGAATCGAATCGAATCTCCCCACATTGCAGTGGCTTGTTCCAGTTAATCATTCGATGGCTTAGTCAACAAGTGCTTTTTTGTTGTCTGTATTACTGTGGGACTGTCTTACAAAACAAGCGAACCTTTCAATCGAGAAGTATTTCCTGAATTAATACACACCTCTAACTTCAAAAATTACATAAGATCCTAAATCACGTTGAAGTATTGAAAGCATCATGTTATATGATGTATTAAAAATATTAAAATCAAATTATTTTTGTTTACCGTTTTGGAAGGTTTGCGGATGCGAAAAAAAATGTTGAAAAATTGTTTTTTTTTTTTCTAAGGCGGATTTCCAAAATTAGATGGAAGGAACTTCTGTAGTGGAGGGAACGTTGAATGCTGTCGGGGAATGCTTGTACGGGCTTAAGGGAGTGGCAGTGTAAGGGGTTGTGGGGATCGAAGGGATGGAGTTACGGTCGAAACTTAGACAGGAAGACGGTGCTCGTTGATGAGGGTGACGTTTGACAGGAAGTGTCATTCTGAACTCGTTCAGGACCCGTGAAACTAGGATACACGACCGCACCTCGTTTCATCCCTTATCTCTCTCCAGTTAGGTACTAGGTACCATGTCGCTTTGAGAAAAATCTCTTTCACCCAGTCCTTTCCACGGTTCGACCCCGAGCGAATCTTTTTCGAATTTACCAAGATATCACGAAACGCTCCACCTTCCTACCAATGGGAGATGCGCCCTCTGCGTTCTCTTGAGAAAATAAAACAGTTTCGAGTAACAAGCTGGCGCAAGGACCTTTTGCTAGAGATATGCACGTATATAAGTATAATATACGTGAGTATAAAAGTTTGTAGGATTTTGAAAAAGGTACTTTGAGAATTTGACGAAAAAAATATTTTTCCACCAGTTTGTATGCAAGGCTTTAGTGGTTTGTGAATAATTAAAGAGAGCAATATTGTTAATATGCAATTTTACATATTTTCTTTCAGTCACTTCAATTGCTATGTTAATGTTCAGTGCGAGACTAAAAAAGTCTGGGTACAGTCGTAAAGTACGTTGAATTGTGGTTTAGTATCCGGTCGAGGGTGGCTGGGGAACCCCGAAACAACCCCATTCAAGCTCTCGAGGTAGCGAAGGGTCACGCGTTGTTTTTATTGCTTTGAATATTTATACTGATAATTAAAATAATAATTATTATATTCTAAAGAAAAGTACCTTAGCTATTTTAAGTAATGTACCTATGACGTAATTTAAGTCATGTTTGACTTATATTTAAGAACCGTGTTGAAGTGTTACGTCGATTAATCATACATATGATATTTTATTTATGAAGTTTCAAGGCTTCATATCTCGAATATAGACGTGGTTTGAAATTTTGCAAATGCTGTACATAAAACGGTAAAAGGCGAATTTTCCAAACACTTGAAAATTTTCAGTCGAATATGAATAAATTTTCTTGAGAACTCGAGGAAGCGAGTGGCGGCGTCGGGAGGAGAAGGAGTAGGGTGGGGGTTGTCAATGAAGGAGCGTACACCCCGACTAAAGGAGGAGGCCAAAAAGAGTTTGAAACTGCTCGAGCGCCCCCTATATTATAAATATCACCCATGAAAGATGGCGCAGACAGCAGCAGGGAAGCAATGGGGTTGGGGACGCCTGGGTAAAGGAGTGGAACAGAACCGGAATTAGCATAATCAGAATAATTTCCACCAGCTGACAGCGCCCTCATTCTTTTTCCACCAACGATTCTTCCACTGCTTTATTTTCCGTTGTTTTCCGCGTCCCATTCTCGTCTCAATTTCTCGCGGGCTTCCGCTTCCTCTTTCGACAACCTATTCCACCCAACCCAACCCACCCCCGACCAATCGCTATCATGCCATTCCTTATTTATTCGTACTGCCATGTCCTCCTATCAATTCCGATCATTGCCGAGAATTTCCGAGTGATTTTTCGAAAGTTTCCCGAAGGTATAATTAACGTCACCGAAGATGCCCGAAGTCACCTACTCGTCGCCGAATATCGGCATAGGGAGACTCTACCGGAAAGTTGCAGATCACGTATAGTTCTGATACTTGCCACAGTATGGTGCCTTCGACGGCCCCTCGAATATATCAAAGTTCATGCGTTTCTACCTAATATCACTCGCGTGCACCGCTCACCTCCTCGCCCCTCCCCCCCCCCCCCTTTCGCCCGCCCGCCGCTGCCCTTTGACCTCTACAGAAAGCTGAAACACACGCAGACACATAGCCCGCGAGCGCTACGGCTGCTTCACGTGCTGCCTTCACCAACCCCCCAGAGCCCTCGACTGATCTTTATTCATTCTTCGCCTCTGCCATTTCAATTTTTCTACGTTTTAACTGGAAAAACTCGGGGTCGCGCTAAGAATCTAAAGGGCGATGGGCGCCCACCTCGAGATTTCCATGTTGTCACGTACTCTTATAAAAAATAGTAGACAGCTATCTGTTTCAAATTTTTTTTTATAGTAACTTTCAATGTCCTAGGAAGTCGTATACGTAAATCTATGGTTACATCGTATCCTTCAGAATTCAGACTGTCGGTAAAACAGTTTCATTGTTAATGGTTGAATATGATAATAGTATAAAAGTCTCTATTCAATTTCTTGTACAATTTAGAAAACGTGGACATTTTCAGTAGAAAAGTTTTTTTTTTTTCCTTCTGAAACCTAACAAAGTTCTTGATCGCAACGATAGAATAGGCGTTGTACGATATAGTTACACGGCTTTTAGGGATATACCTACGGTGAGTTTATAACCGCAATAGCCAATTCTTCTTTAATATTATCCATCCATTATTCATCCGGGATAAAAGTCGAATCCCTGAGATCGTATTTCCAGTAAATCCAGACCCGCTGAAAATATCTGATTCAGATTCAAATGCTCATAGATCCGACGTACGACTTCGCTGGCTATTGTATTTATTGGTAGACAGGCCAGGGTAAAAGCCATCAGCCTATGTGTATAACGTTTAGCCTCCTATGGAGGTACCTTCCCATATATCCCACACGCATACACATGGCGCTTGGATAAACGTATTAAAATCTCATAAAAGTGAAATAAACATAATGCCAAATATTTTCAATTGATATATACGTCAAATTTTTATTAATTACGTCATTGGTCATTTCGATTTTATTTTCAGTGAAAAAGTGTGTTAGGAGAATTTCTCGGAAATGAAGGAAGCTTCCTATATACGGTGTTCAGAAATATACCTATACATACATACATAAATGCAGTGGAGGGAATGGGAGCTTGTTGAAGAGGGCAGGAGGGGGCGTAAGTGAGTAAGTGTAAATGTAAGCGTAAGTGTAAGGGTAGGACATACGTAACTCTCTCACTCAGTCACTCACTCTCACGTACACGTAGCCACGCAAGACTTGCCACGTCACCGGCACTCGGATCTGCGTCTATCTGTCAGTTTCCAGTCTCAAACAAGATGGATGGCTGGCGAATGGAAATCATGGTTGAAACCTACCCCTCCGACGCTCCACCCCTGATACTCACAGGGTCCCCCTCTCGTCACCTCGTCTCTTCTCATCCAAGCCACCCTTATCCTTGTCCCCCCACGTTATTCTATACTTCACTCTCGTATCATCCAGAATCCCTTTTGCACTACCCCTTCCGAATTTCGACATATAAATATATTTGTATACGATATTATGCGCGGACTTACCTGCTTGTTGCGAACGGCATCGCTGAATCGTTTATTTATTTTAACGGGAATTATCAGTTTTTTTTTTACTATATTTGCCGTAATAACAGTTGTACAGTTAAATTAGACAATAAGTTTCTGTAAGATTTTTGTATTTTTACGAATAAATGTATCAGTCAGGGAGGATTAAGGTTGTTATGAAGTAATATATTTAAAAATTTATTCTTCTTTAACTGGCTTATGCAATATATGGAACATATACGGCTAAGGGGATAACGCCATAGAATTTGTATACAGTGTATATACATGTATTAAGTAATACTATAATACTTAACCTACATGTAAAATTTCTTATATAGTTTTTTTTAACCTCTATACAAAACATACAATCTTTAAATAGGTACCAACCTGCAAAAGATTATTCGTACATATTAAAGCTTACAACGATAAAAGTACGTTTGCACATGAAACTTGTCAATCAGCCTAACGATTTTATGATACATGAGTTTTACAGTCAAAAATTAGTTTCAAGCACGGTAGTAAATGTGCCTCGACCTGTACAATTTAAAAATAAAAGACAGAGCATCCTTGGTAGTACTTGCTAAAAAAGAATGCCCAATCAAGAGTTATTGCTTTAAATAGATTCGTAGGAAAATCTTAATTTCCTTAGTGTATCACATACTGTAAACGAAAAAAAAAAAAAGAATATTTTTCATCATTCCTGTTCATACCAGCTTGCTCGATAAAAACGCATCATTTGAACTCGTAACGTTAAAATTCTAATGATAGAGCCAAGTGATACGTTGGTCCCAAACAACCTTTACTTAATTCCATACATACTAACTTATACTTTTAAATATTGCAATGGACCTTGCGACAATTATCACATAAAAAAAGAAAAACAAGAATTACTTGGTAATCATTGACCCTATACGGCAGAAAGGCTCTTTAGTCAACGTCTTGTTCAAATAATTGCAAAAAGGACTAGTTAATTATCATCTCGCCATCAAGTATGTATATTATCAACGCTACCACATTAAAAACATAGATACAAACACTGAGCCCTGTTTACCTTACTATCATGTATTTTTACGACAATGTTAAAAACATTAAAATCTTAATTAAATTCAATCGTAACGTAATTACTTAAAATGTCATAATATCGACACAGTCCATCGCAAGTGATAAGTATAAAAGGCACTAACACTGTTGGTACGTGTTATCTATATAAGTTTAGTATTTTGATGGATGGACAATCCTTTGAGATGTTGAAGTGTATATATATCGATATTGATGAACCCCCATGGTGATATCTCAGTTTGTTAACCGTAAAACCGCAGCGCTTGTCCTGTAACTGTAAATCCCAATGGTTACAGTAGCACGTGTTAGACGTGGGTGGTGATTCTTCTAGTCCACTCGTTCACTATGTACAATACAATAATTATCAATCAAACGATCATACTAACAACAACAACAACAACAATTATAATAATAATAATAATAAACACTGTCACTATAAATTAGTCAAATCAACACTAACTTCATGACACTCCGGTGAATGACGAACCATTTCTTCAAATACTTTAGGATCCATGGCTAAAGGCATAGCACATTGATTCGAGCGTAGCCAGGTAGCTAAATCCGACAAGGTTGGTAATGGATTCGCTTCATCATGCATATTATTGCTGAACGATCCGTATTGAGAATTAACATTTTGTGAAGTTACGGTTTGCGATGTTATTGTTTGTTGAGACGTTACAGTTTGCGTGGTTATTGTTGCGTTTGCGTAATTACCTTGATCCTGTCCGTAGCTGCAATCTGGATATTGGGCATTACAATTGTTCTGTAGATATTCGTCATCGTGATGGGACCACGCAGATGGCGGAAAGTAAACAGCCCGATCGTGTTGTAAATGTTGTCTAAATTCGTTTTGCTGGTTCAAATGCATATAGGAAGGATGCGGCTGTTGTTGATGTTGTACGTAGGTTTGACGTTCCTGCTGTTGTTGCTGATAATGTTCAGGGAATTGAACAGGACTTATGGTTGCAGCTGCATACTGATACCGTGCGACTTCTTCGCGGTACTGTAGACTGTCCAGAAGTCTATAGTCATTATTCACGGGCGACGTCACAGTGTGATTAGTCGCATTTGGAAAAGTGAAGGATATCGAGGGACTCGCAGAATTTTGTTGCTGACGACTTCCGCCGTGAACAGGCCAGGTGATAGGCGGACTGCTGTTCCTGCTGCTGATACTTGCGGCCATTTCTCTAGGGCTGGCCGGTGAACTGTTACCACTTTTTATTGGTGACTTTGCTGGACTACCAAGCAGTTTTGAGTTTTGCTCCTTCTTGTACTTCATGCGGCGATTTTGAAACCAAATTTTTATTTGCCGTTCACTGAGGCAAAGAGTGGCCGCCATTTCTATACGGCGCGGTCGACACAAGTAACGACCGCAATGAAATTCTTTTTCCAGTTCTACCAACTGGGCACTCGAGTACGCGGTTCTTGATCGTTTTCCGCTTGTCTGCTTTCGTCCTGCAAATAATAAATTTTTTATCAATATATTTATATGGCCAATACTGAATTCCGATGCTAAACAGTGTTAGATCTTCTCCACAAAGAATCACAGTGATAGAGCAGGATCATCGTAACCCTAGAGATCCACGCAACAATGAACAGTGTTTCTGTTTACGCAATAGTTCTAGGTACGAACAGACTGGGCCGAGGTGTGTAAATGTGATTTCGTGGGTACAAAGGGGTCGGTGATGGATAACAGCAGGAGGGTATGGAGCTAAATAATTAGCAGCATCCCGAGGGAACTCCTAACGTCAGGGGTCTTATTTAGGCAGCACTCATGTAACACATCTTTCTAGATAGGAAACTCTAGTAAAATACTTCAACTTTTAAAATCCATTGCACGTCCGTCGGTATAGTAGATTTCGTGAATGCTCATGATATATGATTTGAAAAATTTAATCACGGGAATAAAATTTCAATTTTCATATCTTCGGTGCGGCGCCTTGAGAATGTTGTGCAAAAAAGTACAGGTGCGTGCAGGTGAGCCTGTGGCGTGGTAAGCTAACGATAAGACAACAAAACGGGGAGTTGAATTTCGTGGTGCGGAAAGCGATGGCGGCACGAAACAAAACTTGTTGAGGGCCGCTCAGCGGGTGTCGTGTCGGCCCACAGGGAGGCCACTGGTCCCGCTGTGCCTCTCAATGCCCCTATAACACGACCGTGATATTGGATTAAACGGTTCCACGTGAATTTACAGCCAAAATGATTCGTTAAAGCTCATCTTGACAAAAGGTGCTTTCGTGATAGCTATGAGCCTTATATGTGAGTTAGTAATATTTAGAATAAAAAATGGAGTGGTAGATTTTTATTAAGATCATTTAACAACTTGAATTATTATTGAATGGAAAATTTCAACAACAAAAAATGTGTATTTTCTCTACTTTTACATTCAAATTTTTATAAATATCAATATATGAAACGGTCCATGCTGCTTTCTTTTTGTTTACTATCTGGAATTTTTTTTTTCATATTTTCGGCAAGATATATGTTAGTGACGTATCCATCACATGTTGTTCCGGTTATCTGCAGATTGTTTAGGAATGTAGAGTGACTGTGTCAACCACCTCCATTTTTTGACTCGCTCATAAGAGCCTTGCTTAACAGTTAAGGTACTCCGGCCTAGACAACAACACTAGGGATTTCTTATCAATATGTCAGTTCGTTCAGGTATTTCTAGAGAAACTCGTATCTATAGTAGGTCGATGGCCTAGCACCTTGGACGATTTTTTCAACTTGATAATTCTATTTCCAAAGTATTTCCTATGGTGTAGCGTAAATACGAGTCAGTGAGCAAAATACAATAAATTATTCTTCGTTGTAAATAAATTGAATAAAAAAAAAACAAAGACTTTCTATAACGCGTTACGTGATAAGAGTAAAGTTTGCGGTAATTTATATCGACGTAAAAGTTTTAATGCTCCAGTTAAATAATATATATGATTCTGTTACATTTTTTTTCTATTATGCTCGACACGATACTGCTTGTTGAAAAATTTATGAACTTCGTACAAGCTTAATTTTTTTGATATACTTGAAGCTCATTCAACTTAAAATAATTATCTATTCATATTACATTATTATTATTATACATATACTATGTTATCAATGTAGTATTTTTATTTTACTCCAGTAGCCGGAACTCGATAACCGTTCAACAACGTTAAGCCGATTTATAAATAACCGTCACGTATCGGCGTCGAAAATGATGAAATAAGGAGAGGTGTTGATTCGTCACGACTATACGTGGCAGAGAAGAACGTCTGTTTTGAAAATACCTGTATTCACACGCGTGCAATACATACTCTTTCTATCAAAGGGGGAAAGGACGATTCAGTCAAGAACGTGTCTATTGTTTGTCTGCCATTTTTTTTTATACTCCAAAAACTTAATAAACGTTATTATACACGAAATCTACAAACTCCGGCAAAAAGTCTAAATCTATATTTTACAATTAAAAGTCTTAAACAAAAATCAAAGTACCGTAGACTCGTGATAAATTGTAGTTCTGTTAAACGCTCAACGATTTCTCATGCAAGTTGATTGATTGTTAAGGATCGTCGGATAAATCGTGAGCAGATTCTAATCACGATATCACGAATAGGTTTTGCTGTCGCGAGTTAAAAGTACAAAATACAAAGCACTAATTGTCAGATTGAGGACGTCGAGACTGTACGGTAGATTTAGAAAGAGTACTAGCCCCGAGGCTACCACACGAAGTAATTTTCCTCGATCCGTCTCGATAATCCGCTCAACGTAGTCTTTACCCGTTTCTAAGCAGTGCTGTATAGAATGATTATCTACCTAGATAGCTGACGAAAAATTCAATTAATTTGAAATTCCTCGATAACTAGCTCCACGATTTTCTTTTAATAATAACAAAATCCATTGCACACGGCAAATACTCCTAAGGGCATTCACAAACTTTTCACGCTTCCCACAATGCACTGCATACTTTTCTCCAGCTCTTTCGTAATAGATGAATAATATACGTTCAAGTACAATTCTAATCTCGTTAGAAAGGTCGATTATCTATTACTAATACAGTTCGACTATGTACGTTCAATTGAATGATAACTTTTTATAAATGTACTACGCATAGCATCAAGGGGTTATAAGGCTAAGATTACGGTGCCGAGAAGATTTTGGAGTTTGGAGCTACCTAATAATACAAGCAATGTCGACATAACGACGGGGCGGTATTCTGGGGTGGTTTAGGAGTATGTAAGGAGGGACTAGGTCATAATGTATCACAAGTGAATAGCTCGTCGTCTTGAGGCGTCCCTCAATGGGCTATTAGGACATCCTGAAGGAACTTGGAGGAGTTGGGCAAGCGTACTCCATATTTTGTAACCAATAAATATGTCACCACTGGACCGCGATAGTCCATCATCTTATGGCTCACGGGGACCACCTTGGTATAGGCACCTATGTTGGGGGGTAAACGGGCCGCGCGTCGTTTTATAATCCCCCCGAGTCTAAAGTCGGCTAAATGGCCCGCTCGTTAATCAAACTCAATTCAGTGATGTCTACAACGTGGGCGATTTGCGCAGGACCTTCCTTCCTTCTATCCATCCTTTCAGTTATCCTTGCTTCCTTCCTTCGTCCTCACAGGACGTTTAGTATTTCGATTGAATATATCAATAGACTGTATTCTATTTGGACTTTGGAGTCGCACAATTTATGTATACGAAGATAAATACAGATTTTGCTGTTTTTTTTGTTCCGTTCTGTAAGTGTTGACGGGGAAGATTGTTATGAAAATCGTTTTTGGGTGAAATTTATCATTTGTTGTATTGTATGATAAAAGAAGTGTATTTATTATTGTACGTTCTACGATTGTAGAATAGTTGACGACTGTTGTTTGTTGTGTTGAATAGTAACTAATGTACTGTCATTGTATATTTTAAGTTTATGAAATAATATTGTTTGACCGGTAATGATTTTACAGATATTTTAATGATTAATTTGTTGTCGATATTGTTTCCGTAGCTATGTATGTTACATGTGGATGCTTTGTATGCTATATGTATGCATTAGGATAAATGTTAAGGATCCCATGCAATGAAGCGTAGCTTATTACGGTTATATGTAAATGATGTTCTATGTAAATTGTAATTAATTAAGGAAACTAACCTTGACTTGTCGACGGGCCAGCCGTGGTAGATTGTCGTTGGCGTTGCTGTTGTTCAGATTGGTGTTGCTGTATTTGTAATTGTTGATGAAGCTGCGGTAGCTCAAGTTGCTGTTGCGATTTTTGAAATTGCTGATGGATATTTTGTATTTCAGGTTGTTGTTGCTGCGACTGTAGCTGTTGTTGTTGTAGGTGACTCAACTCTGGCTGTTGTATTAACTGCAGATGGGCTTGCGGCTGTCGTTGTTGAAATTGCTGTTGTTCTTGCAAGTGCGACTGTAATGGATGTTGTTGTTGCATTTGCAGTTGCTGTTGTTGCTGAAGATCGGCAATGGACAACTGTCCCATTGGCTGCTCAGGTGACCATGTATAATTTCCTTGAGTCGTGTTGTACAAGTTCGGGTTGTTTTGATAGCCGTTGTATCCATGCCAACTGCTTGAAGAAGCAGCTGAATCAACACTAGCTGGTGACACTGGATATGCTGATTCTTCAATAGATCCACGTACACTGTCTTTTCTTGGTCCATCATGCACAAAGTCCGCGAGCGTCATGGCTTCATCCGGTGAACTGACGGTTTGACTAAACTCCAAATTTTCGTAGTTGACACCGGGCATGACACTTGAGTCTAAAGTTCGATGTTCACGGTTCGAAGACTGTTCATCGACTGACATCTTACTCTTCGGTTTCTTGCCAATTTGTAGGTTTTTGCTTATCGCTTAGTTCGACCAATCGGTAGTCAATTACCTTATAGTACACAATAACCCTTTGGTCGTAGGGCCCGCCCTCTAGACGCTGCGTGGGGCCTCTGTGCTCACCTGCGATGACCTACCGATAGCTTCGAGCCTGGCGGCACCTGAGGTTTTCCCGGGAACCAAAGTGCCTTTACGAAATATCTCGATTTCAAAATTGCTTCGCGCTACTTGGATTTACCGATTTTGTCTTTCGACAAACTTACAGCACTTTTTCTATTGACCAAGGAATATAATACTTTTTACTACTTTTTACTACTTTTTACCACATAATCCACCAATTTACTATTTTACGCATGATGATGATCAGAATCGTTTATTAATTTGCTTGATGTAACTGTGTATTTTTTATAAATGTTTTTTAAATACTCCTTTACCTCACGGTCCTTTGAGGCAGGTTTTAGTTCATGTACAGCTGGGTAATGCAACGTTAATCTTATTTTACTTAAACTTTACCTCTTGACTAAGTAACACGATAAAGATTTATACCGCGCGTAACGGGTTTTCAGGATGGATAACGGTAACCTGCCTTCGACAGAAAGATTTCAGCGCGGACTCGAACAGCGCGAGTCTTTCGGAAAAATACTAACTGTCTAACACGATGCTGAAGGTTCGGACTGAATGTACACCACTATCAAAATACGTACGACCGCTGTCTTCTAGCTATCTCTTCCCGATGACAGCTCCAAGAACTCCAAAAGTTTGGTGACTAAGGTGAATGTGGCTGTTGCCGCGGGGTATGACCTTCGAGGTTGTCCACCCCAACAATCGTATATGTACCATTCTTGTTCTTACAGTCAAGCCACTACCAGAGAGTCCAAAGAAATTGTTAATAAAATTAAACAAACACTTATGCATTTCATCACCTTCACAGCCATTAAATTATTAGCGATTCTACGCCTATGGAAATTTATATTTTATTTTCAATTTTTTATTTAATTATACATTTTTCAAAAGGTGATATGTATTTTTTATACTCCCATTCAGTGCATAGTATTTTACACTGTTCTAGTAAAGGTGTTGTTATGCTTATTTAGATTATTATATGCTGATGAGAAAATATACGGCACGTATTTATAATGGCGATGAGAAAATGTAAATTCTCGTGACGACGTAACACTAGAATATACGAGAAGACCTGTGTAACAAATATTTCGATTCTCATAGTGTCGTTCAATCGCCAGCGGCTCTAATTATCTCCGTTTTGAGTGACTGCGATGCAGGAACATTCGGTCGAAATTGCACCAACACCATGCAGCATGTCGGCGTATCTATATACATAGTTCTAGCTAGGAAATTACCTCTTGGCAATCTGTATCATAACTTTTACTAAACATACAGAATTGACATGATTCTTCATTAACGCCAGCTAACACTTATCAGTAAACAGACGTTTTTTTTATATTTTTTATTATTTTATATTTTATAGGATAAAATTAATATCTTAATAAAAAAAAGATATTTTTAATAAATCAATAATAAACAAAAATTTTGTCTTTTTTTTTTTACTATTTTACATAAATTCATCCCATGTAACGATCATAAGAATTCTATGCTTCAAACTATAAAGGAAAAGCCGAATAGAAATATTTACGGAATTATCCCAAAAACCACAACAATTTTTCCCTTAAGCCCTAATCTAGCTTAAGGATTGAAAATGCTTATGAACGAAAAGAATAGGAGCTAGTGCCAGTCATAGGTGATACAGGTCAATTTTGTCTATAAGGTAATGAAATAGTATTAGAGTGCCGAAGGGAAGTAGAGGAGGGTATAAAGGGGCAAAAAGTGAGGAAGAAAAGAAGGATGCAAGATAGTAAAGAAAGAAAGAGTCCTAGTCGAATGAGAAAGAAGTGGTCCAGGAGCCGGGATTCGAAAACAGGAGATTGATCAGCGTCATCCTGTCTGACCGTTTCTCGGGTTCTCCGACTCTTCTACTCCCTTATCCTAGAGCTTCACCCCAATCCAACTATCCTCTTTTTCCCTTTTCTTCCCTCACGGCAATCCCCCAGACCTTAACTTCCTCCACTCGGAATCAGCCATTCTCCATCCGCGCGAGAGCTGTCTGTGGATCCGCGCCACCGCTTCTCGGACCCTCACCCTCTTCGCCAAGACACCCTTCTACTTTTTCCAGTACGGTGTTCCCTAGACAAAGATCATCGAAAAAATGCGATAAAAACGGCCGCGCCTTGTTTCTTCCGCTAATTCTTTTCTTGCAATCAACTTTTTGCGTGCGAGGCACGTTTCAGTGAGCGAATTCGCGCATGCGCACTCATTCCTTTCTTTCCATATACCTATAAAGTAGAAATGCCTTTATTCGAGGAAAACAGCATATAGAATGCTTCGGCCAGTTCGATTAAGCCAAAGTTCACATGGTCGTGACTATACATAATACCCAGGAAATTGAAATTCAAAGAATTTCATAGGAGAAGGATTTACTGTTTGGATTAAATAATTCTAGTCGCGTGCAAGATTAGGGAATTCAAAGAATTTACTATAACGTTAGTCGATGATCAAGTATTAAAACTACTGTAACTACTGAATTCTTGTACTTATATATAAGAAGCCCGAAACAACGTCAACCCTTAAGCATCGTATTATATTTTCTCGTAACCTACAGTACAATTTTCAGGCAAAATAATCTACGTCGATCGGCAAGTTGGGTTTTCCGTGCTAATCCCATACTTAAAAGGTTTCAACTCCATAAATTATGCACGGTGCACTGGACGAGAAAGATTCTCCAAAGGATTAGTCTATGGCTGATAAGGTGTTTACGTGGAACAGGGTCGGCTTTACGGTGCCACGCTCCAAGAAGTCCTGTTGACTTTTGACGACATTGATCTCTTAGACAAGCGTTAAATAAGTCCCAGCAAGAGGGTGGAGTAGAGAGAGGGTAAGACGAAGTCCCATTCGTATTATAAGCTATCGAATCAACCAGGCCCAGATCCGATTCTGCTTTTCCTCGTACTATATAAGGAAGGGATTGGTATTTTAATATCGACAGACTTAAATCTCAACGGATAAGCCCTTTCTAATTAGAAGATCGTCCTATAGCAAAAGGGTCTTCCCGTTGGTTCGTCCTCCATTCCGTTGAGGCCACAGTTGCTGAACTCGCTCGGTCGCCCAGTAGCTCGCGCTTGGAAGTGGAGAGCTGTATCTCCGCTTTTGTATAATATAATCTGGAAGTTTGACGGGGTTGACGGAGTTCGAGGTGGTGCGAAGGAGAAGGGGGGTGCGGATGGCATGGAGACAGGCACAGGAAAGTGGGTAGAGTATGAAGGGATTGGTTAGAATGTGGGGAGATAGTAGCAGTAAGCATAGGTATATACCCTACTGTAGTGGACGGGGCGGAGAGGTATGGATAGGGTGGTTTACAGGAGTGAGGGTGAGTTTTACCGACGAGGGAAGTGGTGGGCTGGAGGGAAAGCCTTTCCCAACCCTTAGCGTTCGCGACGCGCTATCCTGTGGATAACATCAGCGGCTTCAGGCCAGGAAATGAAAATCGCGCCAACACTGTTTAATTTAGATAAAAGCATATGTTACACGCCAACGATCCCCGGAGTCCTACGGGAACGTCGCCGTCTCTGGAGCGCTGAACGGGGAAAAGCTTCTGATCGTCAGGAAGATTTTTCATATAGACACTTCTAATATATATTTTACACCTACGACGAAAGCGTCTCAAACTACTACAATAAGTTTCATATTTCAACTAATAAAAGGAATTCATTGGTATCCTATCTTGATGATCAATTGTATACACAATTGGGTGTCAATTACAATCCTTAAATTTGGGACCTATTGTCCCTTTTTCAAGTGCAAATCGAGTGATGATTTTTACCGTTATAATTATAACAATGCTCTATAGACGTGTATACCCCTTGCGTATTGTTTCGAAACTATACTATTATCATCACGAACGATCTGTATCAGGTCAATTTTTCTCTTACGGGAAAAATCTATGTATATTTTGAACCATTTTTTATTGAAGGGGAACTTCTTAGTGTCGCTTTAAAACCACATGGGAAAAGGCGACGCACTTGTAAAACGCGCGTGCGAATAAAACGGCAAAAGGAACGGTCAACGGATATGGCCCCTTCCGACCCGAGGTTTTGTTTCCGAGCGGTCCCTTCAGCCTTAACATCCTCACACCCATATCTCGACCCGAGATGAAACAATTTGAGTATCCTGAGCCGTCGAGCGCCGTGTACAACTCGTTAAATCCACCACGGAATCCTGTTGGATTATATCAACTTACGTGAACCGTGTCATTTGGAAAAATGGTGAATTTCTCCTTTGGGGGTACGTATCTCTCTTGTAGCTCACAATCAGCTCATCAGGATGGTTCTCTCATAGGTAGATATAGGTACCTAGTACATACCTATTCTATCTCAAAAATAGTAGTATAGAGAGATCCCAAGACGAGTCTCAATCCAGCGACGATAGGCGATATGCAAACATAAAAAAAATCAGGAGAGAAGAGAGCCTTCACTTCCGTCGGATGGTCTTCACTTCGTTTCTCCATGAGATTCAGTTCGGTTTCGAGTAAGAACCACCCAAGGATATGACGTGTTTTTATCGGAACGATGCCGAAAGCCGTCGACTTTAAGCCGGATGCCAAGATTCTCACAAGCAGATAGAAGAGGCATCTACTTTTATACTCTGGAGGTTAAAGTTTAGGAAGTTATTTTGGCTTTCAGGGCTGAATGCCACCCCAGCTTTACCGTCAGTAAGGTTGACATCTCGCGTCACAGTCCCACCCCTCTTACTTCACGGTTCCCTTTGCCACTGACTATATGCTTCTCTCTTACTCTTACTCTATACGTCTTTATTTTCTATCTTTCTCTCTTTCTCTTTTTGACTCGCTCACCGGTATCCTTAGCGGTTCCTCTTTCAGTTCCTCCTTCTCACTCTTCTTCGTCAACCTGCCACCCCCCCCCCCCCATCTCCTTCCCTCAACCGCGCCTCTTTCTCTTTTTCTTTTACCTCTCACTCCTCGGCGTCCTTCTGCGCTTAGACGCTCAGCGAGTTCCGAGGTAGCCAAAAAGTTAGCAATCTTATAATAGAAGTTTGCTGAATACAAAATCAGTGGGCTGTCGCTCTTCGCGCAACTTGTATCGCATAATGGAACCAACTTGCTGGCATCCGCGGGACGGGTCCGATGACGCGTCCGATGCCGAGCACCTACCTTGTCGTTTCGTATAGATTGGTATAAAGGCTACGTGGAAAAGTTTTTGGCAAAATTTTATTGAGTCTATTGGAACCTCTTTAAGAAAATTTATTAGCGTAGATTATTTTACCAAATTTTAGCCCTGATGAAATTGGAACAATATGTACGATTTAAATGTTTTGTCTATATTGTAGAATTGCACCGAGATCTTTATCTGTAAAAGCTGGAAACGTAAAAATGGATTTAGGTCTGAAGTATTTTGGGTTTTTTTTTCCAATTAACACGATATCTTAGTTTCTCATCTTTATCGTTGAATGGAAAAGTAGTTCGAATTGAACCCTCAGAGGTGTTAACGGTATACCATAGAACAAAATGTTCATTAAGACAAAAAATATTGCCAATTATTCGCATTAAGAGCCAAAGTTCTTTATTTGGTTTAAAAAAAAAGATAATAAATCAAACTCATCGTACGTCTCTGTTGGCTGGAGTGTCATACTGCACAATGGGAAGTACGGTTTCTTGAATGAAAAAAACAGAATCATCACTACCGATCTATTATCCTTTTGTGATCGTTTATCAAAGTTAATACAAGGCTCTATAAAAATGATTCGTCATTCAAAGTATGTGCGATCATCTTTTTGTACGGTATACACTGATAAGGATTTAAAGTGACAATGCTAAGATTCTACAAAAAATTTGACATGCAATATTTTTTAACGGGATACAAGTTTTATAAAAAAATAAAAATTAAATATATAACTCAAAGGAACTATGTTTTAGACTGTAGCGAATCGCACTGCCATGTATTGATATTTTATTGATCGACTAACTTGATAAATAATCGTTGGAATTTCGGAAATACAATGGACTTACGCTTTAAGAATACGTAGAAAGTTTGGGGTTTATTCGTGAAGTTAAAACTCCTTCGGTCAGACTATAGTACCGTTATAAAATGAGGGACTCAAACTGTACATAATTCGTATGACTTGTTTCCGTCTAAAGTCTAGACAGTGATAAGTTTAGGGACTTATCAGTCCTGAACTTTAAAATTTAGCATGTTATTCACTAGACCCACTTTATAGTTCTAGGGCGATAATGCACCTTTGAAAATCTATAATTGCATCTAAGTGGTATCGTAAAAGTACAAATTTGCATTTTTCTCTTGCTTTTTGAAAATACAAGAAAAATAGTACGTTCTATATAATTTTATGAGATTGACTAGAGATTCTGGTATTAGTATAAATTCCATCCAAACCAATTATAGTTTTGTGATAACCTAACGATCGTATACATTTTCGTGACAATATCAGCTTTATAAAGGAAACTTCGAGAATTTTGTTTTATACCATGAAAATCTACAAAAAATTTCAAAATCATATCTAGCCGTCCATTTCCTACGTATTCCCAAAGCGTTTTACTTTTGTTTCTCATATATAGATATACAATAGTCACGTTTATTATACCCAGAGCGAAGAGAGCAGTCTCGCGCGAACGATAACGATGCAACCTATTTTTACATCGTTATCAGCACCTCGACCAATAGGCAGTTTTTTGTTCATGTCAAAAACCAGATAGTAACATTCTGAGCAATTCGATTTTCCACCTAACGTATTTTCCTTGTTTTACAAAATCCTTTTCTTCCTCAGTTATAACACACTCACAAGTACCCTTACTTATCGGATCTATGCCTACAATAAGTAACATTAAAAAGAAAAACCTGACTAATAATCATCTGCGCAGAGAATCTTTGACTATTTATAACAATAAAAAATTTTCGGACAATTGTAAATCTTGATTATCTTTACTCCAAATTAAGTAATAAATATGAAATATTCAATCCCACATTCGCAAAACGCATATCAGAACCATACCAGATACTAAATATATTAGAATATTATATTAAACCACCTATAATAGCTATAACCTATGTCTACCCCGAAGATGAAGTAATTCCCAGTCACGATGGAGGGTGTATCGATAAAATGTGAGAACATCGTACAAGGTGGTATCTAAAAGTGAAGAAATGTTAAAGGAGGGTTGGCGGTACTTGATCGTGTGTACCGAGATGTTTTATCATTATATGTTAAGTAACGTAACTGAGGGGTCGAGGGGGTTCATGGCTCTGTGGTTAGAAGCAGCAGCTATAAAGCGATGTAGAGCTGACGGAGTTGGAGAGGAGGTGGTGGCACAGTGGGGGTTGCTTGCGCAACGGATGATATATTATCGGGCGCTGTTTGCACTTTGACAACATCGCGGGGCATAAAAACGCTGACTCATTTAAAGCGGCCCTCGGGATTGCGCCGTGCTTGGAGATCCGCGTGCCGTTGCCTTCGTCCTCATCCCCCAGCTCCCTCATCCCAACGATCCTTTGGCCACCTTCCACCCTTGGGTTGGTTCATCCACCCCTTCGGCTTCTACGGTTTCCGTATAGCCAGCAGCCGAGCTTTCCACCCTTGTGCCGCCGTGTAGCTCTCATCCGCCACCGAAGGCATCTCGTGACTCTTCTTTCTTCTATACCAATGTAGTGCGTCCCGACGCCCACCGCCGCGACGCGCCGACCGGACTCATCCTCTCTATCCAAACCGTTCTACCGTCGTCCTTAGACTTTACTTCTGCAGAGCTTTTCCAGCCGACCTGACAAACTCCTACAACCCAACCCAACCTGTGATAACGCTCTCTCGTTTATAATTGCCATTCTTCGTATAATTTTTATTAAGACTAATTAATTGCAATGGCCTGTATAATTCGGTTTCGTTAACTATCTCTCTCTCTCTCTCTCTCTCTCTCTCTCTCTCTCTCTCTCTCTCATGGCATTTCTCTTGCTCGTATACTCGGTTATAAATTAGCGGATGCTACCGTATATAAAAGTATCGAAGGGTTCAAGGATTTCGCTCCTATTGAGTAGGCACTTTTTGAATATTTCTTTTTCAACCTCTATAACTATAAATAGATAATAATCGACGTGACTCCAATAAATTTTCATAAATTTATCACGTAAGGTGTACGGCTATACCTTCTCTCCTTTTTTTCAATATCAAAACGTCTGACTACACCTTACCTAGTGGATTACTCTTTCTCTGGGGTTGATATTGGGGTGTGGAATGTGGGTCGCTTGATGCTTCGTCGTCGAGTGGATTCACTCGGGTATTCAATGGGGTAAATGGAGTATTGCATATTAAATATGAAGGAGGGAGGTTTCGGATGGTAGTAAGGGTAGGATAGCTCGGGACGTTGACGGCAGGAGTGGCGGGGGGTTGCGTGTGGAGCAATGCGTGTAAGCTTAATGCGGTTATTGATTGCGAGCTTCTGTCATTGACGGGCCGTCATATCGAAATGTTGACTATTTTTTTCTCGGCTCTTCTCTGCACATCTATAAATACTCTCGTATAAAGGCACAAATGCCGATAGACGTAAAAGCACGGCCATCTTGTTTGTAATTCAAATTCCTTTCAAGCACTAAATACGTATTTATCCTCCGTTACCGTTTAACATTGCGGTAAACCAGAACTAGTCATAAAAAAGCGATGTTCGACCAACGGTAAACTCGCCAATAGAAAATCAAGACAAAAAAAAAGATAAAAGGTCCACGTCGTAAACGTCTTATACCTTTTATTTTGAACGTTATAAGTGGCGCTATGCAGCCCTTCCAGACGTCTGAAACATAGCGAGACACATTTGGCACGAGCCAAATAAAAGTGGGGATTTTAAAAATGACCCTTTTCCCATCGCTCATCGTTTCATTTGTAGAGTTAACCTTATGGTGGTTAACTCACAATGGTTCGTTATCGCTCGTAAAAGATCTTGCGTTATTTTTCTGGCACCTGAAGTGCCTTCGGTGCCCGACGGCCCAATTACATCTAGGAGGGACTATGCTAATTTTTCGAGCAGTATAAACTGGAGTAAGAGCTTTTATTGCCGAGGAATATTATCTTGAAATTTTTATTTTCTACGAAAAGGAAACTTTGTATATTGATCATTATCTTTTCAAAATGTTACTCTCCGCACTGGACTTTCAGGTCAGTGGGCCACGAAGGCTTAGTTCGTTAAACGTTATACGTACAAGTGTATATATAAATGAATTTTTTTTTAATTAGTATCTGTTTACCTATTTGTAAATTTTCCGAAATCGTAAATAGGTATCCATAATAGACATGAAATATGTCCCAAACAGACAACGTGTAGGTCCCCAATGTGCCATCCCCAAAAAGCTGGAGCTCTTCGTTGAGTGATGGCCGCTCAGTCGACCTCGTAACCGACGCCATATATCATTCAAGATGGCTGGCTTCTCACGTTGCTTGGGGAGAGACAAGGGTGACATACCCCCGTCTCTGCTTGCTACTTTTGACTGCCTACGTCTACGCCTTCATTGATAATCGTATTAGCGACGTATCAATCTTGGCTCAACAATGCGTTCACCTATACTTTGCGTAGGTAGATTAGACGTGCCTTGGTTTCTTTCAAATTTATTTTTATGAAGATGCTACACCTTAGCTTCTGTCGTACAAGTCTTGAAGTCTAGGAGTACTGACAAGTTGATAAGTAATTTTATGTGTGCTCTGCTTGTCTCAAGATAATCTTTCTCTATATGACTGCGTTCATATTGTAATAAATAATGTGCGATCGAACTTCATTGTATAGTTGCGTATATCACAGTCAGAAATTTTAGGTGTATTGATTTGATACGGATTATAAATATTTACGGGAACATTGAAAGCTCGTTATTCTGTAACGACTAACTAATCCAGCGGATCTGTGCGTTATGGAATATTCAATTACTTGCCGAATATTTTTGAAATACGGTTGGAAAGTCAAAGTGACTGGACTGTTTTCATGCGGAATTGATTTAGTAATAGGGAGAATAGTTGAATTTAAAACAAATTAAATATTTAAACAATTGAAAGTATCGCTTATAAACAATTTTACTGATTATTAACCTATACTTATAGTTTGCTTTTAATTTCGTTATTTAATGAAAAAACAATTGTTTACAGAGTATATTAATATGGCAAATAGACGCATGTGTAAGAAGAAGTGTTATAATGAACTTTGGCAAATTTTCCTTAATTTTTTGTATGAAGAATAATGTATTTTTTCTTTTTTCGCACTTAACCATTGTACAGTCAGGTAAAAAGATTTACAAAGGATAGGTATTTCGGTTCTTAGGAACGTTTGACCTCATCGTTCTAGGTATCTGGCTATGGACCTATAGATAGACTGATTGTTAGCTTTGTTAGCTTGTTAGCTTAGGATTAAACGAGAGCAAAAGTCGAATTTGGCGTTTCATATTTGACTATATGAAACGTGAGCTATTGATGCTGTGTTCGTATACTTTAGTAACACGGAGCTGTTTTGATCAGCTTTTATTAACATGGTAACGACAGACAGTCCGGTTTAATAAAGAATTATTGAATTAGTTGTACGGAGTATTTCAAAATTTTCCTAGGCTATCATGGTTTTAGGTATGAGTTTTCTTATAATAAGTATTATACACTGTACTGATGTTTTACGGTGAACATTGAATGGCGGATTTAAATCTTATACAGAGAAGAACTTTAAAGCCCAACGTAATTCGGATAGGGTCTTTTCTGCGAAATATATTTTTTGCACGTCACTCACGGCAGCACGTGGCGCACAGATCGATCGAAATATGCCGGAGATCCGCAGGTCCCCCTCTGCGACCACCTATCCCTACACCCCTGAACGGGCGCCTCGCCGTGCCAGGAAATGCATAAATAAGTGGCCCTCTGTGTCCCTTTAATCCCGGCCAACTTATGTTTTAATGGAATCGATTTTAGACAAGAGAGGTATCGAAATTGATACAAAATTCATTACCGATCACAAAGTTTGGTCGACGAAATTCCAAAAAATAACGGGATTTCGATATTCTTTCAAAATTTTCTCATTTTTATCAAACGGAAAATTGCTATGCTTTGTAATAGATTATCATATTTTATAGAAGCTGTGAAAAGAAAATGAAAATCTCAAGAGAGCTTTACCATTTTAATTCTTATCAAACTTTTTATATATATATACCATTATTTTCTAATATAAAAATCTTTTAGCTAATTAAAAAATTATAAATTTACAATATTGTAATGATCTGATACTAAAAATATCTTTCGCAGCGAACTCTGGTGGTTCGTAGAGAAAATACGAAATACCATTCGCAGTGGATAAGTTGCTTAAGAATATAGAACTCTGCATTATCGACGTTGGATGCAAACGGAATTGAAAACTGGTCCTTGCAAGAGGATTTCTCCTAAAAGTAAATGTAACAGTATCGGCCGTAACTTATAACAATTATAATTACGTCACTTATAGCACCCACGTGAATACAGTTTTCGAAAAAGACAAAATGTGCCAGTGGAAGATTGGCAGGATCCGTAATTAAGAGTGATGGAACGGCAACAGGGTGAGAACGGGCATGAATAATATAAAATTCTCAGAAATTTAATTAAACAACGTCGAGGACGTAGTCGCTCGAGGGGATGAAAAGGAGAAAAGCGCGGCGTTATTAATATAATTTTGGACCTTCAGAACGTATTTTCATTCCTGTCCCTCTATCTCCGGTTCACTCTAGATGTTTTCTGTGGTATGTCTAGATATGTACATTCCATACTCTTAGATCATCCTTATAAGGTACATGCACAGATACTTATTACCATTATCCGTAAAATTATAGAAGATTTAGCATCCGTTATTTATCCCCCAGTGCGAATACCATGTGTATCTTAAATAAGGCTACAATTTTTGGTTATAATTTTTCTGCTTCCTTATATTCTTATCTACGATATTATTAACCAAAGAAAGTATCTTATAGTGATAGACAGGTATACTATAGTTTATAGTAGGCGACTGTCAATACGGTAACTTTAGTGCCGTCTTTCAAGCTTAATATGGATTTCTAAAATAAATGGTTATGTTTTTATAAAGACAATAACGTCCGTCTATCTATCACACGTCCAAGTAATATTGGCATACCCATCGGATGTAATATTGAAATTGTATTTTTTCGTAATATGAAAGTTATTTATGAAACGTAGAGGGCAATATGGGGTGCTGGTGGGTGGTGTTGGCGTCTGATGGTAGCGATGCGATATGATACGATATGATGTGAGGAGGATCAACCTCCTCAGAATACACATCAGACATCATGGCAGTAACGGTCTTGACGATATATGTAGGTCGCTTTAAGTATTATATTGTTAAGTTTTCCATGAAAAATGGATATATCCAAGAAATTGATGAGCCTTATGATATATAAAAACTTACGTAATTTCAAAAAATAAATAAATTCATACATTCAATTATTTTAATTTATAATTTATAGTTGAAATAAGAACAATGATTATTGGAATTGAATGTTATTAAAAAATATAATTCTTTTGTAAATTTATCTTTTATTGTCATTATTTAATTTCACTATTATTTCCATGAATGTCTTAATCACTGCTCTTATTACGCATTACGCTTATGTTCATTCCCAACGCTTTAAAGACTCTTTGAATCTCTCTTCTCAAGACTGTGTCTTGATTTTCATAAGTGTACAGTAGCATCGTGTAACTTGGATCAGTGAACGCAACGAAGCGACAGCTGTTCGCCGGTTGGGCGCGCTATTCGATTGTCTCGCTCTTGATGATTGATGATAGTTTGGGGTAGCTGCTGCTGCTGTTGCTACTCCTGCCCTCACTACCCCCTCTTTCCCTTTACCTTTTTTTCCATTCCCTTTTCCTTTCTTCCTTTCCCCTTTTTTCCAACTTTCCAACACACCTAATGCGGACGCCAAAAGTAACAACTGTCTAAGTATCCACCGCGATCCAAGATACCCTCAAAGATCTAGCCTTAAAAAATCATGTAAACCAACACCCTTATCAAATTCATCAAAGTCATCAGAAAGTCATCACCTATCATTTTAACTGTAACAAAATAAAATGAAAATACTTGAAGCAAACGTATCCACATCAGTAAGAGAATTGCAATCTCGCATCGCGTCCCCTAGTCATAGCAGTAAAAATGTGCGAACCACCCCCGTTTTACTTGGTCACGATAACATTATGACTCTCTTACCCTCCAAGATCCATCCGCTGCATATCCATCCGCTATCTCAACTTGCTTCTCAGCTTCCTATTTTCTACTCTATATCTCTTTCTACCCCTCTTCTGTCTTGATTCCTATCCATCCCCTCTGGTACTTTCTGATTCCTCTCTATTCCCTATTCCACCATTCCCTACCAGAAGAATACTCTCTTTCTCTCCCTTGACTACCCACCCAGTCCGTCATTAGACCAACGAGATTTTATATTAAACTGCTCCGACAAGATATTCGCCGCAGCTCGCGTTATTACATGCAAAGTGAAAAAGTTTCCCATCGCTGACCATTATTGTGCCCTTCTTTGTGTTACCTTCTCGCGAGAAACCCGTAATCACGGCTGACTATCTTCTCCGCGATCTTGTGAGATGCAAACGGAAAGTATACGTTGTGCTTTGAGTTATGAGTATTACTCAGTATATACATGTACGGTTTTCATAGCAATATTTATTATATATAGATAAATATATATAAAGTTAATATATATTATATAAAAATAATATGATAAATCCTTATTATTCTTTATTCGAACTCAACGAAACCATGACGAATCTAATCCGAGTCCAATATGCCATCGTCACGTTTCTAACTTAGTGATTTTCTAACCTTACTTCCGGCTTAGCATTTATGATTTCATGGGTATATATATATATATATATATATCAATTATATTTATTTATGTATCATTACTATATTTCTCTCTCGCTTTATTACTGTTTAGTATATTAAAAAATACATACCTTTAAAGAGAATTTGAATTAGAAAATATTTGTTTACATTTTCGATACATCGTCCAGTTTATTCGAACGTTCCGTTAGGATGGGATGAGAAGCCATTCTTTATTGATGAAAACACAACACAGTATTTTTCTGAAAAAAATGACTGCCGTCGTGCAAAATATGAATGATGATTTGATACGTGAACCGGTCGCCGACATTTTGTACTCGATATTCAAGAGAAACCGTGAACTCGTGTTTCGCGTACTGTGCAAATGCTCCAACTGAAAAACATTGACATTCAGCGTGTATTGCTGCCTGTAACCGAGGTCGGAGAGCAGGAGGAGCTGGAACAGGAGAAGCGGAGCGCAACGGCAGGACCCAGTGCTGAATGGAGGACCCTACCTGGTCCTGGTGTCATAAATCATTTCCCCGTGATACTACCCCGACGGCGTTTCCCTTGCACCAGAACTCCGCAGATCGGCGAACGACCAACATCACCTGGAGCTATACTGTTCAGGCTCTGGTATGGAATACCAGAGTTTTCCCTTGGGAACAATTTCTGCACGAAGTGAGTTGTCCTTGTATTCTATATCGATAATTTTTGTTAAATATTACGTACATTTGGTTTGTTATAAGTTTTGGTGAAATTATGTTTTGTATGCTTTATAAAGAAAATTGAATGCATTTAATTAAAAACATGAAATAGATTCATGAGAGCATTTAGTGATGGATGAAGTAATTTTGCTCATTTAAAATATGACTGGAGTCAATGAATTAATACATTTATTGGATTTAATGGGTGAACTATTGGGGAATATTTATTTCTGGAATTTAAGGGAATTGGCTACGTTCTTCGCCAAATTGGGAATTAATGGCTATGGTCTTTATAGCAGCCCCACGGACAGGGTCTTTGGAGGGGGGATCATAAATTTCGGCACACTTCACACAGATTCAAAATGATCCCCTTTATTGCGCGAATCTCTGGTTAGTTCTGCTGCGACCTGCATGCTGGATAGTCGTGTTATTTCAGTGCATCTTTTACTTGGAGTCTTGGTATTATTATTGTTGCTTTATTTTTAAATATTTCGTTGCGCGCGATCATTTACGTACACGTGTTTCATTCATAGACTCGGCCATGTTGTTGTTGCCGTGGTGTGTGAAGGTTACATAGAATTTAACTGATAGTGGTCCTTCGAAAAATGTGCAAAACATTGTCAATTACATAATATCAGAAGTTACGAAGTGCAAGTATATTTTGTAAAATATTTAGAATTGTATTTAAATTATCGCTTCAACAGCTATATATAATTAATCATTAATTAATTAGAAGATCGTAATATGACGGATAATCGTTATAATTTTGCTAGTTGCATCGCGGACCGTGAAACTTCGTTGTCGTAAAAAATGAAACGCAAGATTTGTACTGTAAAAAATATATACAGAAAAGAGAGAAATTTTCACATCAACAATATTCAGTGTATATACTGCGTAATATTGGAGGAAGATACAAATGGCTGAAAGGTAAAAAAAAGAAAAGCTAATACTAAAGTGGTCAATGAAATTTGGTAAAATTATTGCAGCGAGGTGAGAAATTTTATTAAGTACAATGTAGACAAAATAGCGACCTCCTAGGTTTACTTGCTAGGTAAGAATTTCATAGCTTTCTTAAATGTACAGAAATATAGTTTTAGGGATTTTTATTAGATATTTCACATAGAAGAGTTAATCGGTTTAACAAGAATGATTGAGATTTTTTTAAATCCTTCTGTATAAAGAATTTCAAGTGAGTTTAGCGTAAAATGTCGAGAAGTTACCCGGTAAGCATAGAAGTTTGGAAAGAGTTCCCTGAAAATTGAAAGATGGCGCCACAAAACTGAACGCGTGTGGTTCATGCTTTTCCCCTCAGTCTTTTCGCTCTTGAAAAATGGCAGCAGCATCGCCAGACGCAATTTCACATTAGACCTCTAAACTTATTCTGATATCATTCCCCGTTCTAAATGCTGAATATTGGTGATTATTCCGTAAGTCATTTTTGTATCTCTATTTGGATTTATTATTTGCTTGTTTTAGACAGGCAAAAATTGTGACGTATATACGAAGAATGTATATAACGCATATACATTATGGGGCATATACACAGTAAATGCACTAGGGTAATGCGTCATCTGCAATTAATGCAATTTTAATGATACCAAGACACCGTGAAAATTGCCTGCCTATAAATTATTAATCGCACGGGACAAAGATAGTCTGAATGTTCCATAGATTTCTTAGGAGAGACACCTTTCTTTTACCAAGTTTCATGGGTTATCGTTTATCCATAAATTTCACTTCCTGCTAATTTCCTCGGGGAATCTTTTTTTAGATTCAAGAGGTAGGTTGGAGCGAAGCTTCGAAGCAGTTTCCATGTAAAATAATAACACCGTCATTCGCAAATGCTTTGAGTTGAGAAAAATAACATGCTTTGTCATGTCGTTGGAAATGATATTAAAAATGAAAGAAACAATTAAAAACTATCATACAGGTATTTTTATATTGATAACGAATAAGCCCATACTAAGCGTACACGATTTCAAATTCTACAGCCATTTTGTAGAGATTGCAACGTATTGATCGTCGTCCGCCAACAGCCGACATTGTACGTAGAATCTGAATGACAGGCTGGCAGATGGAATCGCTACCCCCTAAGCAAATCCCCACAACCCCCAATTCTCTCTAACCAACCCTCTTCGACGCTTCGTATTGCCTGGTCTCCGCCTATGCCTACATATATATATCCATATTCATCGGTCGGACATATTCGCCGACCCACCCATTTTGCACCCCATGCTACGACTACCCTTGGTGTACCAAAAAAGCGAATATTTTTAATTAAAATCGTACATAGACACGCCCAGACATAACCCATGTCACAATTTCACCCACGTTCAGTGACAGAAATTCTAATGAATATTGCCTTCATTAAATTAGGACGCAATGCGCGTGATACGTATACAAACAACCCTTAATATAATTTTATATATATTTTATATTATGCTTATTTAACGTGTGAAAATTGTTTTTTTTTGGTTTTATAAAATAAACACAAAACATACTGGTACATGTGTGTATATATATTTATATGTTTACTTTTATCAGCTTGATAATTGCTTTTTTTATAAGACATCCAATTCCACCACGCTTTAATACAATTTTTCTTGTTTTACTTCACGACTTCTGACTTTACTTGTCTCGTCCTTGCGAAAGTCTCTGTCGGAGTTAAAGATACTCCGATAGATTACCTAGAAGGGACACGATAATGTGTTTGCGTCTGCATCTAGTTCCCTCTGACAAATGGTTGTCTCTTCTTTTTCTACGGCGCGTCTTTCTGTACCACGATACTTTGACATTTCCGTGTGGTATTGTATCCAGCAAATCAGATAATAAAAAGAGGATAGAGACTCGGCAAAAAATTTTAACTTGTAAATACAATTATATAGGTATATTGCTACATATTCGTTTTACCAGATGATCAGATATTTTGCGTTGTTATCGTACGAAGAATCTATTGGATTTAGTCACTTTTGTTATTCTATAAAAAAAAAATAATAAAAAATAAAGATAACTCCTATTCTTTCAAGCGGTACGACTAATGTGATCGGATAAGAATCATCGGAGCGTATCGGTAATAGCTGAAAAGCGTGCGTGGCTTTTAATGAATTTTTTCTGTGTCACGTGGCAGGTTATAAACTTCGAATGCGTATACATCCCACCATATACAGGGAGTGTCCATATTTGACCATAGTTGATCACATCCGTTCTAACGACACGTGCTTGTGCTTCTGTAATGGTCGTGCAATTGAATTGAGTATAAAATATAAATTCCCAATTTTCGAATCGCATTTACCCTTGATACCTCAAATTGATAAAAATCCAAGAGTAATATTAATTTTCGCTAGAACCAACAAATTCAGTTAAAAACGTAATATCTATCCAACCTTTATTCGAAAATTCAACAAATCTCCAGTTTGATATTCCATTTTGAGTAACGTAAAGAAAGAAAAAATACATGGAGTGCGTACATTTTTCAACGTAAGATATATTCAGTGTATAAAAGGACACAATTGTCAAAACTCTCCAGCTTTGAAAATACGAAGAATTTTCTTTCATTCTCTTTATAGCATATACGAAACTCAAAGCGGTTTGGTTGCCCTTTACGTATATCCAGTATAGTAGACTATGGATATAGTCTAGCAAAAAGGCCTTATAGAGGGTGAAGAGGGGGAGATGAGAGAATAGAAGGTAGAGGAGAAGAAATAGTAGAAGTGTCGTAGATAGAGAGTTTTGAGGTTGAGAATCAGCAAGATGAGAAGGAGGTAGTGGAGGAGGAGTATCCACGAAAGATAGGAAAGGAGGTGGAAGAAGTAAGGGCTCTTACGACGTAGAATATAAGACAGGGTGGAACTCCCCATTCGCAAAAATGCCCCACGGGAGCTGCGTCAACGTCCTGGAAACGCAACCTCTCAGCCCAGGACGACCCTCGACCCTGAGGATGCTCAGACCTTGCGAAACGTTTTCGTGAATCCTCCCGTTTCACTAGACGGCTACTACTACGGCAAGGAGTCCTGGCGCGACGTCACTCAACCACGCCACTCAATCCCTTCGACCTTTTTTCATTCTTTCTCTCACTATTTTCTATCTTCTTTTTCATTTCCTCCCATACAGGACTCCTCGGAGCATCCGTGATTTATGGTTGCATTAATGCGGCCTACCCCCAAAATCGCTATAGGGTCCAACTAAGAAAAGCCGATTAAAAGCCAGACAGCTTTTAATTAGGAAGAGTTCGTTGTGGACCATGATAAAAAATAAGTAGAAACTTAGTTGCTTCTACTATATATATATATATATATAT
>JARPRG010000549.1:1696387-1733738 GCA_031001745.1 Hartigia nigra | reverse complement strand
CGTTTTAGAGGGTGTCGAGAGAGCCCGGTCGTGATTGAGGGATAGGTGGTTGGCTGGATGCCTGGGTGGTTGGGTGGATGGTATAGGTGCGGACTGCTTTCGACACCCCTCACCCTCTGCTCGACGTGACACGTCACTCCCCGCGGAAATCAACAGCGATGTAGCGGCGCGATCCGCTCGCTGAAATTTCCGGTGTATTGTGTGACGTGGAGGGAAGCGATGGGGAAGCTTGACTGGGGGTGGCTTGGGGTACCGGGGAACGAGAGTGAGCTTGATAGGATGTGGGGATATAGGGGATGGACGGGTTTCACAGGGTGGAAAGGACGCCGGGCGTCCCTGGCGACGCCAAGACGTTGACAATCCTCAGTTTCGTTCACCGGCTTCCACTTCGTCCTTATCCACCCTTCCCGCTCTACTACTCCCTATATCTTCTTGTATGAACGGATTAAAAGCTTCTCTCCTTGTTAGCCTGTTTTTTTTGGCTTCTTTTACATTCTTCTCCTGCTTTTTTATTATAACCTATACTTCTCTTCGTATTGGGCCAGCCGTCACGCCAAGGTATTACAGCTTTGATCACTCGTTGAGTTATTGATTTTTTCTTACGAATTCCGGACTGGATTTTCCAACGAACACGGAAATAACGAACCAGGGGCGTGTTTTGTATTATCAGCTCAAGATTGTATTGGATACCGTTATGGAAGTAAATGTATCAGGTTACTAGATCTATTGTCAGCAGCTACAACAGTGTGATGTTACATATGTTATGTATATAATTTCTAATATTGACAGTAGTGTATGATTTGTGTGACTGTTTTTCTGAACGAATCTAGTATCAGGAATGATCTGTTATAGAAGGACAAAATATGAGGTAGCAAACAAGATCAATCTAATATATATACATATATATATATTTTATTCGTATATATTATATGTATATCGTATATTCAATTGCCTGCACATAAAATTCCTATTGTAGAAAGGCTAGTCGGTAATTCTTTAACGAGAACCTCTCACTGACACTTATTTCACTTCCTTAGAAAACCATAGCCAACCATCGGTATCATCCTTAGTTATCTCACGCTCATCCCTCTCCCTAACTTGTCACCAGGTTAGGTACACTTCCGCTAATGGTCATTTTATGCAGAGCACTCTGCTAACTCGGTTAAGACGGTTGAGTGATGGCGATTTGATTTCATGTCTGGATCTCAAGCAACTGTAACACTGCCCGCAGGCAAAAGTTCCAATACGAACGCATGTGTATACGTCAGTTCTGTCACTCTTTTTTATTTTAT
This sequence comes from Hartigia nigra, assembly GCA_031001745.1. Classification (NCBI taxonomy): domain Eukaryota; kingdom Metazoa; phylum Arthropoda; class Insecta; order Hymenoptera; family Cephidae; genus Hartigia; species Hartigia nigra. The sequence continues at coordinate 1,732,446 of JARPRG010000549.1, read as the reverse complement.
CACAACGCCAGTTAACGCGATCATTACGAAACCACGTATATACGTGACTGGAACAACAAGTTTCGTTGTGAAATCTTGTAGCTTTAATGATCGCATATTGCCGGCCCAATGATGATTTATGGTATCAGTGATATAAGAAAAATTTTTAAAAATTGTTCTCTTTTATTTAATACTATAAAAGGTGTGTAAAACGGGTTACAGTTTTAGCAACAACCTTAACCCTTGTATAAAGTCAATGCTAAGTTTCTTAAAGATTATACACAACACGCACGGTGTTATCGCGTCTGTCCGTCATACGTCCATGGGGTCCGTCAGTCCATAAAGCACTCATGGCGATATTACTGGCGCCGGTGATGGTAGTGGCTAGGTTGGCTGCTTTCAGTCGGGGGATGAAATACTTGGTGATATTAAACATGAATAATGTAACGGCTGGGTTCCGTGGGCCGAAGATCGGAGAATATAGCCGCAAGAACGATAAGGCCTTATAGAATCCAGCACGCGCATACAGTGGATCGGGTCACCCTTGGGGAAGCTTAATTTTTCCAATTTCCAGGTATTTGCGATAATAAAGAGCACGTGCGCTTCCTGTGGCTTATCCAAGGATACGTTATTATTACGATGACGATGCGTCGATAGGCTTGTTTTTAGGAAACTTGAATTTGAAATTTTTTGGGGAAATTTGAATTCATCACAATTGTTCAATATCAAGGGTGGTTATGGTATTTTTAGGAATTTTTGTGACTCGGGTAAACAATCGGTACGTTGTAAACAGGAAATTTTCAAGAAACAAGCACGATGCAGAGAAACCTGGAGAAAATCAGTGTCGAGTGACTTGCTGTTTCGTAAGCGGTGCGGAGTGACTAAGTGTGAATTCAATTAAGGGTCGGTTTTAAACATCTATCAAGCCTTGTTTAAGGCTCGTTCATTATTTGGATAACAAGATGAAAAATGTTAATTTAATGTTGAAACCGGCTTCAAGTTAAAACACTGCTGTCTCATGTAAGCATTACTTGAACATCACGACTGATTTAACGAGAAGGTTAATGAACATCCTTCGTAGTTTCATTTGTAGTCTGCCTCATAGTCCCATTATCGTCGTATAATTAATCGCACCAATTTGTCCGTTGTCAAAGCTCTATTAATATTCGTCAATACTGTTGACTGAAAGTTATCCGTCAATCAGAGTTTATCGTACTTATATCAAAATATCAAATCAGCGATGAACCTAATAAAATATTATCCATCATTATTTACATCGAGTCATCACAGTTTTGGAGTATAACAATGACGCCCGATATATTGTATTACCGGCAGTCGCGATATGAGCCAACTATTACATTATTAATAGTCGAGAAATTTATTGGATTAATACAAAAATTCTCAACAATCAATATTTCGCCTAAGAATTGAAAAATCTTATAGGATTTTCAAGCCACCATTCGGCAGCCATGAAGGCTCCCAGGCAGTGAAATTGCAGGGCGTTGAGAAGTTTCTGAGCGGTCCTGCCTCTATACCGAGTGTCGAAAGACCCTTCCCCTATATGGGGCCGTACCCATAGCCATGGGACGTCGGGACAGCGGAACTTTGATGAAATAGCATGGGGCGGTTCTAGACTGCCCTTTTTTGTAATTGTATCGCATAGGATTTCATTTCATTCCACAAGAAACACTTATGAGAGTAGAAAGCGCTGTATATAAATATATGAAATGTTTACACTTTAATTAAATAAACAGAAAGAGTCATTACGATAAGAGTATAAACAATGACAAAAACTTATTGACTAGACTGACAAACATCAAAGAAATTTTGTTACTAACCCCGTACAAATGAACAAGCATATAAATTCGTGTTATGACAGTAGTTTTTCAATGTCTTATTGTCGATTAATTAAAGTCAAATTAAGTGCCGCTTGATTTCGTGAAAAGTGTCTAAAGTGAACCAATGATTAATACTAAGACGATTGTCTGCGCTTCACACGCATCTCCGCGCGCAAGGCTCATCTCTTTGTGAAGTCATTTCAGCCGTGAATAATTAGAACTCGTGCCTATGGCGTTACTGATACACTACAAACAGCTCGACATAAAGGACTAAGGAGGAGAGAATCTAAAAAAAAAAATGCAACAAGAAAAACAGAAGGGGAATAAAAGGTAACCTTGAAATGGCGATTCCCTGCGCGTCTCCGAGTCATCAATCCGATCTGTCAGCTGCTCGAGCATCATCCTGGTATAACTTTCAAGTAAATCGTCTGAATTCAACAGTTAATTTTTTTTCGATACGCATACACACATTTCCTATTCTTCGGATACCATTAACACCAAAAATTGCCAGCAATTTTGGAGCAAGATCAATTTGCAAGGTGGGTCCGCCATGGTTACGCTTATATTCGATGCAAGTTGCAGTTCTGATTTAGTCTGGCATTATTAGGTCCTGAGATCGATATGCATCGAGGAAGAGTAAATTAATCCGTTTCGTTCTGTACCGTGTCTGCGTGACGTGCTATTATACTGGATGATTTGGCGAGCGGTATAATTTCGTTGCTGAAGTGCCGGATAACTACAACCCTCTCGTGCTGACAACATGGGGCTGGACAGTGGATGGCTTATGGGATTAATTAGGAGACTGGTGTTGATGCTCGCTTCAGCATCCAGACTGCGGTCCACTAGTGTCGAAAGAAATCCTCGTGAATTGAACCCTAATCCATAATAATTACAATATACAGAATATAATTTTTTTTTTTACAAGGATAAAATATGTATGTAACAATTAATCAATTGAAAATTGAAATAAAGTCGATTTTTCTATTGACACGGCTATTTTATAATACTTTACAAGTCATTTTCTAGCATTTGTATTTAATGATGGTTTTAATATAGCATTAGAAAGCAGAACAGATTGTAATGTATCTATGTCATATTATATGCTTTTATAAAAGGAATACTTCATATGGTATTTTCTATCGCTGAATCCATTTTCCATAAAGGATACAGACGTACTTTTTCTACGGCATACTTCAGGATACTAGATTTTTTGGAATCTCATACATTTATTTATACTGTACTATATTCGCATCGCTGGCATTCTACACTGTGCTTATGTAATAGTCAGACCACATGTCTTGTATTTCTCTAGATCAAAAAACATCCGTATAGTATATGCCCCATATCGTCTAGGATTTCTAGAAAGGTAAATAGGCAGCCTTAAGCGCTAGTAAGAAATCCAGAAGACTTTTAGAAATCTCATACATACGTTTACCAATGTATAGTAATATTTGACCAGAGGCTACTCTGAATCTTGTCGAATTTCTCATCTCGGCAAAGGATATAAACCCACCCTTATTCTCTAGGTACCCTCGGAAATCCCAAGAAAAGAAGAACGTGTCTCGCTGACCGTGGTCTCATTGCTATTCCGTGGGGGCCCTCGCGACGGCACTCGCAGCGGGGATCCACTAAATTGAAAACAAGATCCATCACGTTTTCTGAGAGCAAAAAGAATTTTAATGAATTATAAGGAGCTGAGATTGGCAGGCAATCCGGGCGGAATTAAAGCCGGCGCGCCGATCGGGCAGAATTTTCTTGCATCGAGAAGCGGCGGTGGTAGCGGCGGCAGGCGTCAGCGTTAACTGCGGCGGAAGCCACTATATAGCAGCGTACACGAAGAGCTCGAGAGAAAGAAAAAAAAAAGGAAAAAGAAGTATAGGACTGTGCGGTGGAGTGGGAGGTTGAAGAAATAAGAAAGAAAAGAAAAAAAAAGGGATCGCTGAGAGGGATTGGGGGGGGGGGGGGAGAAGGAGGAGACGCGGAAAAATAGAAAGAAAGAGGGGTTCCTTGTAGGAAAAGAGTTCCTCAAGAGTAGGATGAGGAGGTGATGCGAGAAGAAGGTAGAAGGAGGCTGAAGGAGGTGGCGGAGGAGGTGGTACTAGGGGAGTTGATGAGGAGGGACAAGAGCAGAGAGGGTTTCCGAAACAGCTCGCCGCTATCTCGACTGATCCGATCAAGATTAATGAACGCGCGGCTTGCGAGCCAAACCTTTGCGCCGCCCAGCCGCTCCGCACAGAAAGTGCTAGACGCCAAGAGCCAGAGGCACCAACGGCAGTCACCAACGACAGGTACCGTAGCTGTAATAATGCACCAAAGCACTCATATGGATGTACTCGTTATGCTTTCATTGTAAACGCACCACCTCCACGTGATGCTCTGCACGCACTGGTGCATCTTCTTGCATCCTCTTTGCTCCGATACAGATATACATATTCGTATATGGTCCCTTATGCTTCTGTTACCATCTCCCTGTCCACCTCCTTCACTTTAGGCAGTACCTGTATATTCTTCCTTATACTTGCACGCGGTAGCTCCTCCTCGTTTGTCTACTAGCAACCTCAGAGCGGTCCAATACCCGGAGGTAACTGTTAACGCGGCTTCGAGATAAAAATACACGTCCCTCACGTATGCTTAGGTACTTTTAATGAATCCCGCAGACGCGAGGGGACCGCCCACGTCACAAAACGACGTTCTGCCGCTCTTCCTCGACCTCGTCGACAGACGGCTACTGTGCTGGCCTGCAGCTGCAGCTGCGCATTTGGATGCATTCTGCGTATCTATTCATGTATTATAGTTAGAGATATTGAGCCTGGCATTTTCTAATGGTTATTTTGCTAACTTCAATTTTTGTGGAATTAAATGTGATTTTGAGTACTTGAAATGCAGGGTGGTGGGGAGGCGATGTAGCCTTAATGGTTAAATTCGCAATATTAATTTCGGATGAAGTTTGCAATATGACAAAAATTTTGGACATAGTAAAATACTTTGATAGGATATTACTAAAGGTTAGTCTTTTGATTACTTTTTAATACTCGGATTATATATATATAGGTGATATGGTATACATGATTACGTATCGATATCTATCAATGGACATGATTACCAAAGATTTTCAGTAATGTTTTTCATCATGCAATAGCCTTCATATATCTATAGCTAGTTGTAGACGTGGCTCACCCACGTGGCTGATATTGTTTTTGTAAGCCAGTTCACGTTGACAACTTAACAAAGTATAATTACTCCTCGTAAAGTTAGGTAGGCACCTCATCAACGTTAATTTGGGAATGGAACGAGTTAGTAAGTCTTCTGCTCACGACTGTGCAACGCGCACTGGCGTTAAGAAAAGGTAAAACCATTCACAATTTTTTGTTCTCTCTGTTCTTGTGACTTTACAAACTTTCTTCCGTAACATTGTACTCTATTTTTATGTGGTCCATGCTGCTATCTGTCATCGCGAACATGAATTTTCAACATCGTTCTCTACGCATATCAACAATCAGACTGAAAATCTCGGCGAAAGGCCGATCCGAAAACTGATCAGAAATTTCTCCCCCTTGACGACAGCGAGCATCGTGTTATCTTTAGTTACAGGCCAAACTGTGTTTGAGATGCGAAGTTGTCTTTGGGGGATGTCAGTCATTCGGGCGAAGGGGGGGTGTCGAGCGTAACGGGTTAGAGAGACGGGAATATAGGGTGGCTGAGTGGGAGGAATGGATGCTTTGTAATTACGGCTTCTGATAAATGGAGTCGTGACTCGTTAATCCCCTCCAATTACATCTAATGGGGATCGTTCACACCAGGTCTGTCTTGCATTATTTTCGGAATTCCTTATTTCAATTTCTGAAGCACTACGTACCAATGCACATTGAGCTACTACCCCTGTTCAGCTCTATTCCCCCTGTTTGTTGTATATTAATTTGATATACACAACAGATTAATTAAAATCAAGATGTCAAGGATATGATAATAATAAACCATAAAATATAATTTTTTTTTATCGCCTCCTATTTTTTTTTAATTTTTTAAAGACCGCATAAAAAAAAGAGCGTGTGAGTAAAATCGTGTTTCAGGATACAAGTAACATGATTTTTCACACGAATTGCAACCTTCACCTGGAATTAGATCGTTACTCGAGATCGAGCGATGAGGTCCCTATATTAATTAGCTCGTTTTTGAGTTCTCGTGAAGTCCTGCGTTACCTGAAACACGCAATCTTATTTGGACAGACAGGAGGTGGGTCCACGCCGGTAAAAACCATTAATTTCAAGGGACCGGGTAACGCGTGAGTGTTTTCGAGGACCACACTGCAAATTATAATCCTAGAGAAAATACCATTGGCCGAACTTATACGAAAGTCTGAAAGTCATAACGGGAAAAAATGAGAAAGACCGGTGTTCAAAATTTATTAGACAAAAATAAAAAAAAAATGTCTTTTAACAATTAATACTCGGTGTCTATTCTACATTCACCGCAAAAAAGGTATCCAACCAACGTGTCGATCCTATCACGAGGGACCAGAGTGTGTGGTCGGAGAAGTTGGAAGCCTTATGGGAAAGATGATATACGTGCATATAGTATACATATATACTATTCTCATATGGTGTTCTCATCGGACTTCAGCAGCATGATGGCGACCACCCATTTTACGTTGAGCGCCGCGCACTATGTAGATCGAATGATTGTGGAACGAATATGGATGAAATGACCAACGTACGCATCATTTGTCTCAGAATGAATGATACAGTAGGTACAATGCGTATATATAGGTATATATACGTATATAGTTGTAAAGTATCAGCAGTGTTTATATTGTGGAAAGAAATTCGTTGGGATTGGCTCCCGGGAAATATTATTGTCGAAAGCATCGGTTCTTATCATTCTTATCAAAAATGAGAGACCTTATGCCTCAAAAATGGCTGAGGGTATCTTTAGCATCCGGGTTCCTGGTTTCGTTCTTTTGTATACCTATATAGTGTGTCTTACCAACGGTGAGAAGAGCTTGTATTTTACAGATGAAATCGATTGAGTCTCTCGTGGGCGATTCTGGGTGATTAACGATGAGCATGTTCGGTACGTAAGCAAGTTTCTTTTGCGGGAAATAAACTACGATACTAGATATCTTGGTTTCTTGCTGGAGTCTTCGTCGTATTGGAAATAAAAGTAATCTGGGTGCAGGTTGGATACGTATAAGGATTAATACCTGCAATATAACTCACTGTAGATCAGTATTTCTTTGAAAAAGGATGAAAAGAAGGAATGAAAAATTTCACTGGATATACTTTGTACATATGTATGATGAAAAATGGGACGGTTCATTAAACTATGATTTAGGATTTTATTTCTTTACGGTACATTATGTCATTCTAATTATTGTATCAGTTTTGCATAACCATTATAGATAATGGATTCTGAAAAGAGAAACACGTTACATGAATTATAAAGCATAAAGCTAAAAGGATCCGTGCGAATGCGAGTGCGTGACAATTTTTGTAGCTAAAACACATAACCGAGGAGTATAACTGATTCGTCGTGTCATGAAAAAATTCGGATTCTTGCTATTATGCTATCATGTCCCTTTAAATCGGGCAGTTGATCGATCCAAAGAAAAATTTAGGTAATTATAATGAAACAAAAAATTAGCACAGTAATGGAGCATGGATTAATTTTTTTAAAGGTAACGTCTAATTACGTCATGATAGTAGAAAATACAATAAATCCCTCAGACCGAACGTGGCTGCGTTTGATCTTCTTATATTTCGTTTGGTGTGGAAAGCATCTAATTAAAATACCATTTTCTCCGGAGATAAATTACCTATTACTGGTTATTTCTGGATAGAATAAATTCAAGAGCAGCAAGAAGCAATTACGTACGGCGCGCCTTAATTAATGCAATTACACTATATTTATCATGCGTTTAATCGGATGCAGAGTTTCTTCTTAAGACACGGCTAGATAATGTTCTCGTAGGTTCTAGCGGAATAGTCTGCTCATTAGTTTTCACGTTGATTTCGCGATGCGTGGCACAAAAGGATGAACCGCGAACATACTATGGAAGGAACGAAAGAACGTCTAGAAAGGTCTGTATACCTTTGTAGCCAGAAGGGATAGGTAGGCACCATGGGGTCCCTCAACACCATGCCGATAGATAGCGATTGCAATTAAGATTTGACCAGGTGATAATTAGAGGTCTTTTCTACGCGGAAGAATGCGCTAGCTCTTAGGTCAATGTAATCTACCTGGGTATTAAAACAATAACAACAAAACGAATCAATACCATGCTATACCTATATGCATAGTACGCAAAATCGTAATACAAAACATCCCTATAATATATCACGCATGAAACTTGGTACGCAACTCAAATTAATCGTACCTATACAAGTATAAAAAAAAGTGAATAACTTGCATAAATTAAAAAAATTCTAATACGTTGAAAATCCAGTATCAATAAATCAAAGCTGTCTAACAATCAATAAATATAATTTGAATCGTAAACTTTTTCATATAAAATGTTTGCGATAATTTAAATTAAAAATCATACCTATAAAACAGGTAGCACAAGTACGATCATAATTATATAATTTCAAAATAAGTCGATCGCCCATAAATCCCTACGACTTTCGTCCACGTTAAAATAACAAGAATCAGCTCCCTCGCACAGAATGAATCTCTAGCTGTGGTATCTTCGATCGTAACGGCAGTGACTACCGTGGGGGCAAAGCCGGAGAGGGTATCCCGGCTCGTTACGGCTTATCTCGGCTGGGCTGTCTAGTCTATATGGGCGGAGGCAAAAGCGGGTCGGGCGGCTCCCATTCGACTCCCGGGAGCCACCCTCTTTTGGAGCTGCCACACATTTTCCCGCACATCTATACTACTGCGTTCACGAGATGACGACATAAATATATAACCTGACGCATGTATGTGTACGCTCACGCACGTCTACGCACTCACAATGTGCGAGAGAGTGACGTAGTGCGCGCGCTACGAGAAACGGGTTGGCTGGTTCATCCTGTCTCACAGGGTCCCTCTTTTTATTTGAATCTCTCTCTCTCTTTCTCTCCTACGCTATCCCTGTCTCAGTATTCCTTGAAGAGACTACCGTATACTAGTGAGCTTTCCGCGTTCACCGTAACGTGTCGCTACCATAGACCCGTATTGAAGTCGGCACCCTGTCCAACGAAACGACTCCCACGCCGCTTTGTTGGCTTTGTTGGAGTTCCTTGCGCCCGCGTTGTGTTACAATCATGGCTACGTCCCTTCCAGCCAGTCTCGATTCTCGTCGATGAGTATCCCTTTTGACTGCAGACAAGCCAGGGCACTGGAAATAGGGCCCGAGGAAAAAAGAAGGGTTGACGAAAGTGTGTATCCTTGATGGAGATGAAGAATTGGAATGGCTCAGGTTGAAAGTCAGGATAGGGATGATTATTAGTGAGTGGACTCTTCAGATACGGATATTGGATCAGTGCGAAAATCCATTATTATCGTAAATTACGAAACATTTATTTATTCATTTATTTAGGTTCGATCGACTTTATAATCAATATAAACACAAGCACTGTCGTGTGTCCGGTTTTTGTATCGTTATGATACAGTCTATATACATATAATAATATGGAGTATATCATTACACTTAGATGACGTCTCATTAATCGTATAACTATTACTTATCGCCATTAATTATTCTAGATCTGCTTAGAAGTTAAGAATGTCTTAAATCTTAATGTCGACTTACGTTCTACTTTGTATAATTAGTATTGTTTTGGTATATCGTCACAGCGACTCTGTGCATCATTCGTTTGATTTCTACTCCCTTAATAATACAACGGTTCTTTTTTGCTTATATTTTCGCTATTTAACGTACTGCTATGTCGTATTGGTCATTCTTTACGTTCACTCGATAAAAATAGATATATATATATATATATGTATATATATATATACTTTTGAGATAATATTTACAAAGAGCCCTAAGGCGGGGTTTACACGCAGCTACCTGGCAGGTATTTGCGGATGACTGATGCATTTTGTTGGTTATCTCAGTGAAAAGCGTTAACGCGACATTAACCATTAATGTTATTCAATCCATATACATTACGTATGTACACCGTTCGTGAAAACCAACATGTTATATAGTTGCTTTTGATTGTAAGTAATTATAGGTATAAGTAGGTACTGGCTATGAATCTTGCAAGAGATGTAGATATTACATACTCTTGATGAATTAAAGCAATTAATGATTTCAGCTTCATTTGGACGTCTATACGGAATTGCTGACATATATTGGTAATCACGTGATACGATACCAAGATTACGGGAATTAGTAGGAGTAAAAAGGTTGATCGATTTATTCATCAAGTATTCCTTCTGAGGGTTCATTGTAAGGACGGAGGAAGCTTCTAACGCATCATCTCCACGAGATGGACCTCTGGTGAGTGGTTTTAATAAGGAGGATAATAGAGCTTAATTAGGCAAAGCAGGGTGTTGTACGCCTAATCGAGAGTAAGTAGAATATCCCCGGATCCCTTTTCTATAGGCCTTTGGTGTAATTCGACAAGATAGAATTTTCCGGCTACCATCAAGGACCACCCGCATGTTTCAATTTTCCAAAATTTTCTTCCGAGTCGCCATTTTTATTTTACGTCATTCAATCTCATCTCTGTCCAACGGCGATACTACGGTACACGTCTATTTAATTTTTTTTGTTTTCGTTCTCCAAGTGCATTCGCATTGTCGTAGGACCGTATAGGTGTATAAGGAACATAATTAATGAACCTTGGGCGTGACAGGATAATTTTTCTTGCGTTCCATTTCATCGGGTTGCGCTGGGGTATAAATACTGGATAATTTTCTTGGCGTGGGATAAAAATAGTTCGGTTGTCCCCTTGTAGAATCGCTGAGATGTCAAGGCAAGTAATATTTACGATGTGCATTTCTAGGTAATCGTATTGCCGAGAGTGTTTCTCTTGAAAATTTTCGAAGGGTTAACTATACATGTACATATAATATGGTATAACGTGTACGCAACTGTACATAAGAAATTCGTATTAGAAATTATTAAATGCGTCCTCCTCGCGACGCTTCGGTAGAATTTGTTTTAAACGTATGAAAGACAAACTACTTTACGCGTATAATTAAGATCAAAAGAATTAATTATCCCATCGCATTCTCAGTGTCTCGTAAATACCTTATACTTTCGTATGACTTATCATTATCCAAGTCAAAATCACATTACTCGAAACGATAGTAAACGAACGTAAAGACTCGTATTTCGTAGGCGTCACGATAACGCTTTCATTTATAGCTACACATATGTACAGAATTTATCCGATTTTATTTACATCATAGGTACGCGTTAGTGATCGCACACGAATTTATAGACGCGCTATTAATTAATTATCAATCGATTCTTTATCCGATTGGGAATTTTATACACGGGAGACACTAGGACCGTTTCACATAATTGCAACGTGTCTAATTTATAAAGAAAAAAGTCATAATCAAAATGGCGCCTTGTCAGCGAAGACATTCATCGCCGTGGCTTATAAATTGATAGAAATAATGGAAAAACGTATTGCTATCTATTAAATGGCACGTAAAGGACAATTAACGTTTAATCGATTAAGATCTACGACTCGAGGATTTGATTATGATGTAAATGAGAGAAAACGAACCTACAGCCCAATGACGCTGAGACTTTTTTAAGACATCAAAATACACCTGTGAAGTAAATCATCCAAGCGAATCGCATCATCTTCCATCTTATGGGAGACACCCATCATTTTTCAATATCCTGAGAGCATAGCATAAAATAATTTCTTGATCACATATCGATACGAGTATCGATACTCCGTGGCAAGCACATGCTGATGTCTTTTCTTTACTAGCATCATCAGGGCTATAGATCAGATACGCGATCCCAAGAAATTAGGCAGATTCGATCAGCCATGTAAAAAAAAAATAGAGCCATCAGGCGCGTATTCGTGGAACTGCGAGTGCAGGTAAAGAAATGTAAAGATAAAGAAACAGTAATCGTTCAAGAATTGAATCGATCAATGACTATGAAAAGACGAGATAAAAAAGCTAATAGGATATGATAAAAGGTGACGGAGAAGATGACGAAAAAGATAAAGGCGATAAGGAGTGCAAGTGCCGATCAGCCAAGTCGCAATTTATCAAATAGGAATCACTATTCTTCTGGTGTTACAGAGCCGTAAGTCCATAATCGGACTTGATGGCCGGCGTGGGTGCTGGAGCAGATAGACCAGGGGGGCTATTTGCAGGAGCAAGGGGACTGATGCTACCAGAGGTCATGTGTCCAAGGGGGCCCCCTGTGCCGTCCATCATGCCACCGACGTGAAGGTGACTCAGCTGTGTCTGAATGTGTGCCAGAGGATGAGGGTGACCTTGGAAGCTAGGATGAGCAGCATGAGGATGCGGAAGCCCTGTAGTTACCCCGTGGACGTCCCCCATGTCTAGCCCGACACTTCCATCCAAGCTACTTTCCATACCGCTAGATGGCGAATTGTTGTTATTCTTTCTCTGATTGTTATTATTACCGGTTCCAGACTTCGCCCTGGATCCTGAACCCTTCGACGGCTTCGACGACTGCGCGGTACCGTTTGCGTTTTTCCTACGCACGTTCTTCGTGTTAGGCAGCTTGTTGTCTTTCTTCCATTTCATACGGCGATTCTGGAACCATATCTTGATTTGTCTCTCGGATAGGACCAGGGTGTGCGCGATCTCGATGCGCCTTCGTCTTGTCAGGTAACGATTGTAATGGAACTCCTTCTCCAGTTCCAGGATCTGGTGCCTGGTGTAGGCCGTCCTCTGACGCTTTGGCTCCATCCCTGGTTGGTACGAACCGTTCGCTGCAACAAAAAAGGAGATCGAGCCTTTAGGTACCGCCGACGGGCTTTCTGTCTGACTATGGATGCCCATTAGTTAGCCATCTGTTGATCTCGGAATGGACGTTGGCGTCACGCGTTGCATCACGCATTGCTTCAATTAACGCTATTGAAATGATAATTGTTAACATTAAAGATCTACGATCCTATTTGTGACCCTTTCGGATATCGCCTGCTGGGAAATATGTCTGCACTGTCTTATATGCCAATGGTAATTGATAACGGTTGGGGTATCAAATGATTTTGAAGATCACATATAACCTTCAAATCTAGCTCTACTGATTACAGACCACCTTTGTTATTTTTTCGTTTATTTCATCGGTATGCGTGTTTCGGCAGTTAATTTTTGCTACTATCAGGAAATATCTAATCTACATACGGTGTAATTTGTGGTAAATTCTTTGTTACGTATTTTTAGACTATACGTGACAGTGTATTATTTTAGTATAGGTATCTATTGAGTATTTTGCGATTGTAAGATTATAATCTGATTTATATGGTATTTATTAATTTCGAATGTATTATTGGCAATGGCGTGTGTTTAAAGACTATTTTTAAAGTTTTGTACTTAAATGCTAGTGAATTTTGTAAATTCAAGTTCCGCTTAAGCAGCTTGTCAGATTGACAAGCTTATTTTCTTTTTCTTTCTTTACCTCTTATTATTATTAATGCCGCATTGACATACGTACATGTCACAAAAAATTCTCATTACACAATTTTCCAAGCGTCCAGACGCTCGACGGCCTTTTCACTCACGTCCAAGCAACTGGTACATAAGTATGTATCCTGCAGAGTATAGACATTTACTTGCAACACTTTGCAAATAACTCACGCGAAATATGCACCTGTGAAACTGGTCAAAAGATTTTTTTTTGTTTTTGCCAAAAAAATCCAATGTATCTGACTTGAGACAATGTGCTGAAAGATAAACCGACTTGGATAAATAAACGTTAAAATTGTCAGCGATGACGGACTGTTCAGGTAAAAAAAAATAAGTAACACTGCATTTGTTACACTTTGAGGAACAAAAATAATAATAATGAATACAAAGGAGGAAAGAAAGGTTGCACTTTTTATAAAGCGATCGACATCCGCAGGAACCCTAATTTGTAAGACGTCTCGAATGTCTGTCATAAATGACGGCAAACATGGCATCGAGACGATTTTTCATTTTATACTTCATTAGTGCATAACAACAACAGAAACAACAGCGCAAAGAAGGATTCTTGAAGCAGCAAGATTTCTGAGTGTCATTGTGCCATGCTTCTCTTCGGTATCAAAAATAAAACAGCAAAGCCAAGTCGCGCACACGGAACAAGCACAATACTGAGTCTCGAAATAAATGCAACAACAACTGTCTATATGTGAAAGAGAACCAGTTTCAAGGCCGATTGGTATAGCTCAGCGCTATTTGTCTTGGATCGAATAAAGCCTTTCAAGGAGATGCAAATACGAATCGACGAAAGATGCGCAAATGATTATTGTAAGGAAAAAGAGAAAAGAATAAAAAAAGAATATTTACATCAAGCACATTGTCATTAGATATAAAAAGAACAATACACAGCATCTTATCTCCGATAACCGGGTATATTGGCCATTTGTACAATAAATATTGGAAATTTTCCGATTTTGTTTTACTTCGAAAAATAAGGAATAGGACATATCAAAGGATAGCGGTCTTCGAGAAACAAGGAAAAATCCTCGAAGAGATGCATTGGCTCAAAGAAACAAGCCATTGCGATACAACAAGGATGCTACTATCCTCGAGAAAGAGTGATTCCTGGTGGTCCAGGTGTGTCTCGAGGAAGCAAGAAAGAAGAAGAAGAAGAGCATAGTTTCGAATCAGTGCAGGCAACATTCCATTCCCGATGCTGAACGCTACCCAAGTCCCCTCTGGACTGTGGCGTCCGGCGTCGGGCGCTGGGCGTCCGGTGTATCCGGCAAGGAGCGATCAGCATGCAGAAGGGGAGATTGCGGCGTCCGACAGGCGCATACCAGGGCTCAGGGTTGTACGGGTTTACAACTGAGAGCCGAAGACCAACCGCAATCCGTAATCAAAGCTCGCTACAGCATCCGAAGGGCCATACTGACATGCTTGATACTGACACCCAATATATACATATATATCACCTATATCATATACTATCGTACTGTAAGCCAGTATACGTACTTATGTATATACACATTAAATTGCTCTGAATAATAATATCTTATGCGTAAAGAATATATTTTTATATCAGTTTGTCGTATTCATGCGTTATATCGAATAAACCAGTAGTGCCAATTTAGCATCGATATTCACATTTTCATTCACCAGTATGCACATAGGCCTTAGTAATCATAAAGATGAAGTACAATTTCTGTACGATAATGGCGAATGATATTGCAAATGAAAGTTCACGCGAATGTCAAAAAAATTGTATGCTCAAAAAATTGTAAACATACGCAGTCACAATCGCAATATGCAACACGTATTAAAGCCTCGTTAACAGTATCGTACCATTTCTTCTGTCGTATTCCCTGTTACCTGGAAATATGAGTTATGGCAAAAGGTTCAGGCACGTTGTACATAGTATTCTCCCTATCCCGATTTCTGGCGAATACTTGCAAGTTGTAGTGATCGGCAGTTTTCATAGTCAGAGAGATACGTTCTTTCTTGAAAATGGAAAGCCGAGTGGAAATGACTTGAAGTCGAAGCTAGCCAGATTCCAGAAAGTGTTACGTTGCAAGAATTCGTTATAGAACTTTGTCCCCTTTTTTTTGTCTCCCTGCTCAGAGTCAAGACAAAATTATTGTCGCTTGTCCCAGTGTAGTTTTCAACTTTGCAATGCTGCATATCCTATTCGTGACGTGTCACAAAGATATTGCTATATATACAATGTCACTTGAAAACATTTATTTTACCAATGAAAACAATATTGCCATTACAGCTCTTTTTACAAAGGCAATAGACTAACGAAGCTTAAAATTTGGTAAAAGACATAGCAGATGGTGGACGTGATATTTTTATTTATGCAGTATAAAAAGCTTTTTTTGAAATTATCGTATTTAATATTGTCAACGGTTGATATTGGATTTAATGTGAATAAGAAGAGGACCGAATAGAGGTATATATATGTATATACATTTCATGGTTTATGGCTAGTGAAATCGATAACCTGAGGACATTGAAAGGGTCGTGGAACGTAGAATGATGAATTAATAATCTTTGTACATTCATCAATGACCAAGTTCGCCTGACTACGTGTCATTAGCTGAATCCTTTGTAGGAATGCACTTTGTTCTTCATTGTTAAATTTTTCTATTAATTCGTGTAAAATTTATGGGAGATACTGATACGCATCATAACGTGCTACGGGCAAAGTGTGGAAAATGAATTAAACTATAATTAAGGGCGCAGCATTCTTTTTTATTGAATTATTAAACATATCTACAATGTACACATGCATGTACAATTTCTTCTAGGGAATTGAAGATTAACATAGACAGGAGTATTAATGACATGGAATCAGCTTTCTACGACATTTATATGTACAGTCTGCAAAAAGTCAACAATCTAATTGTCAGTGTGTAATACTTGGCGCTGTCTGGTAGATCCGTACGAATTATATGTGAATATTGATGAATTGTGCTTCCCAGGTATTGTTTCTGTTCTTGGACGATGCCAATTATTTGAATGGTAACACGTACTCTAGATATACTTATTAGTATGTGGCTTAACTTCCGCGAAATATTTTTTGAAAAAAGAGATTAATTTTTTTTTTTAATTCCATGATCAATTAATGAACGAACTTGCGTAATATTGCTTCTTGCGTATTCTTCTGCTTTTGAACTTGCGTAATATTGTTCTATGTCGAACTGGTGTGAACCATTAAATGATAAAAATTCAAGACAAAAGAAAGACACTACCAGCTTGACTGAATAAGGTAAGTCATGAAAAAAAAGACAATCATCTATAAACACGTGAATAACTCTTCTTAAATTATCACAACAGTCCTATCGGTTCACACAGATTTAATAACAGAAACCCCGTAGCGCCAATGACACAGGAGAAAAAAATTAGAAAAAAATCCCCCAAAAAAGATAATACAATCTTTGATATTTACAGCGTTCATTCGAATGCTCAACGCATTATTGCGATGATAATTATAATAATACTTATATGTCTGGCATTAGCAGTACGCTCTCAAAAAAAATTTGTATTATTTATACATATTTATTGTGATGCTATAAAGCGCATAATCTTTCTATTCAAAAAAAACCCACGTGTTACAATAGCAGCTATACAGACACAAAAAAAAACATAATTTCTATCCGCGCGCATCCCGTAAGTGTATTTTAAGTTTCGTAAGACTGTTCTTTGGATCTATGCCGCTCTGCTTTCTAGAAATGGAGATGATATATTTGCCAACGGGGATTTAAGCGTAGTCGGCTCTTGGGAAATTATGATAAATAAGTCGTAACCGATTTCTATTTATACTGTCCGCGTGTGAGCCAGACAGAACTAAAGGAGACAGGTGTGGACAAGGTGCACCGTTGAATTTTGTCTCGTATGTCTTCCGTCGCTACCAAAGGCAATGGTTGTCCCATCGAGACAGACAATTTACACTCCGATTCGACATGTAAGGTGTATAGCGCTAGTAGGTATAGTAGGTGCATCGTAACAATAGGATTCTATAGGATTCACCAAGCTAGTAGTAAAATTGATGTGTACCGATTGTATCCCAAGAAGGCATTATACTGTTCCCGTTTTGTATTGGTTGAAAAAATTCATTACGAGGCTTTTCTGATGTTTGATGATATTTAAAAAGAAGCGTGACTGTGAATTGGAATATAGAAATCTTGGTTTATATAAAGTAATGCAGAAATGTGAAATGAATTTTTGTTCAATCTTTTGTCGCATAGAGGATATTTCAAAAGATATAGTAGTAATACGCGATAGTTTTATTTATAACGTTGGTGTTTATTTGTATTGCATTCCTTGTTGGTTAATGAAGACGAAAATTTAAGAATTATTTAAGAGTAAAACGTAATGTTTTAATATGATTTTGTTTTGTACAATATTTTTGAAGACGGCGATTTTTAGTAACGAAGACAACATTTTTAATTCTTCACTTTCCCAATACCGATAGTCACCTGCCCGTCGGACGCCATTTGGTGTCACTAATAAATCAGTATAGGACATTGTATATAGAATTTTAATAATCAAAGATATTTATTACGTATACTTTTTTTACGTAGAGAATTTTATTTTATTCGATGAACAAGCTATGTGGGTTAATTAGAAATAAAATATTTATCGTGTTGTTTTAACGAAGTTATATTCAATGCTTGATGATACATCATAAGATGAAGTAAAAATTATAAGAGAAACGGTGATAAAATTTTGTTTTATCCATAAAGAATACACAATAATACATTTTTTAAACTCACCAACACCAGCAACGTGTATCTTCTTCATCCATGGATAAATCACACGATCGCCATTTTCCTCATCGTCATCCTCATCCTCCATGCCACCAGGTGAACCGTCCATCATCTGATCATCCTCCATATCGTCTTGATCGGAGCCATCATCAAGGTGTTGTTGATTGCTTTGAAGGTGTTGCGAGTGCTGTGACGGTTGTTGCTGTTGTTGTATGTCAGGTGAATTGTCCCGATGTAGTGATCCAGAACCAGCCGGACTGCAAACACTATTTTCATGTTGTTGCTGCTGTTGTTGGGACTGTTGTTGATGTTGCTGATGTGGGTCAGGTTGCTGAACATGATTGGGCATAAGAGATGGCGACAATGCAGTAGAACCGAGAACAGTTGATGCCGAAACCGGTGGCTGCTGTTGCTGTTGCGGCGGCTGTTGTTGAGTCTGCATAGACGGTGGACACGTGAGAGGCGGTTGCTGAGCTTCAGGTGGCATAGCAAGAGCGCCAACCGCATGATGATGTGGATGAAGACTCGGATGATGAACAGCATGAACTTGATGATGAGGATGATGGGGTCCATAATATCCACCATAACCAGCATATCCTCCATTAAGTTGCACAGCCGTTGATGCTCCGTAAGGTGTAGATGCCGCCTGATGATGATGCTGATGATAACCATATTGAAGTTGATGAGACTGTGGATGATTAAGATGATGTCCACTACCAAAGAATTCGGCCCCTGTAGACGGAATATAATTACTCTGACTATACTCTTCGCTAGGTGGAAATTTCGGATCCACAACAACCGAGGTCGCTGTCAAATGATGAGCCCCAGGTTGCTGATGTTGCTGATGATAGCCACCGGCTGCGGATGGATTCATTAGGAAAGAACTCATGTCTTTCTTTTAACCCTAAACAATTTAAAGATAATACAATCCCAAACCAGTCACAGGAAGTTCAAACGATAAACCGCTATATTAATTAACACTCTCGCACTGTGATCGCACGCACAACACTTCACGATGGTCCATCATCCCTCTCAGCCCTCTTGGCCAGGGGTAACTTTTTCTCACTACCGTTTTCTCTCTGCTATCTCAATTTCACACTCTCTCCTCGACTCCGTCTCTCTTGTCTTCGTAGAAGAGTCGGGCGCGGATTCGCGACGGGAGTCCACACGCTCCCTCACTCTTCTTCCGCGCTTTCGCGATCTTCCACGGAGTAGTAGCTCCTTCGCGCGTCGGCACGAGGCCAGGCTAGCGGTTCCCGCCCACTGGTGCCCAATTATCATACCACGTGACCACGGAGAGCCAATCAGGGCTGGGCTACGTCTGCGACCATGATGGATAGCCGGCACGCACACGGCGTGTGAGTGGCGCCCCGAGATCACTGCGGCAGGTGCAGTAACTTCTTTCTCCTACCTTTTACGATCTTTCACCTACACGTATAGTTCTAGTGTACGTACTTTGCGCTCATACGTAATCACCGGTGCATCAATGTCTGTAGAGCTAGTAAGTCAAATTATTTTACTATTAAATCCAGCTAGCACACTTCATGAAGTATCTCGTGAGATTAATAATTATCACAACGACCACTTTTAAAGTACATTCAAGTGCACTGCAGTGTATTCATTTGTCGTTTTGAAGAAACACTTCAACTATATCCCTTATTTGGGTATAACTGATAGTCCAACCACCAGTACGCTATCACACTGCTTTGATCACTGTTCTCACTATCCTTTCCCTAGCGACTCTTAACGATTACTATTCGCGCAGGAAACCTGTCAGATGTCATGGAAGTTGAGCTCGCGGTGCCTCGGCACAAACTCGTCTGGCAAGTCTGTTTGGTTTGCGCTGCCTCCAGTTCGCTCCGCCAGCGGCGACTCGGAACCGCTGCCAGGAGCAATCCTCCCCACCTCTTGAACAATCCCCACCCTTAGGAAACACGAGGCCAACCCCTGGCTCGTCCTAACCCCTAGGAACCTCATACCCTGACAGACACACTCTTTACTACCTATGGGGGAGTTACTCCTACGGTTTTCCTTAACCCGCCTTCTCTCTTCGAAATCCATCTTTTCTCCAAACTCAAACCAGAACGATACTCCACACGCAAATTCAAGACAAAGAGACGCTTTGTTTATAGAATTATTATAAAAGGCTTTAGACATAGATTTTTTAAGAAACCACTTAGCTTGACTCTTGATCATCTACTATATCTTTTCTGTATTACAATAATAATAATATTTATAATTCTTAAGGTCGAATTACAACATACCAATTTATTCGTACTTGTATTCATATTATTAATGATATAGCGCAGTTAGTTTGTACATTGGCAATTTTTAAAGAATTCCTTTGTATTTAAGTACAGTGTGTAAACGGCGAACATAGCGTGAGAATCACTGTAACTTAAATTGAAAATAATGGCTACCTTAGGCATCATCCTTAGCTTAAGTGGTACTTTACAACGTGTCTTCTCGCGGCTCGGCCAAGTATACCTACTTCTGGCGCAGTCGTAGCGTGTAAAGGGCATGAAACGCCGCGTCATTACATAAAGAGCATACTCACTGTGTTTTATTGTGCCACGGTAATACAATAAAGTTTTACTCCGACGCGATACCGGGAATTACACGACGGAATTAGTCGAACCAGACAACCCCTTGATACTTACGATATCCGTCTAGTTAGTAGATCAATTCGATGGACTAGTATGTCGCTTCCAAATAAAAAAACATTATAAACATCCCATACCCAATGGAATCATCATAAGGTATACTTTGTGAAATATATCTTTTTAGTGTATTAAATGCACATTTTATTTTATATGATTTTTTCATAGTGAATATTATTTTTTATTTCTAATTCATTAATACTGGACATAATCATTGTTCGTATGGTAATAATATGTAATGTATAATAATAGCCATGAGTAAAGGTACGTTTTTACTACTCATTGGACGCAGTGAAACTTTATATTTTTCAAATTGAATAATGACGGAAATTGTTAAATAAAGAATTTTCGAGGAAATTTAATGAAATTTGTAATGATGAAATCAAGAGATCAGAATCAATGTAGGAATACATCAACAACGACATCCTAATGTAGGGTAGGACAGAAGGCCCCCATACAATAGATACGGCAGTTGTTATTCCATGCTTCAAGGCAACCGTGAATAATCGTTATAAATTATTTGAATGAGCATAGAAAAATTGGTGGCTTGCGCACGCGAATATTGATTTTTGCAAAAGGGAACTTGGGCAAACAACCGTAGCTTTTTTGTCGTTCCTTACTTTCTTCATGAAACGCGTTGCACTCCATTTCACTGAAGGGATGAACCAGGGAAGAAATAATTGAAATTGAAAAATCATTATAAAAATTTTAAATTGTAAAACACTATTCCTCAAGAGATTTCTCTATTAACCAACCAAACTGTTTCTCGTATAAGAAAAAAGTTTGGATTATTTGGGACAAGTTGAAATCTACCTTGAAAATAAAAAGACGAAGAAACGAAGAAGAAAAAAAGAAGAAAAAAAGAAGAAAAAAGAAGAAGAAAAATGATCCAAGGAAAAAATAACGAAAGACCGGTAAGCAATAGGCAGGATCCAAATGTGTTCACGTAGTAAAGATATTTATTGATTACAGAAGTCTTATTGATGGACGGATGACGTGGGTACGTCATGGCCTCCCAGTGGCAAGGTACTTACGTAAGACGATGAGGCATTCATTACCCGCAACGTTTTATTTTATCTATCGCCACGGACCGTTACACCATGGCTCCTCGTTGCCTTGACGCAGATACCGACACTCGTACAGAAAGTGGTGTCTCCTGGTAGTAAAGATCGTCCCGCAGTGAAGAAGATACAAGTACAGTAAAGATTTGGCGCAACCAGCAGAGCAGAAAAGCCCTAAGGCCATCATGACTAGAGATCCAAAAGTAACGATAGGGCATTTCGTCCTGAAGAATCTTCAGCCCTTTCCCGCTTCGTTCTAGCAGGGACGAGCCCTCGTGACAATCCCAAGTGGAGGACCGAGAGGCAATTCAGCGAAGCTGAGAACGCGTCACCTGCTTTTTGTTCGAACGACTCACTTTTTCCTAGGGTGGTACTACGTCGCGCGTTGAGGTGCCACGAAGCGCCGTATTTCTATTTTTTTTTTGTCTACTTCACGCCGCTCTCGCGCTTTCTCCTTTTTCATCCAGCCGCGTCACCGTCGAGAGAGAACGAGAGTGTGGGATTCGAGTGGAATCTGGTGGAGTCCAGAGGAAGCTAGTGTACCAAGGGTGATTTCTAAGGATGGTGACGAGCGTTGGCTGAAGGATGTAGGTGATGCAAGCTCAAGAGAATGGGGAGTGCTAGAGAGATCCGTACGAGCGCGAAAGAGAAAGATTCATGCGGAAATCATCATGGGAGACGGAGTGTGCGATAGAGGGATTGAAAGTACACTACGATGGACAAAGAAAAAAGAACGGGAGTAGAAAAGGGAGAGCTAGGGGAATAAAAGGGATGATATCTTCTCGTTTTGCGGGTCGAGCTCCTCGTCTCTATCATCGCAGTGTTCCTGAAGTTCTCTTCCTCCTCGGTTGCCAGTACTCTTCTTCGCCTTTCTCTCCTCGTCCGCTCTTCTCTTCCGGCGAAACACAATCAATCACTTCTCCCGGGACGCCGGCATGACACCCCCTTTTACTCCCATTGCCACCCCCCCCCCCTTCTCCATACCAGGGATCCCAAACCACCGCAGCACTCTTCTCTCGCTACCGAACGAATGTGATCTCCAATTTGGTGACTATCGCACGATCGCACTCCCTCCCACGACATCCCCTGTACAGATGAGTTCCTATACTTTTCTATGGTATGCTTCGGTATGTATATATATATATGAATGTAACCTATAGATATAACTACCCGCCTCGCGACATTTTCACTCGAGATCGCTCCTCTATGGAGAAAACCTTACTGACAAAGAACCACCTTTTGCCGTTGGATAGCCTTAGACCTGCCTGCGACTCCTTAAGCTTCCTTCTCAAGGATCGATAAGACCTTCGAAACTCTTGAATCGGCTGCTGGCTCACTTTCTTTTCCAATCTTTCCTACCTTCTTTTTTTTTGGAAACGCCAAAAAAAATAACAGAAGAAAGGAAATGCGGTCAGACCTCTACCTCATATACTCTTTTAGGTATCTTTCACATCTTGCCAAAGTGTAGACTAAAGCTGAGGGAAAGTGGATCCCTCTCATTCATGTCAATGGATAGATAAGGTAGGTTAATGAGCCGTGGCTTCAAACTGGTTGAGATTGTTTTCATTATTATTTCCCCTTTTAACCAACCCACGTGAATATCGTAGCTTTTAGTTATTTTTTCTTGCGTACTCATGATTTTCTTTTTTTTTTTGGATGGATGAATCATTTTGGATAATGGCGGAGGAATACTTGGTGCGATTATCGATACGGGCAAAACTTTAAAATAATTTGTTACTATCATTAATATCTATGTCGCAAGGATTTGATTATGTAATGGGTCATTTTTTTAGATTTTTTTTAATTTCACTGCAAAGATAATTTTAGGCGTTATAAGCATCGAGCCGCGCTCCGTGATAATGATAAATGATAAGAATAAAACGGCATGCAATTTAATATCAATCTGTGAGCCGCGACGCTTATTATTGCTCATTAGGAAAGTTTTAATAACGCGAGGAGAAACGTTGCCCCAAGGGGGAATGGGGCGAGTGGAATCATTCACGATTTATCTCTTTCGCTCGGTTTATTAAATAATCCAGTTTTAACTTGTTGATCGTTTATGAAAGCGCGGCCGAAACTTCGGAATCAGCGTGTTCTCGCGATTCTCCGATTTCAATTAAGTTTTCAGTAAGCTACCATCGTAACTGATTAATTATCGGTAATTAAGAAAATGCCTGTGCAATTATCGTAATCACTGACAAGTAATAATTCAACGAATTAATTTTCTTTGAGTATTGATTAAACGAAGTTATTGATTTTAGAAACTAGAATCAAACAATTTTTGTCTATATCGTTTATTTTCTTTCATTGAATTTTTCATCATTTTATTACCCGAAAGTTATGAGCTTTAACAATATACATATAAAAATTGTTATAATTGTTCATCCTAATAATAATAAATTCTATTAAACTGATACCTATTGATTTTTTTACTATTCATCTCGTGTGCTATTCAACGTGTAGCTTACGTTATAAGCTCGAGTGAATATTCATAAAGACGATGGGAGCGTCAGTATCGCTGCCTCTTACGTATTTTAATGCAATACAGGCACCCAACCAGCTAACGAGTTAGATGGAGATTAAGTTTCCTATAAAAAAAGAGAAAAAGAGAAAGAACCAACCGAAGTGATCAAACCCAAGCTACCATTTGTAAAAATATCCCGCTGCCTTATTGATGATAGTACAAGAATAGTTTCAAGATTTACTATCGTCCTGTTTCGTGCTTCAGTTCGATGTTAACTTCAGTGCAGATCGATTTCGATCGTCAGAAACAAATGAAATTATTCAAAATTCCTTCCACTGTCATGAACGGTTAAAAATGTTCCTTACACAAAAGCCATAAATAGTCGTTCCCCACAATCAAAACATATTTTAAACACTGTCCAATCGCTTCTACAGAAAATGATCGATCGCATAATGATCATTGCTTTAGAAAAGCCTTCTGCTTCCACGTTGACTGTAGTAAAAGTCAAAACAAATTTGTCGGTAAGCACCATCTCAAATTTCGAAAGGGCAGACTTTTCAATACGAAAATCTATTCTTCTGGGAGTGATCGGTCAACCGGTACCAATACTACGCGTGCCTCTTTAAATTTTTCTACCGTTTCGCGTAAACCTATGAAATAGCATATATTCTGTCATCCACAGCGACGTCGGCAAAAGACGTTGGCAATGAAAACCGTTCAAGGTGAAAAAGATGAGTCTCAGGAGATTCGGTTTGTTTAGCTGAGTCATAAGATCACGTTTGTCGAGTCAAAAGCCGCGGGAGCACGGACCCCATCTCCGGGGACACCCCCTGCAGCTTTTGATGCTGAAGGCATCCCAATCTGCCCCTTTGAGAGGGTTCGTACCAGGTAAACAAGGTCACGATGCGTGTGCAAAAAATTCCTTATCTTGGAACATCCTAGTTCCAGGACCTTTCTGAAATCGTTGATTAAAATTTATTTTTCTAAAAGTCAACCATATTTCCTATATTTATAGACGATATTTCCTACTGTACGAAGATTCAGCACAAAGTTTCTGAACTTCATTCCGGAATGAAACTACTGACTCCAGTACACGTATTCTGTATAAAGTCTCTTGGTTAAGATTTTAAATCCAGTTTCTGTCGCGCGAAATGAGCTAAAAATGATTTCAGGATTAATAATGACCTGTCTCTGAATACGGCCTGTGTCGCGTCTTATCTTTTCTGTAGTAAGAGTTGGACATCTTTTTCGCAAGGTCGTGATTATCTCTCCCGTCATGAAGTACATCTCGGGATGCTGAATAATCATTTATCGTTTTATTATAATTCGCCAAACTTTCAAGACACACTTCTTACAGCACCTTACTATGCTTCCTTGCTCGGCCATGATATATCCAAGTAACTACTTGGAAAGTACTCAAAGCGTTGAAGCACCCTCGAGAATTCTTGGCACACTAACCCGGCATAAACGTACTCTTCACAAGTGGCTACCAGAAGTAGTTCACACCCTATAAACTTAACTCCAAGGTGGTCCAGAGATCAGTACCAAAAGGGTACCAACTAATTTTCTCTTAAAGAGACTAACTTCATGTCTCTTGGTTGACAAGCCTCTTATCCGGTCTAAAAAAAATGAACTACAGTGACTGGGTATACTGACGTGTACCAGCGTTAAAGGAAGGTTCGCAGTGACTAACAAGCTTGACATCTTCCAGTCTTAGTCCACGGTATTAAAAGAACCTCCAAAAAATTGAAGCAGAGACGCTGCGCCAAAGAGGATCTCGTAGCGGCTGTTGAGAGATTCGCGTCATCGAGTCTGTTCATGCGTGCAGAAGCACTTACCGTGGTAAGCAAAGCAAGAGAGGAGGTCTAGAGAAGGCGTGGAGACGGTGATTACCGACCGGAGGAGGCAACGAGGTTAAGGTCGGCTTCCGTCCATGACCCTTGGCAATTACCACTTGGCGCCTTCCACCCTTTAGGCAGTCCAAAGAGCAGTTTTGCATATTGCAATACGGTTCGTGTATTGTTGCAAAAGGGAAAAAGGGTTCGCCTGCTGATCCATGACCCAGTTACGTTCTTAGGGTTAATTGTCTCAAAATGAACGGCACGAGCTTGCGCCTCGTGTTCGTACAACTCCTTGTGTTGTATAGTCAGTATTTTTGAGGATCCTCCATAGGAACTCCGTATACCCTCTGCATTCTGAGAAGTTGGAATTGCAGCTCGTAAGTGCAAAGGGATGTCTGAAGTTTCGCAGGTTTGAAGCCGCGGTACCGCTCGCACAAGTAGGACTTGCAAGATTAATGGATTTGCATTGTCGGTGTTTTTTCAGGCATTTTAGGACCACTTTTGAGAAGAGAGCATTCATTTTTCAAAAAGTCCGTTCCGGATGGCCGGGAGGAATTGCGACCGATTCGCCGCGCGGCTGCTAATGGTTTCGAATTAAACCGTCCGTTTATTCAGGTAAGTCGAACCCAAAGTGTCATTGATAATATTGACTATATCTTATAAATTATTACCTGGCGTCGACCATGTTTGAACTTTTTTTTTTCTATCTCTTCGTCAACTCTCCCGTCGTCCTATTGACATTATAATATATACTGTTACTTGCATAATCGGTATTACGTGGTGAAAATTTATCGACAATAGCAAGTATCATTCACGTATGATATTTTGAAATAATCTATTCCTATACGATACCATCAATGGCATTTGCATAGCGGTGTATGAAAAAGGAAAAATGGTAAATACACGAACCCGTTGACTTGTCAGCCATGTTCGAGGCATCATTAGTGCGCTGTAGAATCTCGTCGAAGTCTCCAACGTGTCCCTTGGGATCGAATTGAGGAAGAGCATGCTACAAGAGACGTTCTGGGCGGGACGGCAATTTCGACGTTTTACAACTCACTGGGGACTGATTCTCATTTGCGTGTCAAAGCACGAAAGCCGAGCAATTTGCGGTATTTATTGTTAATTTGAAGATTTACGGCAATCGGAAGACAGAAGAAACATAGATGGGGCGGGTATAGATATATCTTGTATAAGAACGGGTTGGCGCCTTGGGATTTCTTATTGATGTGAAGACAAACTACAAGTGAGGAACTTCAACAGCTGATGAGCCGTAACCGATCGGGGAACAATAACCCTCCGCAAGGAGTACCGCTATCTTTCATTCTATACGGATACCCTCGCAAGAGACAAGCTGCGCGACCTTTATCCGCGCAGATTTTTAATATTTTTTGTACTCATAGAATTGCGAAATTTTGTGTGGAAAAATATATGAAAAATTGTTGTGAAAAATTAAGAAATATCTTGTTGAATTTTTCGTTTAATATAATTAGTTATAATTTTTTGGTCATTATTCAACGATAGAGAGTAATAGTGTACATTTTAGATAAAGTAAAAGATTAAACATAAACAAAACAAATTGGCAGATTTATGTGGTTAGAAATAGCTAACCTTACCTTGGGTTTTCATGTACCTATAGGAAATTGTAGTTTTCCCTGACCTACTTACGCCTTTCGCTCTTTTGGCAAACTTCACCTCCTGCTGACGTTGGCGTCCTACAACGAGGTTCCCACTCGGGATGAAAAAATTCGATTCGCACAGCAATAAATCACGCAAACCGTGCCAGCAACCCTTTGGCTACTGCAGGCGGTTTACTATCCCTTTGCTGACACACGGCCAGTCGGCTACTGCTGTTATGTAGCATTGTGCCCGTCGAATAAGTTTACAATGTCGACTGGTTCTGCTTGATTATAATCGTTATTATTTACAAGCTGTAAATTATTCAAATTTTGAAAGTGCGTCCTGTCTCTTTCCTACCTTTGCGACCCTTTCTCCGTGACTACTATCTTGCAAATCTTCTTGACTCTTTCCAAAATATGTCCATGGTCTTTTTACATTTTCTTCAAAACCACGGTACGTTAGTCCATCTATTATTTTCAAAGATAGTCTTGACCAAATGAATGGACGACAAAGTAAGTGCAGTACGAAAGAGAGCTTGAGTAATTAATTTAAACAAAAATTTATAAATTTATCAAATTAATATTCTGAGTATAAAGATAACGTTGGTGTTCAAGTTTTGTATTTACTGTATAAAAGAAGCAGTTATACCAATATTTGGGAATCAGATAATTTTCGTCATTCTAAGTAGGAAATAATGGCAAACTCGTATATCTCGTGTCTCCATGGCTGAAAGAGCATGGCGTGGCCTCGATGATCCATCCACTTTGCCCAAGCTGGCAGGAACTCTTAAACTTTCTCGAGAAAGTTTGATGAGTCTATCGAATGCTATTATTCCGTACTCCCCAGCCCCGTCTTCCGCGTTCTTTAATCATTCAAAGTGAATCAATCACCCATCCAGAGGCCTGCAATCGCGCCAGTCACCCTCCAGTCTCCCCAAGCCAGAAAACTTTGTATCCCTTGGCCCATCCCTTGGCGGCCCTCAACACTGAACGACGTTATCAAAGGCGACTATCCCCAACCCCGTCCTCTCCTTTATTCTGACGGCTATAATTATAAAAGTATGGAATATAAAAATAGCTCTCTGTATTCCAAAAGAATTCCATTTATTGAACTACGTAATAACGAGGCGTCTCTCTCGTTCCTGCCTCACGTACGATCATGCCCAACCACTTTTGTCTCTTCTTGTCATCCTAGAGAAAATGGAACTCTAAGCGATTTCTTGCTGGTCCTGGAAGGCGCCCAGAGAAAAACGAAGAAATTTCATCGCCAGCAAAATATCTGCACACCCAAAGAACCTTGAGCCGCCATATTTATTTTTCAACCACGTCATTCCGGTTCAAACTAACCTAATATTAATAATTATTATATTTTACATGCATTTCATTAATCTAACTGCATAGGCATTATTGTTTAAAAAATAAAAAAAATACATTAATATTCTTGCTTATCACACATATTTCGCCCTCTGATCTCTTATAATTATATGCATGGATAAGAGGGCGGCTGTTTATTAGGGTTGCCATGCTGTATTTAATAGAACCAGGGATGGAATTGGGTAAGGTCGACAAGCGTCGCAACAAATTCTATCCAGAGCAATATCGAAGCCGATGCCTCGTATAAATGCGCATTTTATTAAGGTTCTGTGCTGCATGAATAAGGGTTCGTCCAGACCCCTGGGGGGATTTCTCAGAGCCATTCGGCTCCATGGTTCATGCTGAGACCGATGCTGCTGCCGCCACTGAAGCTAGGAACCAATCAGCAACCCCTCAATACCCCGCATCCCTGCAGCAACCTACAGCCACGCCTGCCAATATAGGGTACGTACCCTCATCAGATCGACCCTTATCCTTTTTACCCGCCTCTCTTTCACTGGACCGAACTCATTTCGCAAGATGGACCCCGTAGTCATTTCCATGCGTTTCTCTTGGATTTTTACGCCATTCTCATCCAACTCTTCGACAGCTCTAGATTGCCTGTCGACTTCTTCCACTATCACTCAACCGACATTTTATTAAAATCCTTTATACGATTTTTACCGTCAAGAAGTCTTGTAAACACTATATTATATACAGTGCCTATCCTAGAAACTTTTTCACTTTGATAATTGAGCATGATTATTACGAAACATAAAATTCATGCATAAATACGCTTCAATCGACCATAGAAAAAAGATAAGATTAACCTTTGTATATCTCCGTGCTGTAATCTTGACAATCAATATTTCTTAATTAGATTTGTACTTAACAAAGATTACGCGTATGCACATAAACCCAATTACTATACAATACAATAAGAAAAAATCGTTTATCATAGTAGAAAAACACAATATAAATTCAAGAAAAATATATTTATTTTCAAAGATACTTATAATCCTTATTCAATCATCCATGCGCTTATACCCATATGCATTAACATCTGTTTTAATTCCAAGGAATGATCGTGATGATTTCGAAGGTGGCGATATACAGTCTGTGTATATCGGTGATCCTCAAATAGCCGATGAAGGTACGAGATGAAATGCATGAGTTATAATAATCCACGATAGGAACGGTGGCGGTGTTGAGGAGTGGAGGAGCGACCGTGCTGTCACAAAGGCATGCGCCACCCACCTCGTGCTGGTCGCTCACATCGTTAATCAACCACGGTGGGACCCCAACTTTCAAGGTACGGATCCACAGGTACAGATTCAGCTTGGTCCACAAGCCGATCCCAATATTCCTGTATAAAGATAACCTAGCCAACGGTACACGGTCGGAGGTTGGACCAACTATCCTAATGTCTCTTCGTTTCGGCATCTTGAAAAAAGATCATCACTAATGGGAAAGATCGGTAACGATCGCAGAACCTTCGGAGTAATTCGGCTCAAGGTGTCGGTAGGTTGGTACCATAACCTACATACCTATCAACCTATAGTACCTATGTACTAAATCTTCTTTTAGCTTCCATGAAAGCCAATTTGCCGTCTGATGACACCCGCTTGATTCTGGACCATGACAGTTCAAGATGTGGTCAAGTCATCGACGGGGTTATCTGTTAAAGATATTCCAATGATTATACGTCGATAAACGTTGACATCGATATTACCGAATCATTCGCAAGTCGTAGGTATATCAGTGACATTCGCGGTTGGCTGGATGTTGTATTCTTATCGTGGCTTCCTATCGATACTTTAAAAACACGTTTAATTCAATCTACCTCGCTACCGCTTCTATCATTAGTCATGCACGGTCGCTTAATCATTATTTACGATATTTCGACGAATCCAGATGTTTTGACATCCCCTGAGGCTTTCGCTCGTACACTCTCTTTTACTTTCTTTGCCACGTCTGTAAAGAGAATTACAATGTTGATCGTTTGCACTTTATTCGATACATACATTTACCGCTTGGATAATTCAAGGTGGAGTACCTGTTTCATTTGTATAAAGAGACGACAAGTTGAGAACTGGAGAAAGATAGAATCTAGAAAACCACGCGGCAAACATCAATCTTCTCCAGCTTCGTTCAAGCCGATCCTTACGTAATCTCCTTTAGTCCATGTATAGGTATAAATATATTACAGTCATTGGCAAAAAGTCTAAAGAACGCGTATATAACGTAGATCCAGTTGTATTAGCCTTGTTGTTTTTCAGTTGTACGCAACAATTGGACTCTCCTTACTGGTGAATGAATGGCCACTGATTGTTGAGCTACGTCACGGTTTTAGAGACGCGTTTAATTCAATTTGAAGAACTTACAGGCCTGTCATTAGTCATCGAGTGGCGCACGCCTCGCTCGGTTCGGTCGCTTTCAGTGCCTGGGAGAAAGGAAGGCGTACAATGTGCTAGAGTAGAGAAAGAGTCGAAAGAAAGTAAAAGAGAAAAAACGTACAAAGAGAAAATATGAGAGAAGCCGACGAAGAGCGGCTCTTCCTCTCGTTGCCCATATAGGAACCAATTGATTCTCATTACCAGTCATGATCGGTGTTTACTCGAATGCCTTCATCAGGTGAATCGAACGCAAATGGTAGCGAGCTAATAAGTACCATTATTCTCTGGTTGGCCCATTGCAACGTCCTCCTGATGACGTTCGCGACTAACCGTAACGCACAGACGGACCAAAACGAATCCGATGAGTCTGCATCTTTTTTTCAACTCAAAAACCCCCAGGCAAAACTCACGTCAGTCCTTCTGCTGGTCGTTTCAATGCGTGCACTCCTTATGGCCGACTGGCCATAGTCACGCATCGCTGATTTTTTTACGTAGACAGGCCTAATTTTATCACGCAGGTGTTACGCGGCGTGCGCGTGTTCCTTGGAACGGAGACTTTCGATAGAAAAAATGAAATATGAAGGTTGCCACTACCCTTTCTGATCATCTCTTACACCCTCAGAACTATCTAATTATTACCACTTGGACCATGTCTACTATTGCTATCCTCAACTGGACCAGTGGAGACCCGTACTTCCGGCGGTAATTTCGAAAGACATAAAAGAGAAAAAGCGATTGAGCTTAAGCGACAAGCTATCGTTTACGGCTGCCAGCTGCGAATAATTTCTCAAGCTGTTACGGCAAGCGGACTGTTTTGGAGACATTGGGATGCTGGAACGTGCCGGACAGTATACAGTCTAAGCGAGGGACCGGCAGACGTTTCTCCAGCTGCGTGTAATGTTTTTTACGTCTCTGCCTTCATAAATTCAATCGTCACTGCTGGTACAACACCCCCGACGAGTGGACCATGGCTGTAACTGACAACGGGAGAAATAAAGAGAGAATGAAATAGATATAGTAGCTAGTATCTAATGCGTTTCTCTTGCTTAGCGAGTGAGACTCGTGTCGCGGAACCTTCACCCTGGCCTTGGATTAGAGTTTCGTTAGGTTGGCACCACCGCTCGATTTATTACCCACGACATGTAATCCACTCGATTCTATTATTTGCGAGATATCACGCTGTGTCGGGTAAATGAAAAAAAAAAAAAAAAACTCAAGATACCTCATGTGTCAATATTTTTTTTAAGCAGACAACCAGTTACTCCAGGTGTTACGTCCGTTATTATCCATTACGATAAGAGATATATTATTTGTACACTATATCAAATTCAATGTAAAATCCTTATTTAATAAGTTTCCCACAGTCATATCCATTCTTGAGTATATCTATATAAACCTTCATCCAGGTAATACCTACTTCTGAATCTCTTCTTGGTATCGAATGACTTCAAAGCCTTATAGCTTCCTCTGGTTCTCCACTAGGTATACGATAGATGCAAGACCCTGTCTCGCAGGGGACGTCATGTAGAAAGGAGACACGATGGAGAGTCGAGCTTGCGCGAGCAACAGCGAAAAGAAAGAACGAAAGAAAGAAAGAAAGGAAGGGAAGAAATGAAAGGCTGTCAGGAGTGGAGGAGCTCGGGGTATTAGTCGGCTGAAGGGTGGATGCGAAGAAAGAGAGTTCCCTCTTTCTTATATATTTTTTCTTGTATTCTCCGCCGTTCCTTGGGAAAAGTTTGTTGTTTGAAGCAGCGCTCTGCCCGCGATCATTAATCATGCCGAGTTTTGGTTTGACTAGCAGCAGCGCGGCACGGCTCCGCTCTGCTCGACTCGGTTCCACTCGTTCCTGTTACGTTCCTTCTTCAACGCTCTCAGGAACCCTGAGCTCAGAGCTGAGAACCCACGTTTCGGGCTTCTCCAGGGGTTGGTAAGCAGGAGGGTTGCTTACTCTACTCTCAACCCCTGATACAGAACCCCACCATTCGGCTCAGCTTTACCCTCTACAACTACCCGAATACTCCTCCTCGGGACATGGAACCCCTACCCAATACCAACGAGTCCTTCGACGGGGGGTGGATATTCGGGAATATCATAGAGGGGAGCCCGCAGAAAGGAAAACCTTTCTTTCTTTCACCCTACACGCCAAGCGGGGGCCATTTCTTTCTGTACCTTGCATTCTATGGGTGTAAGGGCTTTCTGAATGTTATAATATATTTTCGACCTTTCTCCAGTTCAATACCGTATAGGTATAGGTATTGTGCCTTGTATGACTCATGAATATGCTGAATTTGCAGCAGATACTGTTTTTAAGAATTTTTTGGAAATTATTGAAGAATTCTTTTTTTTTTATATTCATCACAGCAGGGGTTCTCTTTGTAGAGCTTTTTTTTGGATTTGATCATCGTTAGTAGATACGTTCTATGGAGGAATGAGTCGGTCATTTTATTTCCTCAAAGCTAGGGATAATAATTCAGTTACAGAATGTTCTATTGATTTTGTATAATTGGAGGTTAACTTTCAATTGTACTAAGCAATGTATATCAACCAATTCGTTTTACATAACATTTTTTTGCACTATTTTTATGTTTATGCACTTATCACAAATAGCTGCTTAATTTTGCAAGTACGTCGTACGAAAGTTTCTTAAAAATCAGTGTATCAAGAAAAATATAATTGAAAACATCAGAAGATGTTATACCACGAGCGCCAGGTCGAGGCAGCCATTTTCTTTTGAACTTTCTCCCTCGCATCCCATACCCATACTCCTACAATCACGAGACTCCCATCTCCCACTCATATTTTAAGAACAAAAAAAATCTGGTTTCATTATCATCCCGAAAAATAAAATTATAATAAAAACACTCCGAATTACCACATTGTCATAATTATTTAATATTAATAAATTTCCACCGTATATCCATTTTTATTGACATACAAAACTAACGTAGCAGATCGAAAAGTCACTGCTTTTAAATCATTCCTATATTTTAAACGGGCATAACAACGTATGGATATCATGCTCAGAGACTGGTTTTGAGAATTTTATTTCAATGATATATTAAACTGTAAAAAATGTCGAGTACCTATACGCTCGGACTGCCCCACCATAATGCCGCCCGCGCGAAGTGATCCATCGTCAATGAATATCGGGATTACACGGCTAAATGAGATTCTGGCGGCGGAATCAAAGAGGCAGCAGGTGGTCAGAGAGCCATGGCCACGTTCCCTGCAGGGCATGCGAGCTAGGTGCCTTCACATTGCGCAGCGCCTTGTGCGCGCATCGCCTAAGGTCGCCCTTCTACCATTTTGTCGGAGACTCGTAGATGGTTCTCTAGGTTATTAATTGCTTTTCCACGTTATTTTCTCACTGAGGCCAACGCCAAAGGATTTTCGGTTTGGGACTGCTCGAGATCAAGATGGTTTTCATTTTTCTCTCATCTCAGGTATACATCCACCATTTTGTCGGTAAATAACAATGGATGATTTCTCATTAATATATTATATTCTTTATGCCATGTTAGCCGTAGAAATTTAGCTTTATAAAAAAAAAAAATATTTTCATATACATATAATTACGTATTTTATTAAATTTATCGTATAGCGAATCATCCATTCACACACAACTAATCCTATACGGGTTGGAACAGAAATTTCACGTCGATTACAATAAAATATTATAAAATTTGTAAATGCCAAATACATCGTAGTACGTCTAATTATAACGGGGTATTCGTCAAGCGAAAAAAAAATCGCGTTGCCGGTGCATTGGGACAGGGCGAGGATCAGAATACGTCTTAGAAGCTGGCCAGTCATCATTAATATTATACCACAGCGGCGCTCATCACTCGCGTCAGATCTATGCCGGCCTCTTTCTGTCCACGTCTAATACACAATCCATTCCGGTACCGAAGCCCAAAAGCTCAAAAGCCCAAAGACTGCATCTAAGGATGGGTTCACCTACCAATCTGAAGGTATAGATAGACCATATAACATAACCCGCCAAGGCCACAGCATCCCCTGTACCTCATTATACCCTCATACAGGCAAACATGAAGTTGATGGATATCAGTCGAAGAGCCCTACAAACCCAGATGCAATTAGGTGGCGAGATATTTCTTCTTCAAATTTGACGTTTCGTTTCGATCTTGATCCTTTGGACGTCCCCGAGATGTCCAGTGTCCGCGCTATTTGATTTTGATGGTATAAAACACTTATTGTTTAAAAACATCTTTATATTATTTTAACTTTTTTTTCTTGATCCTTACCAGACAAACTTGTCCCTCGACACTAAACAGCCATCTTCCATGACGGTTGATCTGGAATTAGCATGATTTGTATTGGACGTGCCTTCGCATAGAAAAAAGCATTGGAGCCCTGGAGTGTGGCGACATTTAGGTGGCGGCTGGGGTTGCGGAGTGATCGAGGAGCTGCCATCAGTCACGGAGACGCGAATCCGCGGGGGTTACACTGTTTGCGCAAAGACCTCGTTTAGTTACCCTTACCCTCTTTACCCTCTT
>JARPRG010000549.1:1668589-1684928 GCA_031001745.1 Hartigia nigra | reverse complement strand
TTAATTTCACGCCCTGTATATTATTACACATTATATATCATGCTATATGATTACATATGTGCCAAATGCGCTCAGGTATAGATATGATATGTTACGATTTATGCTGTTGAATATATTTGCAACTCGGTATTCTCGCCCACGCGATACGATTGCTGTACTGTGTTTTATATGGTAACCATATGGTGAGACGTAGTAAATTATTACATATTCATGGCTTGGTACGTAGGGCTGACTTGTGACTTTGCAAAACTGATAAAGTGATAAAGTTTCAGAATTTGCTGGTTTACGGTACGAACGAAAAATTGAGATCGCGTAAAGTATTTCGAGGGGAATATGCAGACTGTTAGTCATGGCGCGATAATTATTTATATTGCGAAGGTCGGTAGCGTGAAGTTTGATAAAGATACGTTAACGTACGGAGGTGTTACTAGAATGGCGAAAGAGGCTTTACATGGGATAGATAAAAATGATGGTTTTTTTCTTTTTAGTTTTGTTGCTACGTAAGTGTGGCTCGATTGAAAATAATGTATTTTGAAATCAAGGATAGAAATGCCAGCTGTAGAATTTCGATGGGAGCCATACTAGTTACCCGCCTACCCTTGCGCATGCTCCTGCCTACCCTATGGTTTTCAACCCTCGAATGGGCTTCCCCTAAATTTCACCCTCCAACGCGTCCATCTCGCTGCGAACGAAAAGTTTCGACCGCCTACCGTGAGGGAAAGAGTATTATTTTGAATTTACTGTCGACACTCGGGACTCTTTTTTGCTTAATTGTAAATGGAATTGTTTTACTCAGATACTGTGCTGTGATAATGATTGAATTCATTAAATATTTGTATTCGTAAAACTTATGAATTCTCGATACTTTCATTCTGTGAATTTGGTTACTTCTTGATTATTCACAATGACTTGTTATAGGCTTTCATAATATTAACTTTA
The DNA here is from genome assembly GCA_031001745.1 of Hartigia nigra. Classification (NCBI taxonomy): domain Eukaryota; kingdom Metazoa; phylum Arthropoda; class Insecta; order Hymenoptera; family Cephidae; genus Hartigia; species Hartigia nigra. Next base: position 1,683,989 of record JARPRG010000549.1, on the reverse strand, counting down.
CAATGCAAGATCCATAAAACATTATTACCGAATGTAATTTCTCATATCAGACTGAACATTCCATTTACAATTGATGTCACGACAAGCAATCACGCGTGTCAATATAAATTATGACAATCTATAAATTATCATTTTCATTAGGCATATAAACGTCATAAAATGTTCTCAGAATCTTGGTGTAAACTTAGATTATACACTGGTTTAACATTGAATAAAATTTATCCATTTCTTATTATTGTATTTTGACAAATAAATTATTGTTTCATAATGAAAATGCATAGCGTAAAGAATGTCTCGCGATTAAATTGCTCAACAGTCAAAAAAAAAATAAACAAAACTTCAATTTCACGAGCGCCATTACCGAGTATATTTTTATATGAAAGTCAACCTAAGACGCCTACTATCATCTTTCAATGGATCGATAATCTCAGAGCTACTCGAAGTAAGTCCTTTTATCCCTCACGATTGAATATTCCCAGTAACGATTTGTATAAAAATCAATTCCTTACAACTCACCCTTTCTAATCCTGTCCCTGAACAATAGAGCCTCCGATTTGACGACGCTTTTGACAGGAGCACGGTCGCACGATCCGTCGAAACGTCGCCAGAGAACTCCGAGACGCAGCAGCCGCAACGTGCGTGCGCCCCGACGCTCCGAGTGTCTGAGTCTGCGTCGGGGGTTGAAACGTAGCGACGCTGGGCGTCGCCATTGCGGGGATTAAAAATTGAGAATCGAGAAAAGGGGATTGGAGAATTTTTCGTCGAGAGGAAAAAACGAGACGTGGAAGAAGCGTCCGTTCAGCGCCGCGACGACCTACAGACTGCCCCGGCGATCGGTGTCGACCTCACCGGTATGAACTGCTATTAACATAAATTATCATTGGCGACAGTTACCACCACTAACATCACCCTGTTCAACTACTAGCTTTACTAGTACTGTTTCTGTTGATGCTACTACTACTGCTATACTATAGTACGGACCCTAGTATTTACTACTCTAATATTACCAATACTTCTAAGGACTACTACTACTACTCTGACTACTACTCTATACTGAAAACGATGTACCATCGAAATAGGGATGGTCTGCTGCATTTCTCTCCTGTTCCTAAGTTCGGCCATAAACCAAGTAGCAGCCCTACTATGATACAATAGGTTGTAACTCTTGACCCACGTACCTGCGACTATATGGCCGTACGCTTCTAACTTCTGTTATATCTTTTTCGAAAGTTTTAGGATTACACACGCTTACCTCGAAGAATATTGACTTGTTTGCTGAAATATCTAAAAGAATTTCGTTAGATCTATCTTTTGATTTTCTACTACTTTCTATAAATTTTACGACGTTGATAATAACATTTTTTTTAATTAGAAAATAGTTTTTCCTTATTTCTACTGTTACTTATTATGAGAATTTCATAAGTGATATTACCTTACGTCTTATGTATCATTATAATTCCGGACGTGCATTTAGAACTGAGAAAATTTCATGGGTCGTTTAACCCACGCTTGTTTCCTGGTAGGATTTTCTGGTTCACGTTTGGCTGGAGTAACGGAGAATACCACGGATTGTTTATGTTAGCACTTCACACTCTTTGTTGTGGCCTTGAACTTGTCCGTGTACTCGAATCGCCTTAGTAGGTGACGACTGCTCGGTTACCGAAGAATGCATCGTCATCGCTCGTATTCCAGTCATTGCGTTGTGTAGCCTTACTCGCAGGTATTTCTATTAATCAATGATGTTTCGCTATCGTTAACTATAGTATTTTTAAACGGAGAAATTCAATGGTTTCAGGCTAGTATATTGTTATTCATTTGCAGTAAGAATCGTGATGAGCATCTATTAGATACGATTATGAATAATGTAAAGTACTTCGAAATGTCTTGGGTATTACTGCGATGTCAGCGTAAAAATGTCATAAGATTTATTTATGGATTACTAAAATATCATGATAATTCTTAGTACGATTAATCATATAGTCACCGAATTAATTCGCAATCGTACAATTTATTTTCTACAGGCCAATGAAAAGTTTCGAAACTACTAAATTTTTGGAATCTAATACATTTTTTCTTTTTTGAACAAATTAATAATTAACACGTTGACTGCTGTGGTGGTCACTCGTAACCGGAATTGAATTTTCCAATGACGCCGTAGTGGTTATAGATGACAGGCGCTACGACGTGGTTCTAATATGGAGAACTTCCCTCTGGTGCTGGAGGCGAAATCGACAAAATACGCTCGGCAGTCAACGTGTTAATAATAGGTCGTTTTGTATGTGAACGTTTTCGGAACTATAGTGAAGTATTTTCAAAATACTGGAATCAACTGGTAAAGTCTCAACCCATTGGGATAATTACATTGACGTACTTCACTTTATCCTTCGAGTGGTGTAGTTGTCAGCTGATGGTAAGAAACACTCGAGACAGAATCTCTCGAGAAATTCTGTCGAATCGAGAATTTGTCTTACGAGACTTTGGCACTGTCCCAAGATACCTAGTCTATTTATCTACAGTCAACAATGTTGTGTGTTCAGCATCGATAATACTGGCATATTATCCAATTTTATGATACAGTAGAAAGCTACCTTTTCAAAGGATAGCATATGACGAAAAATTTGCTTAGTTCATGACATCAATTAAAGAGGGTGCAAAGAAATTTCACAAATAAATTGAAAATGTAGTATATTGTATCAATGGGTAATGATGAATTGTTGTAGATAATTATAGTAGTCGTAACCTCACGAATGTTCTAAGAATGGTACAAATTTTATTGTCGGCCTCATACACACTGTCGGTTACTTTTCCCACCTTTATCGTCCACATATTATGTCTAGTAATTACTGCAAAGTTATGTTCGAACTCATGTACTTGCTCCCTTGAATAATTCTGTAGAGACAAGCTGATATCAGAAGTGTAAACCTCAAGAGAAAATGGTGATAAAAAGCACATTTCGTGATTCTATTTCGGAATATACCCTCAGTAGCAACTGCTTTGTACCGATGTAATTATTTTATTCATCATCTAAACGTAACGTAAAAATTATTTCTCAGGAACAGTAGAAATTTTGTTGAGATGGTCATAATAAAAGAGATTGCAACCATAATCAATTTGTAAAAATATATACACTTAGTAATATATACATATACATAGTATTATATGATTACAGTTATATACATAAATAATTCGCATGGCGAGCATTCAAATAGTTCACTGCTACATTGTAGCTAAGATTTTCTTTTAATTATAACAATGCTTATCAAATGTGCAATTACGTAAAATATGATTGCATATTCACTAATATTGCAGGATTTAACGTAATGTCTTCTTAATGTACACTGGATTACATTCATAAATTACAATTGACACATAGAAGCACAAAACTATTCGTAAAAGAACATGAGAGAAGCGTTGCTTTTTTTAAATACTGTTCAAAGCAACTTTGATCTTTTTACATTGTATGATTACCATGAAGAAACAGCAACTTATCTGCCAAATGAGGTGGTAAAGCTGAACGTCTTCCATCATAAAGAACTTGAGCATCCGCAGGAATCCGACTAGGCGGTGCACAACACGCAGGAACGCAATTGTACCTTCGAGCTAATCTTCCAAGATTCGGACATTTTGCTGAAGTCCTCGCCCACCATTGCAAAGGACAATTGTCTAAAGGTGCAGTTGGCTCTGATTGATACTGCACCAGCTCAAGATCTGCCTTTTCTTCAGCTGGCATTCCACTTTTTGTCGAACAAAGGCTTCCTAATAATAATTCCATTCCTACAAAAAAATACAGCATATTCAATGATAATTATTATACATAAGAATGCGTAATTTTCTTTATAGTAAATTTTAATTATATAAATTACCAGACATTCGGCCTTTTTTACTAGGAGGTCCTTCTTCAATTTTAATTTCATCATTATCCGCACCTTCTTCTTCTATTAATTTTGTTAGCATTTCCTTTATTGGTGCTGCTACCATATTTTTATCTTCTTCTGTAGCATAAGGTAGTTGTTTGAATCTGTAAAAATAGAATTGTATATCCATTTGAATCATAATGGACTTTTCTTACTTTTGTTTTGGACAATACAAACTTTATCACTTAATTGGTAGTGTGATATGGATATTACCTGGGGTCTAACGTTGTTGCAATTTGCAGAAGAAGGCTAACGTTAGCGTCAGCGTAGCGATCGCAGAGCATATCGGATAGAGACTCTTTGAATGCTCTTGCAATACTACTATCAGAATCCTTGCATCTTAAGTGAGAGGAGACTAGCTGCCATAGTAATGGTTTTAATAATGATATTAGGGGCATCTTTTCCTCACTGAGGGTCATTATTGTTACTTTAAAAGGCTCCAGAACTGTTACAAGATCTTCTATGATTTTCCATTGTTCCCCGGTTAGATCAATTACATCTTGATCGATGCCTTCCATGCTCTCCAGAATGGAAGTAACAATATTTCTGCGTAACACCATTTGTTCCAGCATGCTATATGTAGATGTCCAGACTGCTGGATAATCCATCAATAGTGCACTCTCTTCAAGCTACCAACATAGTAAGTATATTTTGAATTACTTTGTAATCTTAAACAACAAATTAATGAAATACGTAGATAGGAAAATTTATACATAGTTTACCTCAAGTATCTGCTCTTGCATGAGTAAAGCAGCAGATGCAGCTGGATGACTTGCAATGGCTCCAATAGCAGCTCTACACTTTGACAAAATGTTTGCAACCTCTGGATTTTCAAAACATGCTTGTGCACAGATTTGTAGAGTGTGAAGAAGACATGGCACCAATGCGAGACCACGATTGGTCAAAGTTGCTAGCAGTTCGGGTCTCATGGTTCCAATAACAACTGCTGTTATTCGTTCTACTCTAAGATCCCAATCAAGTAACAGAGAATCAATGGCGTTTCCCCATTGTGTCTCTCCCCAATCCAAAGGAGCATGTAATGTGTTCAGGATCTTTGATTTTAGTAATGCTTCTCCTACATTTTGGTAAAACACTGAAATGGTGACAAAACTTTCACCCGATTTTGATTTCCACTCTTCTATAGCTAGACCAACTTCATTATTAATACAGGATAGACTTGCTGCAACAGTTTCTCTAAATGTATCATAGACTCTTGGTATAATCTCCTCTTCCAATTTATTCTTGCTAGGAATTTCACAAGGTGAATGTAGGGTTGCTATAAGTCTTTGAAATCCTTGTCCTTCGACAACTTCAGGTAACTGGAGATCCATTATAATAAATTCTGCAATGGCATCTGAAACGGACTTTCCATCGATGCTCGACCTTTGCGAAGAACTTTCATCAGGCATAAGAAATGCTATGTTCTGATTATTGGTACCCACAGTAGTTCCACCTTTTATCATAACACGTAATGGCTGACCAATAGTTATATCATCCTCGATACCAGATAAACTAACATTAGGATCTGTTACAAACTGTATATCACCATCTATTTGTACAGTACCATCAGCATTTGTTGCATAAATATGCTGCGCTGTACCAAAACCTGCTTTCATCAAACGTTTTTGAGCTCTGCGATCTTTAGTTTCCTGGGAGAGAACTTGTTTTTTGGGAGGTGTAGCCATTTCCAGCTCCAATAATTCTTGTGCGTGCTTATTCTGTAGATGCATTCGTAAATTGCTTGTGTTTCGATTATAAGCAATTTGAGTTTTACATAATATACAGACAATCTTGATTTTAGTAAGAATGTCGCCCTCATCCGTAGCAGGGAAGCCAAAGAATTTCCAGTATATACTCCGCATGGACATGGGTACAACAAGCTTCTTATACGTATAGGTATGCTTCTCCTCCATCATTTTTGCCAATGTCATTTGCATGTCATTTTTGGTATCATCGACAGTTGTTAATTTCCCACTACTTGTCGCCATCAGTTGCTGCTTACCTTCCATATTTGATTCTCAATATTTGAATACGTCAGAATACAATGAATTTGTATAACAGCTCAAAAAATATGCAGCTATTCTATTTGTAGTACCTCAGCTTGTGATTTCTCTTCAACATGGACGACATTCCGTCTAAATGAGATACTTTCACACGAAAATTCACCCAATCTTTCCACTCTTACAAATTTCGCGATCATTCGTGTGATTACGAATTTACCGCGAGCAATCCGATATATCTCAAATCAACTTCTGTCGAATTATTTTATAGATATCGAACTTCAATTTCTCGATCCAGCAGTACAACGCGTGTCCGCGTATCGACCATTGCCAATAACGACGCTATCGACTTTGCGACACTGCGTTGGTTGGTTCCAGTTGGTTCAATTTTTCGTTCCCCTTGTGACGCAGCAATGCACTCACAATGATTTTCTGCCAGTTTACGTGAGAACTAAATGTAAAATCCACATTTCCTCAGCCAATCATGTAATATGTGAGAACGTCAGGCATGTGCGTGCGAAATAGGCGCGTAAACTGTAGTGCCTGAATTATACTTGTTTTCATGATCGTGCAGGTTAATTTTGTATTGGAATAAATAGTAGGTTGTATTTTAATTATTAATTGGCAGTATTTAATTAATAATGTATTTCAGGATTGCGTGGAATCATGATAACGACGTTTACCATCGACAGATCATATAATACTCTTTTATACTTAGTATTATGGAGGATGGTTTCTGTATTTCTTGTACAAACGGCACACGTACCTGATGAATATTGGCAATCGTTGGAAGTGGCTCATCGGCTTGCATTTGGATATGGATATTTAACATGGGAATGGCATGCAAGAATACGAAGCTATATTTATCCTTTTGTAATATCTATTTTATATCGGTTATTGGCAATGTTACACTTGGATTATGTGACTATGCTTACAACAGCACCTAGGTTGCTACAGGCTATACTTAGCGGTTATGCAGATTATCGATTCTATGTATGGACTGGAAGCAAATGGGCCCTTTTCAGTCTTTGTACAAATTGGTATTGGTATTATTGTGCAACAAGAACCATAATTAACAGCGTTGAAACTGCACTTACTATTATAGCTTTGTCAATGTTCCCATGGCCAAACAATCAGAACCGTAGTAATACTTTTCTTTGGATTGTTGCATTGTTATGTGCTACTCGACCTACAGCAGCAATCGTATGGATACCTTTGTGCCTGTATCATTTATTCATAAATCTTAAAAGTAAGCCAAGCCTAATTCTAGAATACATTTTCATAGGTTGCTCTATTCTATTACTGTCCACTTTAGTCGATACATTGTGCTATGGCCAATTTGTGATATCACCATGGGAATTCTTCCGTATTAATGTTCTTAATAATATTGGAGATTTTTATGGGACGCATGGAACATTATGGTACATTACATCTGCCTTGCCAGTTTTACTTGGTTTACATTGCCTCGCACTTCCAATTGCTATCTGGCAAGTTATTAAACACCTTACACACTTGCATCAAGGAGTACTAATTACAATTGTGATTGGATGGACTATTTCCATTTACTCAATACTTTCACATAAAGAATTTAGATTTATATTACCAGTTCTACCCATGCTTATTTATTTATGTACGTGCGGTACTTTGCTCAATTATAGGATAAGTGAATCAAAACGCAAAATATTTTTGGCATTATTTATAGTAAGCAATATTTTGCCTGGGCTATACTTTTCTCTAGTTCATCAACGCGGTGCTTTAGATGTAATGAAAGTTATGCGCCTCGAATTTGCTACAAACAATAATACTAATACCGATATACTTTTTTTAACACCTTGTCACGCTACTCCTCTCTATAGTCATTTGCATAAGAATATACCTATTAGATTCTTAACGTGTGAACCAAACTTGAAAGATTCCAATGATTATATCGACGAAACGAAATTATTTTTTGCACACCCCATGCTTTGGCTAAATAAAAATTATTTAATGAAACGGGGTACTCCTTTGCCACATTATTTAATAATGTACGATAATCTTGCACCGCGAATAATGCCATTCTTAAGGGATTATAGACCCATCGTTAAAGTATTTGACGCTCACTTCCCACAGTCCGACTATGGAGAATATATTATTCTATATAAACGAAAATTTAGCGATCAGGGTAGAACGAAATCATTGTTTTGAATAAATGCAATATATTTTAATGAATTTTCAAAAAACAGTTATACCTGCCGAGGTGTACCTGGTTATCAGCATATCGTTTCTTTGATTTTATTGGTGTTATCGCGAAGAAATATGTATTGACTGATATAAATAAGTAGTTTTAACTATCGCTATTATAATTATTATGTAAAACATAAGAATTTTAGAGAAAGAGAAATAAATATGCGTATTATTTTTTTTTAATCCAACGAAATGCACACTTCTAACGATAAATTTACACAATCAACTTTTACGATACAAAACCTTTGGGCGTAGTCGATTTTCGTCTATGCAATTGATTTGAATATTGTACATTAATCTTCAGCCACTTCGTTTTCGAACCCTTTGGAAAATTAAAAGCGTTGCCTATTCATTGCGAAACCTGAGCTCGGAAAAACTGCGTATTTGACGATATAGTCAACCATTAGTGATTTATATTTTGATATCACTTTCAGCTGCTTCCAGCTAAAGCTGTACTTTGATCCGAAGCCGCAATCATAGCTTCGCAATGATAGTATACGCGAAATTAGATTAAGAGAATTACACTATAGGAAATGATAACAGAATTCCTTATCATAACCTAATTAATATTTTGTCATGTTTATATAATATGAAAAATGACTAGTAGACTATGTTTTCAATGTCAAATATATAATGAATTTTTATTTCACGCCAAACGTCTGTTAATCCAAGCGTGTTAATGATATCATTATCTAAGAATACTACAACCACATAATTGATATTTGACACGACAATTAATACATTCGAGTTTCATATAAATCTAATTTTATATAGATTTAAAACTTTATTTTAATATTTTTAGCTAAAAATTCTAGAAAAATGGCTAATACTTTTAGACCAATGAAATGAACGCATATCTCGTTATAGACCACGTTTATTCGGCTCCACCCTCTGTGTAGTTGGCTTAACCAGATAGGCCAACCTCTCGTCACCTTACTTCTTTTCCCCCTAATCCACCCTGCCACATTTTGATTCATGATGGCTGCTTGTTGACAAGACTGCCATCTATGTAAAGTCATACGAAAGAGAATCACATGTACCATCTATCGATAAAATAAAATAGAAATGTAATGTAGCGCCACGCACGGTCTTTTCCATAAACAACTGATGGCTTCAAGATTCCACAGTTTCTTCTAAGATGGCGACACTTTAGATGTCTATTAAGCCAACAAACATAGTTTCAAATTCCTTTCAAAAAGGTACAGCCATCATATAGAATAAGATAGTATCAAACTTTACAAATAGTTTACTAATAATTTTATATTCTATCATTTTTTAAATAATTACGGTATATACCCTTTATTAAAATTAATTCACTTCTGAATTTATATAAATAAAAAGTACATTTTTATCAAAATATTGAGTGTTCTTAATCAAAAATCTTTATTTAAATTTTAACTAAACTTCCCTATAAATTCTATTGTGTTAAACCGTTTAATTTTCTTATTCTGTAAAAAAATCCGACTTGATATTGTTTTATGCAAAAAACTCATTGAATTGTGACCAAAAGTCGCATTTCTCATTCTTACTTGCGGTAGTTTAATATCTGCCCATATGTGTAGCGAATCGTTCGAAAATCCGCGCCGGCGAATAATATGATAATGCGTTTGTAATGTAACGCGGCAGGGTAGACCAGAGGGTTGCGTGAGAAGCGTTATTTGATAGGATATTAGCGGTTAAACGTATCATAAAGATTCGCCAAGAGCACGGTAGCACATACGTCACGTCACGTTAGCCAGCTTCTTGACATGAGCTTGCCGTCCGATGTCTTACCTAACCGGTAAGCTCCCACGGGACGACTATTCTAGGAAGTGTAACAGACATTGGCCGTAACAGAAGTTGTGGCTCTCGCTTCATTGAAGATGACGTCGACCGCGCCCGTCTCATGGGGCGTGTCCGCCTGTCCGTCTATTCGAATTCTTGTGAAAATTCAACCCCTCTACAGCTTAGTATGTGAAAATTGTACCAGACTTACATTCAAAATGGGGGCTTACTGCGACACGAACGTATATAGTCTTGCTAACAATAATATTGCGCAACATTCGTTTAACTCACTATACTACATAATAATATAACGTAAATGTTAGGGATGCGTAAAATATGGCTGATTCTCGAAATTGAAATATTTTATTTGTATTTATAAATTAAAAGGTGAAAGAAGAACGTGTTTTGTTAGAAAATTTGGGGATATCGTATTATTTGTTTATACATTTTAAAGGGTGGCGAGTATGGATAAAGTGACTTGTTTCAAGATAAAGGTATAACGATAACGTGGCATCAATTGCAAGAGAATCATCGCTCTTCGGCAATAGAAAACCGCAGGGAGTATTATCGTTGATGTTTTGATAACTGACGAATCAATATCACGCGAGAGAGCGTCTCGCAGAAAAATAATAATAAAATGGATGGAGTTGTTTGCGGGACGGGATTCCCTCGCACTCTTCTTCTGAAGCTCGGAAGCTGCTGCCAAATCTCAGCCCGTCACTGCCTCCGTGATGGATCTGCCTCCCCTCTTCTTTATCCACACAATTCGTACAGAAGGCAAAACTATTACGCTTGTACCATCCTCTTGTGCTTGCCTATCCAGCAGCCATGGCTCCTAAACTGGTCCAATTCTCCATTTGATTTCCCTAAAATTGTATCCATGCAAAGTAAAAAAAAAAAACTTTTCTTTGTATGTACTGCATCACTCAGGTCGCAACCCTCATTCGCATTATAAAATCTGCCTGAATATTCACTTTCTCCCTATTGGACTCGCCCCCTTTCAGGAACCTTTTTCCATACAGGATAGCCTTACTGCTGGGTTTCTCAGATGTGGAGGGGTTTCTCAATGATGGACCACGACAAAGCAAGCCTCCACGTTCGGCATCCCCATGATGGTCGCCAATTCTTACGTTTCTCGCGGGGGTTGTTCACGTTGGGTTCGCACTGCGTTAACCCCGCGAGCAAAACTATTACAATTCCTCGTGTAGCGGGGGTGAACCTTCACCCTTGCACCCTTAGCCCCGGGGGCCAGCATCGCGCCCGTCAAGGGAGATTTATAGCAACTCGAATTCCTCGACTACTAGTCGGCGGGGGTGAAGCGAACTGAAGTAAAGCGGCGCGCGGTGCCTGAGGTCGTGAGGAGGTGAAGTGGTGAGGTGCCGAAGACTAGGGGAAGCGAGGAGACGAGGACCGGTGGCTATGGACCGAGGACGGAGGTGACTGCCTTCGTTGAAGAGAACAGAAACGAGAGGGTTGGTTAGGTAGGATAGGACTTAGGGGATGAAAAGGGGAACCTCTCGTCACTCCGACGTGACGGCCACAGAACTCGCTCCGCACTCCATCGCCTGCCTGACCCCCACGACTCCTGTTTCTCCATAGTCCTTTCTCTCTCTCTTCCATCTACTCACCCATCCACCCTCTCATCGCCATCGCCTACCCACAGGCATATCCTACGAAACGACTCTGCAACGACTTCGCCACCTTATTATACTTCTAGAACCCTGACAGCCGCTGACGACTACGACGTGTTTCCGTACTCTCATGAAAATACGACAGAGGCGCTAACGTTGTTTTGTATCGGGATGCGAAGGTGGTTTCAGAAGTGACGTTTGAAGGAAATTGGATCTTTGATGAGGTTCAGCTGGTACTTCTTGAAAACAAAGTATTTGCAATTATATTGAGACGGATTTAAGGAATCTTCGGCATTTTGTATTAAAACGTTATCAGGTCTCGTATAAGGGATAGTAAAGTTTGCTAAGGAAAAATAAAGGTGTAAAACTTATCAGTCACGGGTGTCGACTGTCAGTCGCCGCACGTAAGAATCAGGCTTTATCTCACTTAGAGACTGATCAAGCAAGTTTGAATTGAAGCTAGAGTCTTCTTTTCTTTGTCGAGATTCGAGCCATGGATAAGCATAGTTGCGGATTGGATCTTGGACGATTCTATACTTATAGTCTAATGACTCCCGGTGAATTGCCAACGTGGTTTAATTTGCTGATCTCACTGATAAGGATTAACAGACTTATCCATTGGATTTGAATTTGCTATCCAATCTTTTCTCGCCTATGGTGATATTCCATTTACTTCGGTATCTGTTTACACAAGATGCCAATCACGTTTTTCATTGATTAAAGACATAATGGTTACGTCTAAGAAAAAAAATTCCTATTGGCTACATGATAATGCGGATCAATCTGATAAGGACAAGAATTTTGCTTTGTTCTAGTAAATTATAGCTATTATATCGGAAAGCATATTTGTATACGATATATATATATAACACACATTATTTTTCAAGCGAGTGTGATTACAGTACCTCATAATTTTCTGCAATTTCCTTGATGTCCGTGAAATTGCTCGGGGTGAACTATGTTGCGAAATGTGAACTTTATTGCAAAATTTTCGAAAATCATCACACTTTTGAGTGTCTTTAAATCTCCATCATTTCTTAGGACTAAATCGAATTCGATGACGGGTTGTAAGTGATAACGATCCACTTGAATAACTGTTATAGTTGAGACAGCCTCTGGCACGTAATTGTTCAATTAAGTAAATTGAAGTAAGATTAAAAGAAAAAGAATAAGAGAATAAGATATAGAATAAGAATAAGAAATAATAAATATTATTATACATACGTGCATAAAGGTGCAAGAGGCATGTAAAACATGCACAGCTATTCCAATGAGTAAAACAAGAGAGAATTCTTTAATAAAAAAATTCAACTAATTTTGCATACAATGCCCGTGACTTTTTGAATCTCTTCTGAAAGTCCCAGAAAGCAAGGAAGACGAGAGAGCAGCCATTGCTTATACGAAACAGCAAGAGGGGTAAACTAATCAATAAACAATTTATCTGGGTGAAATCTACCCCTGATTGAGTTACGATTCACTGATTTCTTTCTACGTGTGGCAAGCTCCCCCTCTACCGACAGGCAAAAAGTGCAAAAACAGTTAGTTACTCTTCCCTGTCACCGGATTCTCATTCCAGTTAGTTCTTCTGTGCAAAAAGCTAAATGTCTTCTGGTGTCGTCGCAAAATGGAGTTTTCGTCCAGCTCCATGTTATATATACATTTATTGATCTGTTTACAGAAAATTCTCATTCTTTGTACATTATTTATTAGCTTAGATCGTATGATTCTCAATTTTGTATACAATAACCAGTCTGAGTACTTTAGTACCTACAGTGCGTAAAAACACGTGCGAGCATTTGTGGGTGATAAAGAAATAAGCACTGTGAGCACATATTAATTAGATATGATATCAGAGCATCTCTGGGTGTCTAAAAGGTCATTTGCGAGATACCGTATGATATTCAGAGAAATATATAAATATGTATTTATATTTATGTGCCAAGAAACAGGAAGCACGTGGGTGGATCTAATGTAGAGAAGAAAACGGAAGAAGTAACAGGCGCCTATGTACGTGGATACGTTAGTGAGGTGGCGCACGGAATTTACGAGATAGCTACCCCACTTTACCCTTTATCCCTACCTTGCTCGCTCCGCTTCTCAACAGGTGGTCGTTTTGCTGAACTTCTGTATTGTAATTTATAATTTAATTGATTTATGCTCGAGAAACGTTTCTTCGGGTTCTGGAAACCGTTTAGTTATTCGAGTATACTCCTATAACGCATACACTAGCCTAATTTGCATAACTGTTTAAACCCATCCTTTAAAAGAAGAAATGACATGTCGCGTGTCGAATTTTTAAAATTACGTTTTTGGTTATACTCCAAATATATTTTGTTAAAGCCTGTACGCTATTGAAGCTTATACTCTAATTTAAATTATTGATTCTTTTTATGAATTATACTCTAAATAGGTACGCAATTACGTGTAACTTGGCGGACCAAGGTATTCACTTGATTTATTTATGCTTCTGCATGGGTATTAACGACTCGGCGTCATTTCACTTTCTGGTATTTGAGTTACGGTTCTGATACATATTTGTAGGAAAAGCAGTGCTTCCTGGGAATGGAGGTAAAGAACCCTTTTCAAGGAGTTGGATGGTCGGCCTTGAATGGTTAACTAGGGACGAAATTATTGCACTGTTGGGACATTCGTGTAAGCGACTTTTGCATCTTTGTATAATGCATTCATTCGTAGAAGGTATTTTTGCATGGCCTTGTGCAAATTTTCTGCAAAAGGGTATTCTTATTGTAAATCAATTCTCTTCCGGACAAGGATATCCCTTTTAGGAATTCAGGCTTTGCTCGCTTTTCGTAAACCATTTTAATTCTTCGCATTTTCTAACTGTGACAAAGTAGAGCTCTTAAGAGTGGTGGACATCAAGTAGGAAAACGCACTTTAACTCTACCTACAGTGATCTAGGCATTATTATAAATATTTTTTGACAATGTTTCAGCAGAATAATAAACTGAAGCATTTTGTTAATAAAAAATTAATTAAAACGCAATTCAATATTTATCTGTGCATATTGTACACTATTTTTTTTTTAGACTTTCATTTACCAAAGGAAGTATATCCTGCGTCCAGAATAGTAGTCCAATTGTAAAAGGAATGTATGCACTATAGATCTAGAATTCCGTAAATAAACGTATAATTGGAAATGCGAGAAAAGTAGTAGGTAGGGACATTGAGGGCTGCCAGGAATGATTAATTCTCCCTAGGAAGCAGGAGAGCAGAACCCTTGAAACTCTGTAGTAGCGACGGTGAGCAAGCCTCGAACCCACCACCCTCCCTCCCCCTTTCCCCCTCACCACTCACTTGGCGCTACTCTTTCCATCGCGAGACTTTCTCGTTTCGTTTGTTCTCCAGCCATGTCATTCGTTATTACATCTTAGAAACGCGCAGATATTTGGAATTCCAAGTGACGTCTAAAGGTCGTCCCGAGATCACCATTTTCTACGAGGAACGTGAACAGCAGGTTCTCTGAAGATCCAGTATCAGATTTCTGGTATATCCTTTCTTTCAGTTTTACGAGTATTACGTAACCACTCACCCCTTTACAAACCCTTTATAATTGCATACAATGATCGAACGTATAACTTAAATTCGTGGTATCGCCTTGAACCCATTTCGAAATTTGAGGTTAACAGAAAAAAGTAAAACTACTGTTATAAATTTTCAATGAAATCTTCGAATTATAAGCATTGTTTTCGTATTATTTACATAGGTTTAGGTGATATCGCACGTGCGCGGAAAGACATCAGGATAAATTCAAGAAATTAGTTAGGAATGCATAGGTGCACAAGGTAATCGTAGAATCCAGCTGGTTGCCTAGGCGAATGACCAAGATGGCAAAGATGGCAAAGATGGC
>JARPRG010000549.1:1644713-1665165 GCA_031001745.1 Hartigia nigra | reverse complement strand
TCTCTCTCTCTCTCTCTCTCTATTCTGCGATACGCATTACATATACATGTATGCAGTATGCAATCCTGTGCTTAATGAGGAAAAGAATGCTCGTTGAGACCTCGAACGAATCTCGCATCGTTACACGATCTTATCGTCAGTCCGAGATTCGGTATACGAGTTTTCTCGCTTGAGGCACGAACGGATTACTCAAACTTATTTATATATGCATCGGCGGATCCATGGAACACAACTTGCTCGTAATGCAGTCTGGTGCAGAGTGAAGGGCTGGATTAGTTTCGTGGTCCACGATGAGAGATAGGTGGATTATGTTTAGCTGCGAATGTAAATGCACTTAAGATCACAGTGTCAACTTCGTTGGATTTTTTTTTGCGTGGGCAGAAGCTTGTTCCATTGATCTGACAAAATTAAAGTACTGTTATTGGTAATATTATTATTATTGAGAATGCAATTGAGATCGTAGGATGCAGCAAGTAACTTTACTCCATTCTTTTCGCTGTCCATGTGGGATAACCTTTGGTACGGTCATCGCACGATCTCTCAGCTCGCCTGACATCAGTTTCATATTTAAATGATGTCGATAAGAAAGTCTGGTATATCTATGTTAGGCTAGGATAAATATGGTTATATTTAGTAATATCTACTTAGAGGGAAAGATTTCTGGTGATTTCAAGATACTATGGTATATAGTTAGATTATGTATTATCTCACTCTCTATAAACAATCATGACGATCCATTTACGAATATATTTTATTGCACTGAAGCGGATCGGCCGTCGAGCGGCGCGGTCACTTCCCACGCCGGTCGAAAGTTCAAAATCTATTTATAGAGTAGTAAAGTGGGCGGTTGGAATACGGGAAAGATGATGTGTAAATAACACTTGTTATTGCATCTCGTAGTGCAACGCACGCAAGTTCATTGTTGGGATTATCGCTACCCCAAACGTGTAAGTAAGTTGTCCAAGATCCGCGAGGCAAATATTATGAGAAAGTTTAATAACAATTTAAAAAATTAAGAGCGATTAATAGAAACAGTGAATTCAAATGGTTCTCTTATTGTCGATAAATCAATTACGTATTGTACTCGTATAACTTGATCTATGTAATATGATCGTTATAACGAAACTCGGGGTTGATTAAAAGTTAATACTGAACGACATCCGGTAGGATGGCGCAATGAGGAGACCGATTTCTTTACGTCATACCATTTAATAATTACAATTTAAGTTATATAATTATATGATTTTACACGTACGGTGCTCTAGGTTACGTAGATGTAGTAGATTTAGGTATTTAGTTAGACTATTACGTATATTACATGGAATGAAGTAACATTTGAAAACGCTACGTGAACGTAATACTTGAGCTTAACTTAAGTGGGAGAATGCATCCTGTACGCTTGTCGAGCGAGATGTTTTTTTTTCCTTGAACCAGGACGTGAGAGTAATTAAGATGCTGGTACAGAAGTTGCTTTAAGTGGCCGAATCGATGTATCGTAAGCCGCCTTCGCTAGAAATCATCACGATCGACGATAAGAATTTTCGAGCGGCTCGACTGTTAAGATGTACACACATATGGTTGTACGTAAGACGCTTTGGATGCACCGGAATATAGCGCGTTTTGATAAATGAAAGAAAAACAAAGAAACAACTGACTTGTCATGCGCACAGGCGATTTCTACGCAGTTTATGCACGTTCGTAGGTACGGAGCGTGTTGACGACACGCGGCGTGTACAACAAAAAAATCATAACGAAACAAATAAAATACAATATTAACACTGGACCAAGTCACTAGCAACAGACTCACTCTCAATATAATAATATAATATAATAATAATATTAATAATTAATCATTGTAATAATAATAATAATAATAATAATCATCGTCGTCGTCGTAGTCGCCTCTATTCTTTTAAATATGCCTATAGTACCGGGCGTCATAAAAACAACTTGATTCTTGGCAATATATGCGATTCGATATCGCGAAGAGACTGTTAACAAATCGAATTTATTAGATTTAGAAAAAATAATGGCAATAGGCTAAGAGCCATTTTTCATAATATCGCGATAAGGTTTTACCTTTAAAGCCGAATGTACTCGCGATGCTTGAAAAAGTACGTTTTTCGTTGACTTTGTTAAAGGGAAAGAGAATTCGAGTGATTTCACTAACGCCCCGTACAATAATAACATCGTCGATATTCATGTTACCGTATATTCAAATAATTATGTACAATTCAATATCTTACTTTACGTATCATCTCATTCCTCCGGTATACTTAGAATCCCTGTATGCTTCCGAATTTGCTTCATCTCGTATCGCATATGACCACGTAAAACTAAACACAGAGCGACGGCTTTCGTATCACAAGATATCCAATTACTCGTGCGCACGCATGCGCGCCTCACACACTTGCTAATTTACACACCTGCGGTCCATTTACCAGCTAACGGGCAATTTGTTTTCGAATTTATTAACCAATTAATGCACGCCGATACCTTGGCCAGGGTTTTGTCCGTGCGCATGCGTATCTTACGCAATCGACTAGCGCGACAATACACCAACGGTTGAATCGGGTAGCTCTCGCACGCACATGCGCACAACCGACCTCGGCATCCAGTTGCACACAACACGCGGTGCTGGGTGCACACGATGCGCACGCATTCTCCATAAGTAGGCTTATGCTTTAGGGCGATATACACATACATACGCGCACGGTGTTTAACAGACTGCTAGGAACAACGGGGCTGCTCCTAAGAGACCCGGGATACAATACGGTGCACACTATTTACAAAGTTTGCTTGTTTTCTTGCTGGGGCCTCAGCTGCTCACCGTTTTCGTCTGGTAACATGAATCTACGTCCAGTCGTCATTGCGCAATATACCTGGATTGACCCATAGGCACCACCAGATTGTAATCATCTAAGGTACTCTATGATATCGTTAACTAACCGAAACATCCGCTTTTCTTAAAATCACGATCTGCTTTTACGTCGTTCCAAAGCGATCGAGAATAAGGAAGTTTGTTTATTTTTGTGAGAGATCGCGCTCAAAGTTCTTCCGGATGTTACGGATAATCGAGTTTGAGCAAAAGTTGTGTTTATACTTTGTTGCGTTACGATCGATGAATCGTACGAGACAAGCTTCGCCTTTCGATTCTTTTTGTGAACGATTTAGAACGTTTATTGCTATCTGGTATCTTTTACATTTCTTGAAAGCAGATTCTGTGGCTTCGTGGAAATTGTGTTTCCGTTATATTATTAATTTCTGGGAACGATTGCAACGATTCTTTTTTTGCTCTTACAGATCAGATCGGCGAGGTTGACATTCAGGATGTTGAGAACATATGTAGATACGGCTGAGCAACGAACTGGGAGCTATCGCGATTCAGAAGATAATAGATAGCGATCACGATGGTCGTAATGTGTAAGTACTGTGAACTCATTAGAGATTTCGAAATCGCAAGAACAGACTGGAAACAGTGTGCAGCTGGACGGGTTAGGGTAATTAATTGTTTAATAGTTTAAATCGCTAATCGCTACACTTAAGCTAGAGATTCGTTTATCTCGCCCGCTGAGGAGGACTCGCCACATTTATGTTAATTTATAATTTGTCAAGTGGGAGCCCCTCGGAGCGCGTCCAGTCTATTATTTCGGGCGCACGGCAACGCTATGCAGAAAATTTTGGCTTCCCTTCAACTTCTAATAGTCATTTGAGAAAGAGTGCTTTGTTCTATATTCCTTGGGTTCATGGAAATTGGCCATTTTTATCATCACGCAAGTTTCACTCCTTTCAGTAAAGAATCATGAATACTGATTAAGGATCGATGCGAATTCAGTAAATTCCAAGGATTAAATTCATAATCCAACAAGAACAGGATACTACAGATTTTTTGAATATATCCAGGAATTCATATTTCCAGCATGAAAACTTGCTACTGAACTCAATGATTCTCATGGATCTGATTCATTACCTATTGGTTTGAAAATGATCAATATATCTATAGGACCATATTGATTTCGATAATTCCAAGAAATACCTTCATCGCACTCTTGGATTCATTCAGATTCCTCTACCGGAAGTGAAGTCTTCGCTTACCCACTCATGTGGGCAAAACGCTTGGAAAAAGCCTAGAAGTTCTGCTCGCCGTACATCCCGGGGAACCGGACAGCGTGTGCTCCGAGCTCGGCGGGCGAGAACTCGTCCTATGTGGCCAAATGTGCGAACTGGCCTGGGTGCGGAGCGAACTGGTAAGGGTGACCGTACGGTGACATGTGGTACGGCACGATATTCATGCTCGCCATCTTGTGCTCCTTCTTCCACTTCATTCGTCTGTTTTGGAACCAGATTTTTATCTGACGTTCGGTCAGGCAGAGCGCGTGGGCGATCTCGATACGCCGCCGCCTCGTCAAGTAGCGATTGAAGTGAAACTCCTTTTCCAGCTCCAGAGTCTGATACCTCGTGTAGGAAGTCCTCTGCCGTTTGGTTTCGCCATTTGCATTTACCGTACCTGTAAACACAAAATGCAATGCAATCCGTTAAAATCACAATACCAATTGTTACACTTATAATGCGATTTAATATTGTTTCTATAGATTTTTGATAGATTACAATTTTGGAACATGATAATAATTGTCTCGCATGACACTTTAACCCTAGTATTATAAAATTATTTATTTTGAACTCGCAGAGGATATTCGTTTAAATTGCAAAAAAAGACGGAAGTCAAGAGAAGACGATGCGTATTACCGGGAGTCAGGCAATGCGTGACGACCTCGTTAATTACTTCAACGAGGCATGTTTAATGCCTCCGCCACTGGATTGTGAACTGGTCACTTGGCAGCTGTTTTACCTATTTGCTTAACACGCCTCACCCATAAATAATTTTGCAGCGCTATTATTACGATACACCGCCTATTACACCTACTTCTAACGATGCAAAGCGTTACGAGCTACTCTCATCGTATTATCAAACACCAATGCCGTATGCTCACGTGCATCAAAGCGCGTTAGCTGACGTGTACTACCTGCGCAATATTCCACTTTGTGTCCTAAGTCCTAAATCAGTCCCAAGAAGATGTAGTGCTCTACCTACCAAGAGAGACAACTCTCTCAAAGCTAATTTTCACGACAAACAGCACCAGTCATTTTTCAAGAATGATATACCACGTGGCGCCAAATTCAAATCTTCAATCAAACTAAACTCGTAACGATAGCGAAAGCGGTTTGAAATCCTATCAGAAATAATGTCGTTGCAGTGTTTTTCTCCTTCGGCTTAAAAGTATCTCCGAATTTGGAAAGCATGGTAAAAGACTGGTTCAGTGGTGTGGCTACGCGTGTCTTGCCTGCGTAATCGTTAAAAGGAATGGCTGATGTTGGCGACTACGCTCAGGAAGGAGAATGGCTTAGAAACGAGAAACGAGTTGGTGGTCGCAGGTGCCAAGCAGAAAGGGTTGTATCGGTTGGCTGGCTCATTCCAAGGTGGAAGGAGTGCTTGCACACCAATGCGGATATTAAAGAGGCGGCTCATTTACAGCAATAATGAATGCGCTATTAATAGTCTGTGCGAGTCGTGGGGGAGAACGGAATGGGTTTGCTACAGAGAGATACGTGTTTCGCCGACGATGGCCTCAACTGCCGACTACCTCTAGAGAACAGTCGAGTGAATAGGACGGTATGGAGGATTGGACAGAGGGATGAAGGAAAAGCAAAAGAGGGAACGTATAGAGAGAAGAGGGAACACACTGTGAACGAGTCGGGCTTAATGACTGGTCCAGTCACGTTATCGCTTTCCTCCCGATGTAGCACGCCGCTACTGGGCTGACTTTTTAATAAATAGTTCTCGCTGTCTGCACCCTGTAGACACCCTTCTCTATTCCGACACCTACTATGTGGACGGTCTCCGTGTTATACGAATGGGCAGATGGGTATAAACCGTTTTTGGTTGTTTTTTAACAGATCAAAATATTTTTCATAATCTCGTTATCTCAGGACGGACTGGTGAATTAATATTATTTTGATATCCTTGTGAACTCGAGATGCAGGTATAACCTATATACGTTTAAGATAGACCGTTTTCCTAGTGATTAATTGTCCTGGTGCTGTTCCAGTGTCGATACGGCAAGCGTACTGTGAAAGGTGAGCGTCCCATGTGGACGGGTGCGAATTTTTGAAAAATCGTTTATCCTGCCGATTGAAAAATTCCTTTTCTAATCGGGGAATGCCGTGACCCTCTGGAATGCGATCTTAGGAGAAGACGTGAGATCTGAAGTGGGGATACAAGGAATTAGGCGGGTCTGTATATTTGTAGGAAGTTGTGTCCTTGGTTACTTTTATTAATGGTTTTAAATTATTGTAACATTTATTCGTGAACCTTTATCTAGGAATATTGCTTGAGATATCTCGTGATGCGATACCTGCATGCGTTTCGGTTAGGTTACGTTTCTTCGGACGAATTTGGCACCCAGGTCAAAATAGCAGCTGCATTATTTGCCGTGATAAATGAGCAACGCGACTACGTGACGTAAATCAAAGAACTTGTCCGATACCTGGTGTACCTATCTACTTGTTGGTCCTTTTTATTTCTGCTCCATACGAGGGCAATAATAATCGCGCTAAACTACGTACCTATCAGATTACACTGTATTGTTCAAGCCGCGATATTATCGTGATTAATGGTTTTTATATGTTGCCGACATCGATACGCTGAAGATCCCATGGAAATCGATGTTCTGATTAAATTTCACGCGTGCCGTCATAAGGCCGCATCATCGATATTAAAAATCTCCCACTCCATTTCTCATTCACACGCAGTAGTACTACACATAGATTCTTCATGAAATTAGCGTGTCTTATTTTCCACACGGACCAATAGCATTAAACACTGAGTCATATGAATTAAAATACTCCAAATAAATTCAATTCAAAAATACATATAATACAAATTTCATAGTTACTCATAGTCCTAGTACGAGAATTTCAAAAATAATTTTTATTTTTTTATTTTTTTTCAACAACATGGAACAGGGAATTCATCTCAGGAAATAGTCACGGGTCCAACTAGTTTACGAGACAGCCTTGTGGTATCGAAAATAAACTTTTCAAGAGATAGATAGCAGGTAAAAATATAGCGCGTCGCCACTGTTTCTATGGATACGTGGCACGAAGCCTATCAGACAGCTAGCGTGAAGATGTCGCGGCTTGCGCTGTTATCCTGGTCACACGTCAGTCAGTCAGTTAGTCAGTTGGTGACTTGGTGACTCGGTGGCACCAGATCCCAATGCAAATACGTGGCCGACGTGTTCTATTAAGAGCAAAACACGAAAACGCTAGACGACATGAAGTGACATCAGGACGGTTGACACGACACGGCCCTGCGCTTAGCTCCACTCCCAGTCGAGACACCTCTGCCCTCCCTTTCGTGTCACTCACTATACTACCACGGATGCTGGGCATTTTTACGCGCAGGAATTCTTATCCCTATCCCCCGTATCCATTAGGATTTAAAGGCGGCCGCCGTCTTTTTCAAACTTCCACCATCGTGGTAGAGGATACTCGGTACATGCTATATATCATATGAACGATTTTCATGCTAAATTTTTAGAATTTCCACTCAGTAATTTTTAAATTAAATATACGTAACTTTTTGTTATTTAAAAAAAAATGCTATTCACGTAGTACGAGTACAGAGAAGATGATGATTTAAATATAATCTTTATAGGACTTGTGTCTCAAATACTTTTTTTTGTTTCTATGAGAGCGAGTCCTTGGCAACATGGCAGCGATTTCTTAACTCTTACAAGGATAAGGACTCTCACGCTGGCAATGCAACGCGTGTCGCATTCCAAGACTGCACTATTCTAAAGTGACAGTGTGTTGGTAGACGCATGCCAAACGTATATCGTTTTCGAGCGAGTTGTAGATATGTATATCTATGTATATATGTATATATAGACTTCATCTCTACCCTTCCAATTCCGATCACATATCTGACTAGTTATCTGATACGAGAACGAACGTCTCTTATCTAACTTCCCGATCGAGGCAGGTGATCGGTTCTTTTTAAACTAATATAAGCCAATCCTCTATTCTCTATTTTTTACTTTAAATTAAAGAAATTCACTAAGATTCGCTATTGACGTGAATGATCTTTGACCTGACAGCCATTACGGCCTGAGTACCTCTTTTATTAGTCCAGTTAACACAGGACCGCCTAGACTCTTCGCGTAGTCTCTAAAGCTCGACTGAAAAAGTGCGCACTGAATCTTGTAATATGAGGAATCTGATCGTCACGAGTACCATTAGAATCACGAGCACGTAAATGGAACTCGTAACAGGATGTACTAGTGTAAGCGTCATGGCGCAGGGTGGTATCTTACAAGAGGATGGCGGCGCAAGTCGTGGCTACAATCGAGAGTCTTAGAGATCCTGCGCGCATTGACATTGCCGACAGAGCGAGTGGCTCATAAATAACCCGACTAGTTTACCGAGCTATTATACAATTATGATTACATCTCGTGACCTAGGTGGTCCTGGAACTCATGCGGCCCCTTGTGTTCCGAGATAGCTGCTCTGGAAAGTTTAACATGGTTTCGGCATCGTCTCACACCGTCATTGTTTCGGCCACGAGACTTCCTCGCTCTCAGCGTCTTTTACTCGTATCCTTATTTATATTCGAGCTGCATATTTTGTGTCTGCGCCATTTTGAATTTTATTCCCTCCCACTTTCAGTGATACTCCATGGGAGTCAATTTCGCGTTGCGAACTTTTCATATTAGCCGCTAAGATAAATGTTTCCTTGGTTCAATATAGAATTCAAATATAATTGAGAGGAAAAACATGTTTTGACAAAGACACAAATACGGGTTTTCGAAAAAAAAAAAAAAAAATGTTAACTTATGAAACAGACGAGTATTTTCAGAGTTACTTGTGTATACTGTACACTTACTCTGTTGCATGAATATAATTGAGTTAAATGTATGCTAAAGCGACAATTTCGCGTGGATTCTAAAAGCGGTTAAAACCTTAGCAGATGGTTAAGAAGGATGCGGGACGTATAGGAAGACAGTTACACAAATGACAAGAGACATCTGAGATCGGTACTTCGAAATCCTTCTAACCAGGAGATCGGTACGACAAAGCGATAATACGGGCAGACGACACGAACGCGAGACTCTGGCGTCTGGCCAGTTGTATACGAAAGGGAACCCTATCTTTCGCCAAAACGCCAAGTCCAGTCAGTCCATGCGCAATTTAAATTTACCTAGGCGTGTTTTGCGTCATTCAGCTTCGCCGTGCTGATTTGTGACCTTTCGTTACTTTTGCAGCTGTGACGATGATGCAGGCCAAAGATCGTAGACCAGTAAAATCAACGACCTGTCGACATTCCGCGGTCCCTCGCGGATGCTGACCGGCATTTTCCACCTGTTACTAAGTGTCCGACGGCGTCTAGCGGAATCCCATAGGATATAGCAGCACAGTAGAAGACTAACGGTATCAGTCATTATTTTCGTACTACATCGTAGACATATTTATATTGCAAAATAATATCGAGAAGCCGTGTACAGTGCATATGCAAAAGTTTTCAAGAATGTGCAAAAAATAAAATCGTGGCAAAATATCTTTGAAGGATGTTGCCATAGTGATTGCGTAGAAAAGAGTATAGCGTTCGATAGTTGTGAAGTGCTGAAACAAGCGTCAATGGCGCGAAGGAGAAAGAGAGAGAGAAAGATCGTAAGTAAAGCAGAGAGAGAGAGAGAGGGAGTGAAAATTTTCGGGGTAGCCATGGCTGTCAAAGAGCAAAACAAAAAGAGAAGGAGACCGGAGACGAGGCGTTAATTGAATTTGGGTTCGCCGGATTATTGTGAAGCGTTTAAAGCGGCCAGAAACAAACCTATTTGCGTCAGAGAGCTTTCTCGGGAGATAACAAATGATCGCGGCGCCCCGACGCACCAAACTTCGGCATAAAAGCTTCGGTGAGAGCTGCCGCTGAGACCCCACTGCCTCACCACCACGGGCTTTACCCTTCGCAACCCTTCGGGCTCCCCTAGCATCCACCCCCCCCCCCCCCCGCAACCCCAGTCCCAGACACAGCCATTCAGATTGAAAAGCAATAATTTTTGAATCTATTTATAACTGTCCAATGCACACAATCTAACGCCCGAGACGTGTCTGACAACCCTCTGCGAGGAGCCTTTGACCCACTTTGAAGGGAAGGCGTATTTCTTTATAAATCCTTGAAAATCTAGGAATAATAATACACAATTCTTTATATAAATAGATCAAATTACAAGATAGTCAAGATCCATTTAAGAAAAGCCAGGCTCAGCCAAAAATGACGTTGCCCTGAATGCAATTTCGTACTATCGGTTTTTAAGTGAGTATATTTTCACAATGTCGACTGGGTATTTCAAAGTGTGATCGCTGCTCCCTAGAACGCACGTGTAGGTACGGTTTGTATACACAAGGAACTGTCACGAGCCGAGGGGTTACTTTATACAAGAGGATGCGAATGGGGGGGTCTGGGGCCGTCATGGGGGCAGATGGGGGCAAGAGGAAAAAAAACGTGGATAGTAGTGGAGGCAGAGGAGAACCCGGAGTATATAGGTACAGGAAGATAGAGGCTATGGAATGGCTCTTTGGATTGAGGAGGAATGGGGATAGAGGGTGCGCGTCTCCATCCATCACGAGCCGCTCCGATCGCTCGACACACGCGACTCAAACCTACGAACAACCTCAGAATGCGTTATCTTCTTCGTCTTATTATTATTCGTATTGTTATTTTTATTTTTATTCTTTATAAAGCGCCTATCCTTCGTTCGGTATATGACTGCGTTGACTTTCGGAATGATTCTTTGAATCGCATCTGAAATTTTAAATAATTCAATCATTTTATAATGATTACCTAATAGCCTGATAGTTTGATTCATAATAATAACAACATGTGATTATTTTTAATATTATCAGTGAGACTACTCTAGTTTCAATTTTATATAGAAAACAGTGTAATGTACCTATATCTCTTTAGAGAAAGTTAGGTTAAGTTATTTGCAGATCGAAATGTCAAAGTAATCTATGTAAGCAGATCTAATCCTCATTCAATTTCAGTGTACACTCCGTGTATCGTGTCCGAACACTAACATTATTCGTCTCGATGCAATCTGTCAGGAGGATTTTAAGAAGATTGACTATTGGTAAAGATCTCAATTTCTTAATGTTACCGTCTCAAATTCCTGCCAGACTACGTAATTTTTTAAGTTTTCACGGGAATACGTATGACTCTCAGTCTCAGTGCATACTTGTATGCAGATACTATACAGATAATATCTCATGTAGATATGCATCACTGTGTAATAGGTATACGTACGGATATGCATACATGAAATAGATTTACGTAAAACATATCAATGTATACAGACTGTAAAGGTACTAGAAATAGCTGTAAATGCTAGGTAGAAGTTATTTCGGACAAAACTTTTCAAATATTAATTGATAGTAGTCACCAGCTGACCACCTATGTTTTACCAATGTGTTGGAGGACTCGTTCTCCAATATATATATACACTCTTATACTGAGATCCTCCCTAGTGCAGGAAAATTAATGACTTACCTTCAGTGGGAACAATACAGTCAGCTGCGACTCTGCGTGTCTGAGTACACTATGGCCGTGGCGGTGGCGATGTGAACGCAGCGTAAGGTCGGACAAAAACACACAAATGACCCAACCGGTATGTACATGGGTGCAGATCGATTCGCAGGAATTGAGGACAAATACAGAAATATGCGGGATTCTTCTCTTGGCGAGGTTAAACGTGCATAAATTGCACAAGGTAAGCGCTGACTATAGAAAATTGTAACAAAGAAGGATATTATGAAAATAGTATTTTTTTTTAAGTTTATTCACTATATTTGTATTAGGTAAATAGCGAAAATAGATCGGAATTGAGTAGCTATGTTATTGTTATATAATCAAATGAGATTTTTACCAAGTCAGCATTTTGAATATAACCGGATTTTGCTTTTATTCGAGCTGATTGATTCTTCAATGGCGGGTTCTTTTAAATTTATTTCTTTATTTCTGTTAGATGATGCTGTTTTTTAAATAGCTTATAGATCTGGAAAGATTCTTTCAAAATACCGATTGCAATATAATATGTATACTGTAAATAAAAATTCTGATTGCCATTGTAATGAAAATTTATTTTTCGTCCATCTTGTTTTCATCCTATCCAATTCCAACGCGCATCTGCGTATGGTAGATAAATTTAAATCGAAACCCGCCGCTTATACCAACCGTCAAGAGTACGTCCGAGCTTATGAATCATGCAGTATCTCACTCCTCTTTTCAGTTTCTGTTACTCCATAGGGAAAACCACGAATTCCGATCTCGCTTGATAAAAAGAGAACGAAGTTTGTACTCGAGGTGCTATTAACGTTATGTATTTACTTAGTAAAAAAAAAGAAAAATATTTAATTCTCTGCTAAGCAAAAAGCTTCATAGCACAACCACTACCAATACCAATACGAATAAAACCCCAAACTACGTGTCTTCCATATCAATTAATATTAACTTCTTTAATACAGTATCCCCAAACTACAATATTCAAATAAATCCTACCATATCAATCGTCTTCGTTAAATTCTTGATATCAAACCGATACACAGATATCCTATTTCTTCCTTGCTATCCGATTTGTCTCGAGGCTCTCCAGCCATCATGATTTCGTCTTTATTTCGCAAGCGTCAAGCCCCAGATAAATTTCAGTTTAAAAGCCGCATCTTTTTCGATTCGTATTTCGCGGGCGTGCTCTCCAGCCAATGAATCATGCAGTACCTATGTTTTAGCTTAGCTTGTCCCTCTTAGGAGGCTGTCCGTTTTGATCGTCCACGGCGTACCTCCTGGTTACCCTGCACGGAGAGCCCTCTCGGAAGAGGCATAGGTAGTACATAAGCCTCGCGAGCATTTATTTATGGCCCGGGGTCGTCAGGGTACACCCGGGACCGCCCCTACACCAAGCACTTTGCACAGTGCACCACCTACGGAATGAAGTTGTTCCCGTTCTATACGATCCCTATCCATTCTCGATTCTCTACCAACCGATCGGCTCGACTGTCTCAAGAATCTTACAAGAATTATCGTCCACGGAGTAAGCGCTGCATGGTTATATAAACTGTTCAATTTTTACAAACATAATTTGACATTTGTAATTATTTTTTTTGGTCGCGTTTGAAAGCAGAGGAAAGCGAAATATACGAAAAGTCTCAAAATGATAGGATACTCTTACGGAAGCGTTATGGTCTAATCAAGATGACGTCAGGAGCAATTAGCTACGTTAATGAACCATTCGCACGTATAAGCAGTCATCACTTTGTAAATAACATTACATATTCGTTCATTAGCGAACAAAGGTTCATTCCCATAAGACGGGTTGCCATGCTACTAAATAAAATGAAAAGATCTTCTAAGGTAGAAAGCTTTTTTTTTTCTTCGTGATTCTGGAGAATTTTAATGAAGACATCTGAAAATGACAGTAAAAGGGAGGATTTAAAAGTCATAGTTCTTTAGAGAGGGATATCCCTGCGGTGAAGGAAATAGTTTTTTTTTTTTTTCACTAGCAGTCCTACCGAACTGAACGTAATGTTACGCTTCAAGGACAAGCAAAACAGGACAATACTTCTGTGTATCCATAATAATTATTGTGTCGTGGTGTTCCGGTACTCGTGTCGCGTCAAAACCGCGAGTCTCGAGGCCCATTCACAGTGAGCTCGTAAATTTCACTCGGGGCAATACTCCTCGGGGGGTTGTCGGCCGAAGGGCGGCTGCAGGAGCATAAGGATCAAGGATCCCTGTGGCGCCCCAACGCAGCAACAGGCGGCCCACTTCGCTCCCTGCATACATCTACTACCCATCGGGTCATCCTATTTGCACTCGCCGCTCCAATGAAAATTTATATATGCCCCCAGAAACGGATTTCTCTATTTTTTCTTCGCCACAAGAATTTCGTATTTGAAATAGCGAATGCTCGTTAGGTTTATGTGTACTTTGGGCTTGGATCAACGATATAGTGAAAATTCGGTTAGGTTATGCTGTGTCTGAAAACTTAAAAAAAAAAACTATTGTCACGCGTCAATGATAAAGTTTGTATATTTACATTTATTGTATTTACATGTGGCACTGTATGTTATATTCGGGGCTCTGTACGGGTAAATGAAAATGCTAATGTTGCAGAACTAATGAAGGATGTTATTTTTAATTTCTTTTATCGCTCTTTATCGGGAAGGTCATGCCACTCGATAAAGCCGTGTCGAAGAGGCGGTTCGAATTTTCTTTGGTACGCTTCGTATACGCAACAAGATGGAGATCGCGCCTTTTTGAACGTCATGGCGATTACCCGGTAGGTACTGAACCGGTTTTCTTCGTATTTCTGCCACTATTCGAGGAGATGAAGTGGTTATCCCCCATCATCGCTTAGTTCGGCAAGTCGCTGCTTACCGCGTCGATACATAGCGCATGCGCAATTACTTTAATCTCTTGCAATTTCGATACTTTTCCGCGCAGCGCCATCACCGGAGTTCTCACTGGATTATACTCCGGTGAGGATGATTATTAGGTGTTCTTAGCCACAACCAAGGATAATTGGTAAAAGACTTGTATCTCGAAAAAATTACTTTATCTCTTGCCGACTTCTTTCTCCGTCACTCCTTTTCCTCTCTCTCTTAGTCGCTAAACGATTACACGCAAATCGCCGAGATCTTTCAAGAACGGACACCGAAAACGGTTAGACTGTGGCAATCGTGAAAACTGATCGTTCGCGTCATCTATGAAAACCAGTTTTCGATCCGAGACTTGCTATACTTTTACGATCGAGTAATAAATGCATACTCGCTTTTAGAACGCTATACGCATTCAATGTATTTATCGTATGTTTACTTCAACGTGCAATCACGTACAAGATCATAGAAGAACATCGGATGATCGATTACATGAGTTAATCGCTTAATCTATAAATATACTTATTACGATAAAAAAAGATTTCTACGAATCACACTTCGGTCTCTAGGATATGAAAATACGTCTTCTCCATTTGTAACCCATACGGGACCATCAAGCGGCAAAATATGAAGTAGGTACAGGAGGCCGTCGACTGGTATCGCAGCTACAGGAACCAGTTCCCAACGTTTGACCTTACAACCCCACTGGTACAGGGGATAACAGACGGATTTGTATCTTGGGAATTGTATTCGCAGTCACCCTTGCCACTGGGATAACCCATAAGCGTAGTCCCGCGCAACTATACTCGGTTTTATTTATGGCGGAATGATCAGGCTGTAATTATGGCTCCCTGGCGAAAGCCATCTTCCGCCTCTCCGTTTCTCCTATATACAATTCCTCTCCCTCATCCTCACCGTCTTTCGCCCACCCCTCGTCCTCGTCATATTATTTATGCGTTAACCGCTTATTCGCCAGCAAATTATTATGCAATTATTCGCCGCATGACAACCATGCGCGGTAGATTATCATGGCGCTAGTATATACGAGAGAGTGCCAATGTAAATAGAACGTTGCTTCTTTATGTCCTTATTGCTAGTTCAATTTTTTTTTTCTTATTATATCTCAGATACTCATACGTGTTATAGCTGAAAGTATAGCGAGAAATAGTTAACGGATCGTGATGATTAAAAAGATATGTCGATCTCATTTCTCTGCTTGAATGTTCATCTTTATCACGTAACTCGCCGACATTTATTTAATCGGGATTTCTGCGAGTGGTAAACTCCATTAAAAAGACTTACATTATATAAAGTTGGAAGAACGATGCGGAAAACAGAGAAAACGAGTTTCTTGTAAGATTGCGTGAGACTCCTTGAATAATGCCTCTAGGTCTAGTCATAAAGTTGGCATATAGATATAAAGAGTCATATCTATATAGGTGGTGGACATATATAGCTGATATATACTGTACTATATTCTGACCGGTAGTATCTTTTTTTAAGCAGCAAGAACCCCCTTAGGCCTTATATTATACATAGGCAAAACCGACGCTCGCTCGATGCTACACAAAAACGTTGAAGGGACGAAAGAGTTGGATAGACAAGAATAATATACGGCTACACGTAGCCAGCGATCCTGACGCGTGGACGACGATGTTTAACGAAGCGTTAGTTATCATGAGAGTATAGTTACAACAAATAAAAAGATCGTTTATCAGTTACAAATAGTAGCGAGTCAAGAGAGGTGGAAGATAACCAGAGAGTAAGAAAGATCCATGGCACGCTTAAAAATCTCTCATAATAAAAACATGGAGGCAATGGAAAATCGTGTGCGCGGTTCTCAAAGCAAAGACTTGCGTCACGTGTGGAGTATAAATATTCGAAAGGAGTTCCGTCGCTGACCAGCTAGAACCAAACTTAAACATTAAAACGCCGAAGGCAATTCTCAATGAATTCGAATTCGTGTGTACAACCGGGACGAATAAAAGCCGTTAAGTGGATAAGCTGCAAACGTATTTTCTATTGGTGGGTTATTTGGCGTTACTAAATGGTCCAAGTGCAGTACCGAATGCGACCATTTGCCAGGCAGTTTTAAAAGCGGAATATAAAGCAGTGGAAGGATGCTACATTAACCTTGCAGGCGGATGGCAGGGCAAGCAAGGAAGCCAACGCACAAGAGAGACCTTTGCTTTTCGTAGCTGTTTGGGGGCCGAGCCGAAGAACGGGCTAAGGCCAAGCCAAAGCTTAAGCTGAGAGAAGGAAGGGCCCCCCGCCTTACAATGCAGCCTGATTTATGGCCTGGCGCACATACATAGAGTTACACACGATATCATAATACCATTAATTCTTCGTCAAATTCCCCGCTGACTGAATCATACTGGCCGCGCAGTAAATCACGCGGCGACTAATGTGAACGCGACCGAGCGCTGTCTTATCTTCTTTAACCTACGGGGGCAGGTGGAAACAAATGCTAGATATTTAGGCGTAAGGCTATTTCCAATTTGCGTTTACTCGTACGTAACGTAATGTAACGTAACTTCATGTATCTATATGAGATTTCACAACGTTGATCTTTTCCGACTATATTCATACGGTTAATTCTTAACGTGTTATAATGCGTGTCTTATTGATGCGTTTTCATTGATCAAGCATGGATTTACTATACTGTATGTAAGCTCCCGTAGTGCAATCAATTATGGCTATCGTGAATATCGCGTGAGGTCGAAACCTTCGATTTTGCATAGGCGTGATGGATCTTCGAGCTTCCATTTTGGTCACTTCTTTAGTAATATTTCTGTTTATTAGATTTGTTTATGGAATTGATTTATTTTAATAAAGATCTCAAGGTACTTTTTTTACTTAATTTCTTACTGCTTTGACACTTGGGGCTGCTGCTCATTCTGATGTATCGGTTATTAACGCTTTGAAGCATTTAGGTTAGGTTAGGTTAGGTTAGGTTTCTGAGAATTCGGGAGCTGATCGAAGATATTGTGCAGTAACGTTGTGAAATTCCCTACTCCCTCCCATTTTATAAAACATTTTTGTACTTGGGATTGGCGATTAATATTGATTTATTTTGAATATGAAAATACCGGCTTCATGATAATTAGATTTCGTAATACGATGCTCTTAAAAATTAAAAGCTCAAAATCAAAATACGTAATTGATTATTTTTATTAAATTTCTTTATCGAGCAAATACGTTGTACTAGTTAGACGTTGCCAACACGTTTCTTTTGAAGAAATTCATTCTCACGTCTCTCAATATCTTTTTATGCTTGTCGCGTCTTAATTCTCAGAAACCGATGACACAATCGCACAGAAAAACGAGGATCAATACTAACGCGAGATGTTGCTTGCAAAAGAGCCGTCTAGTAAGGCGCAATAGACGAGTTTGGATTCCGTGAGCAAAAACGTAAATAATTTTGCAGCTAATCAGCTTCGAGCGTAAGAAGATTTTTCTGCTGTGAAACGACGCAAAAGTCAAGGCAATTGAAAATCGCCGTAAAATTCAATTACGACTCAATCGTGACAGTTTATTAGAAAACGATCGAAGCGTGTCAAGGGACAATGATCTTTCTTAGAATTATTTGTTAAATATAAACATTTTAGGTTGTTTACATTCCTTTGAATTCATAATATTGCACAATAACGTTTGGGTATACAAGAAAGAGACTCCTCCCTGAATTCAATCATGGATCTTCCTTGTAAATATTGTGGGGTTGCTTAGGGATCTTGTTTAGAATGAATTAACATGATTGCGGCATACTTAAAGAATGATTTAACGTTCGTAAAGCGGTACTAATTAAATGGCCGTGCGTCCGGCATTTATAATCGGTAATTTCGTCCGGTTTTGAGCTAAGATTAATTTATATTCGCTTCCTTTTAATTGCATCGATGGTCCTTGAAGGTCACACATATAAATTCTATAATTCAGCATAGATTTCCTCATAAATATCCATGACGTCAATTCCCATATATTCGAATATGAGATTTTATACGTTAAGACGTTAACTGCCTTCAATATGTTCGCGATAAATCTTCTCACGAGAAAAGTTCGAATCTGTTGCAAATATACAAAAAGGTGGATGTTTATGTGATTTTTAATAACGCATCTACGCCGTACACGTAGTGACTTTCTTTTTTTATTTTCATTTTCCACACTTTTGCAGTCGCTTCAAAATCAAGTATACACGTGCATCGAATACGGTTTGAATTTTCCTACTCTAAAGTTCCTTTCTAAACGTGGTTGAACACACATGGAAATGAATATAGAGCGACGTTTCTCTTCTTTTTTTTTCTTCGTTTTTGTGTCTCAGGAAGTCTCAGAAGTACACGTGTATACGTCCGACAGAAATACGAGTAAGCGAACGAAATTTCTAGCTGGACTGCGCTTTTCCAAAAGCAGGAGGGAAAAGGGATCCCATAAAACGCCGGTGGTCTATATCCATGCACTTTCTCGTCTTACACGTTCCAACGCGTGGTAAAGTCGTTTAAAGCGTTACTATAATGTTACACGTAAATGTCCAGTATTATTACACGGTCTTTGAGCATTCAAAAAAAGTGTCAATGCCATCAGTACATTGACAGTAGTATTTACAGTGGTTCCCATGGTTCCGTGATACTATCCGTTTTATACGTGTTCTAAGTAAGCGTTACCTCCATTTCGAAATCTACAATGATATACGTAATTTTACGGAGTGACGCCGTACGCGCTATAGTCAGATAAAAATTCTCTACCTTTCAGTATAGTATACAGTATCTACACCTAACATTGTTTCTACCGTAATTAAATGCACGAAACTCACTAAACTTTTTTATCTAGCATCATTGAAGAGTCTGAAGTAACTTATGCTTTAATAAAAATGGAACAAGGGGTATATGTAATCTACTTACTCTGTCCGATATGAACCCTCTTCATCCATGGGTAGATTTGCGGAGGATTGCTGCTGCTGGCGTTGCCCTTGTTCGAGGAATTATTACCGGTGCTGGACGTGCTGGACGTAGATGAAGCTGGCGAGGATGCAGACGATGCCGTAGTTAGGGTAGAGCTACCTTCGCCAACCCCTCTCGTGCTACCACCAGGAGGTGATGCCGCTGAAGCAGCCACGGATGATCTAGAAGAACTTCCAGGTGGAGAGGCAAGGCCAGATCCGGCTTTGCTGGGTCCAGGTGCGACCAGAGGTGTGGGACTGTTCCTCGACGTGGAGGTCGTAAGATCCTGAGGCGAAGCTACACTCGTCGAGGAAGTGGAGTCCGCGTACTTGCAACTTGACGTAGAAGGAGCAGAGGGTGCTGAGGCGCCCTGGAGCAAGGGAGATGTAGGATCTGGATGTAATTGCTGGGGATGATGTTGCTGCGGAGGATGATGCTGTGGCTGCTGTGGATGCATGTGTTGTTGCGACGTTGCTGTGGCGTTAAGCCGTGGCTGAGGTTGTAGCTGAGTGTAGTCTATCATCCCCGTAGGTGCTGTGTGCTGCATCCCCGAAGCTGGAGTTGCGTAGGGATGCTGAGGATAGTGCTGCTGAGGCGAGTAGCAGGGTGTAGGGTAGCTGGTTGCGGCAGCATTTGGATTATAATAATCACCACCGGCGGGTGATGCAGCCTGCATCGGTTCTCCAGGTGAATTAGGGGTAGGTCGCGGCTGAGGCTGAGGTTGCTGACCAGCGTAGCAAGAAGCCAGAGAATTAACGAACTGATAGGAACTCATCTTATCCCGATGTACTTTGGTGGAATCCGAGCTCACACGGAAAACTGCGTACTTGGACGCAATACGATAAATCACCCGGATGAACAATCACAAGACACACTTCAAAAACGTTT
Source organism: Hartigia nigra (assembly GCA_031001745.1). NCBI lineage: Eukaryota > Metazoa > Arthropoda > Insecta > Hymenoptera > Cephidae > Hartigia > Hartigia nigra. Next base: position 1,644,856 of record JARPRG010000549.1, on the reverse strand, counting down.
AAACTTCACACTGCTTTTGATGAGTATTTAAGTACGAAGACGTGGCATCGCGATTTTTTATTCTTTCACAAAGATCGCGACAACGTGGACGTCAACGACGACGACGACGACGACGACGACGACGACGACGACGACGACGACGA
>JARPRG010000549.1:1602045-1644613 GCA_031001745.1 Hartigia nigra | reverse complement strand
CACAAAGATCGCGACAACGTGGACGTCAACGACGACGACGACGACGACGACGACGACGACGACGACGACGACGACGATGACGTGAAAGATTTACAAGAGAATGGTCGCATTGCTCACACGATTTCTTTCTGTAGCTTCTTTTACTTCAGTTTGTATCTTCCTTCAGCCAGTGACACTCTTCCTCCTCGTCCGAACGAATACGTTCGTATCTCAAAGTATTCACAATGATTATTACCGCGTTCAGGATAGCGGGGACTTTAACACGACTAATGATTCGATAATGAACGAGGGTCACCGACTAATAGAGAGGCACACGGACAAGCGAGCGAGCGAGCAAGCAAGCAAGTCAGAGAGTCAAGTTAGTTTACGAGCGCCACGTGGGCCGGGGCTATAAAACTGTCTTCTGCTTCTTTACGACCTTACGAGGCGCAATTACCTACGGGGAACTCGGGGGCCCACCGAGTAGCATAGCGGCCTATCGGGACGCCCCATTGAAAACTCACTGCTTACGGGACACCCGGGTTCCTCTCCGACAGGAAATAGAAAAACGAAGGAGGAAGAGTTTCTGAAGGAGTTAAGCTTGTCCCGGTGTACACGACCAACGCTCAATGAGACAAGTGATTATTACAGTTGATCGTCGAATCTCTTCCTGACGAAGGAACCGTGTGACACCCAAGTAGTGCCGGTGTACCGAAGGCTCACCACACGAACAAGGTGTTCGCCGCGTTCTCGTATAAGCGCACCGACTCGTGTGTCTCTCGTGTTGCGTGCGCGGAAGGAGGTGGTATCGTACTGAACCGCGATCTCGGAGCCGGTGCGGTAGCTGTCACGTGCCGCGCTGCGTGTCAGGAGCGCCGACCAATCCCCGCCGTTCGTCAAACCTTGATTGGTCTCTCTTGCCGCCGTGGAGGATTCTTCAACCCCGTTCTCCGCTGGTCGACGTGACAAGGATGAGAGGGGTGCGAGTTGTAGCTACGGAGAAGGGAGAGCCCGTCAGGGGGGCTAATGGAGAGATATTCGGGAGCTCATGGTAGTGGGGGCCCACTCTAGGCTCCAACGTCACCGAAAAGTCTTCCTCTGGTGCGCCCCTGGTGCGGTCAGGGGCCCGCGCGCACGCGCCCCCTACGTATCTTGGTCGGGGGTGGCCACGGGTCCACGAGGAATCACGAGATACTGCAATTCCAAAAGAAAACGTGGGCCGCGCGATACTGTGCACCCAAGACGCTCTTATACTTAGGCCTAAATCACCAGGGGACTTGAACTCTTTTGGATCACTACTTGTTCCGTTCTTTGATCTTATGGTTCTTTCGATTTCTAAATTCCACGCCACTTTAGTTAAGGAGGCTGTGGTGATCTAACACGGGGGGCCCTCATTGACTTTAGAACACCGGGCCCTGCAAGAAAAGCACGCCGGAACCTGAAAGCGTTGAGCTCGCTGGAGAAGGGGCGCACATAAGTCAGCCCGGCGGCCGCGGCTGACAGTTTTATGAGAGTTTGATAGCCCCCGCCACTTGCTCTTTCGTTCTTTCTCCCTTTCTCTGCTGTTCTCTTGACTCGTGCTCTCTCTTTCTCGCGCTCTTTCTCTCCTGTTTTCTGTCCTGTCTCTCCTGGCAAACTGCGAGGACAGAGACACGCGCACTACGCACCGCACTCTTTATCGTCCCATAAATTCAAACCTGTTGCCCATACCCGAGAGAATGCAAGGTAGATCCTCTCCTCGCGATCCGATCGATGCCCCGTTATCGCTCGACGGCGAACCCGGACGCAACTCGTAACTCACTGAGCGACTGAACTCCGAGAGCCTTCGAGTTGGCGGCTCGCGCCAGAAGCATGTGTGACGTAGTAGCCAGTCGGATGAAGGGGAGAACGGTGGCGACGCAACAGAGACCGAGTGAGGTCCAGTGCCGAAGAGAGACAAAAGAGAGAGGAGAGAATGCCCTCTTGAGGAGGCGGAGCTCCTTTTAGTCCTAGCACGCTTCTTTGGAGAGGTCCTTCCTCATTTTATCAGTTTCTTCCACTTCCTCCTTCCCTTTACAACTTTTTACTATGTGCGACTACACACTTGTTATTCTGATACTAGCCGAGTCTGTATTAAGTTATCTAATCAATGATAATCGTTTCCTCTGCTTTTTTTATTTGCATTGGATCCTTTATTCAGGTATGATCACCACGGTATAGCTATTGTAACTAGAGTTCTGTTCTCTTCAGGTACGAAGCTGGCGGGCTGCGATTTTGACGGCAGAACTAGTATCCCAGTTGCTCACCAGATGTGGCGAGTGTGGTCGTTCCCGTTGAATTGAAGTACGCGCCCGCCTCCAGGATACCCTTCCCACATACCCCTACTCCGTCATTATTCCCCTTCCCGTTATACCTTATCCCCACTTTTTCTACCTTCTTTCCCACCCCGATCGTTTGGTTGCCCCGTCACCGACGCCGCCGACGGAACTGGCTATCTCTTCCACTTCGAGCCATAGTAGCCCAGAACTATTCCCCTCTCTTTGGCAGCACCATTGCTGCCAGCCTGCTTGCTAGTCTGCTTGTTTGCCTGCCTGGCTGCCACTTTCGGCTCCTTATACGTTATTTCACCTATCATCCCTCTAATACGTATTTCCTTACCGTTTCTCCATGGGGAGACAAGTGCTTGTGGTCAGAAGTCATTGATCGTCCAGATGCTGAAGTTTCTTTACACTGGTCTTATATGGTCCATATGATTATGTGAATCTTAAATAGAGTATCTATATATTGAAAATTCCCAGGATTCAAATTGTCAAACTATAATTGACAGAATAACATTTTTTGTAATTTTTAATTATTCATGGTTAAACGATTATTCTCATATTTCCAACACCGTTTTAATTTAACGATGACAGACATTTTATTATAGCGTAGCTCAAGAGTGAAAGGTACAATATAGGTAATAAAAGATAAGGATATTTTTATTAACCAAGGGACCTACGTAAAATTGTCTTTATTATTAATTAATGACTTTCAGCCCACTATCACCTAAAAGCCAAGCTTAGGTTAGCAGTATTTATTTATCCGATTTTTAACCAAAAAAGATTCGATCTATTACAGTATATTCTATACCGCTTGGTTCATTAACCCTTGACACGTAACACTACACGGAATACTCTTAGTAATTGACGTATCAAGTGCATCATGGTACCTGAATCAAATGTCAATTAAGAACTGCAAACTGTATATGTATACCGAATGTGAAACACGTTGGGTAAGTACATCAGCATCAGGAATAACAATACCTCTAGATGTGTGTCGTAAAACGCGTCTCCCTCAAAGAGAAGGGTACTTTTTTACGAGACAACAAATGGCCGATTCAAGTCAAACCCTTTTTACGAGTTTCAGTAGCCAAACGTCACATGCTTCCCATACAGAAGGACGATGGGTTTTAACGTGCCGCAACAGTGCACCCAACATCCCCGTATTAATGCCAACAAAGTCATCACGTGGTAACAACACAAACCCCACAAAAGTCACTGCGCAAGTAAACTCTCGAAAGGATCTGACAAAAGAAATCGCATGATTAGACCATTTCGTCCGTGCAGCGGCCATTGCCTTGAGCCCCGGTGTCACTACTTGCCGCAGTCCCTATTAGAATTTCTAATAAAGCCGTACGTCGCAGGTGTAAAAAACGTATCGAGACCTCCATGAATCACGTGTCGCAAAGGCGAGCCGCCAGGACACGTGTATCTGTTATGCTCTGCCTTCGAGGATGGTTTATGCACGTTCCTCCCTTCTGCATCCTCAAACGCAGCATCTTCCGTACCAATGAGATCCCTATACCTTGCAGGGAGCATTTCTCTCTGTTCCCCCCCTTACAACTCGTTTACCAGCTCGAGAATTCTTTCGATAATTATCGTCATTGAAATTAACTTTCAATCGTGGTGCAACAACTGCATGCAACCGTGATTTATATCCTTTAGGCCTTGGGATGCTGTAGAGTGGTCCATATACCTGTATAGTATATAAAGCAAGTACCTACCTTTTACCAAGCTACCCAGATCTGTTGTCAGGTAAGTCAAGCAAGATACCTCGTATACCATTTCCGATTTTACTCTCTTTATCCTTACGCCCTTTCTTCGTGATTGCCGAAAATGCGTCACGTACGAGATCGTCTACGTGTTTCGAGTGACTGCGTGTCGACCCTTTTTAACGGTTAGTAATCAAGTCAAATTGGACGATGATTAGCAAGTAACTGTTTTGACGAAGATGAATCGGTTGCGTGTCACGCGATGGCTGTATTTGGTGCTTGCGTTTTTCACAAATGGACAGATGGGTTTAGCGAACAATTAAAGGACATTCGAGTCCCGCCATTTTGTAGCAATCATTCAATACAAGAGCATCAATTCATTTTATAATAAAATATTAATTAATTAATATTCATTTAATCCCATATCTGACTCTTAATAAAATACAGGTCAAACCCCTTATCAGAATTTTTTTAACAACAAATTTATATCAAAATAATATTATCAACGAGTTTACGTGTAGCTGGTGATAAAGTATAGTTACCAATGTTTATAATGAAAACAAATTTCTTTTAGTTACTAGGCGTATATTACGCTAGATAGAATATAGGGACATATAAAGTTTTGCCAATGGCGTTGTTGTACCAGAGAAGTAGGGGATATTTAACGTGTGGCCTCGTACTGACAACCCCTGAAAAATGACCGCGATCTTTAAACTAAAGTGTCCGCTAATAGATTGGGTCGAGTAAATGGTTTGTTAGTACTTAACGGGTATCACTGCACCCTCCCTAAGAACGATCTGAAAATTCATTGAAGCATCATTTCGGATAAAAGGTGTACGCTATAGTAATCATCATTTTTCGTCAGGTATAAAACACAATATACATAGATACACGAGTATATATATAGCGCGTAACTTATACGTACCTTACCCGTGAGAATTGCCATATGTGAACGCGATATGCAGAAAAAAAATGTATTACCATTTCGGGTATGTTCGTGCCGACAAAATGTTTATTCTTAAATAGAATCCTTGATTATCCTATAAGATAATAATGAATAGAATGTTATTTGGTATGTATATATATATACATGATTAGAACTTTTAGAATGCGCGTAGGTGATACTGTATATGCGTTTTGCATAATTAAGGGTAAGATGAAGTAAAGGAGTGTAAAGGCGTAAAGGTGTATATGAATATATAGATATATAGTAGTGTATTCAATTTAAGACCAGCGGCTAAGATGCGTATAGCAGGAACACCAATACATCTTCGTGGGCCGGCCATGATGGATTACTGGAGCTATGGGAAACTATCTGTCAAGCACAATATCGACCCCAACCCTCTTCGTCCAACCCCTGCAACTCTGGCTCTACTCTCACTGCCACTGCTGCCCTTAGATATATACATATACTGTATAACGTCGTGTAGCTTCGGTTATACCGACTCACCTATACGCTAGCATTGAGTCCGTAACCCCCAACCATAGTGAGCCCTCGACCATCAACCCCCAGCCTTTTCACCCGAAACACCCCTAGAAGACCACCCTCGTCCTTGCCACCATCTCGCGCCGAAATATTCCTCCCCTCTATGACTTCAACTTTAAATTCTTTTATTTACATTACGTATCGTACTTACGGTTCTTCGAAGTATCAATATGTTATAGGATTGTGCGAGACGTTGAAGTATTCTTGATCGCTTATAATTTTTTGTGTGTTTTGGGTAAAACTGAAAATGCTTAAATTATATTATCAGTTTTTAATATTGCCAATGCGAAATGTTTCGAGGAATCGTTTTAATTTATTATCTTTAAATTAAAATTTTTTTTTGATACATATACATATATATATATACATGACGACCTTCAGTCAATGATAAAATTTATTGTGCATTTTTAAACGATGTGAACTAACCTTTATTCGTTATGCAGTTATTCACTGCCGAATTGGAACTACTAAATTGTCTTGTATTATTTTGCGATGGTTACATCATGAAACTTTTGAGAAGACTGGTACACGTATATATATACATATACTGTATCCTATCAGGTCACAAGGGACAAATACTATTGTAAGATGTTCATTCATCATGTAACTTGTTACGTGGACTTGAGCCATTTGGAGACGTCAGTTAATTTCATCTTAAAAGAAATCATACGTCGCTCCTCGCTGTACAGAATTTCAAAATGTCATCGCCCACGGAACTCATAGGCGACGCTAAATGTCTTCATTAGCGACATTGTGAAATTCAAATAATAAATATGTCGAATGGAGTAACGATTTAACGCACTACACGTTCGATTTATCAAACGAAAAAAGACACTATCATGTCCAGAGAAGACAGGAGAGAATTTCTACAGGAAATCGTTACATTCGTATACTACCGATAGACCGTAAACTTTCCTATATAATTTATTGCAATGTTGAAGTACAAAATATAATATAAGCATAATTTAAAATAACTATACATAAGTATTTATATAAGTATCGACTAGTATCTTCCTTGTAATATCATTAGAAAAATATCATTTATCTATATATGCATATACTGCTGCTGAATTATCTCATTATCATCTCTTGTCTGATATTACAATAAATATCCACTACATTTTATTTACGAGTATACACTATATATATATATATATATATATATATATATATAGCTACAGTGTATATAACGTATATAGGTAAAATAAAATAGCATTTGATTCGTCAAGGTCGCAGTGCAATATCAAGATAAGGTATTGCACCGAGTGGACAATAATTATTTATCACGTTCAGATGTTCGTTAGATAATTCATTAAGAGCCCTATTATTTACAGTGCCTTAATTACTAGTAGGAACATTTGCGACAGAATCACCATCTCTACTGGGATAACGATCTGGAAGAAATGAGCGAATTAATGTCTTTGAAAGGATTTTTTTAAGTGCATTTATATGCATCGTATATACATGCCATGTACATATATCATATGCATCGTATGTACAGTGCGTATACGGTACATGTGTATATCCGCGTTACGCGACAAAACTTGCCGGTATTAATTTCGTGCATTTTCAAAGACGATAGCAATCGTGACTCCTTCAGTGGGACTGTTCCTGTAATAAATTCGTTACACGCTGGCAATGCGTTTGCCTGGACGGCTAGATATGCAAATTGCGGATGTGTACTTATGGGAGTTAATAAAGTGCCACGTTTTATATGATCCTTGCGAAAAATACGTGTAGCGTGATTCTCGCGCGTTTCATGGAATTTTCACGAAGGCTTTCTCTTTCTTTCAGATCGTTTCTGTGGTACTTCCTTCTCTTTTTTTTCCAGTCTGTTCTTTCTTACCCGGTGCCCATTAAATTTTCAGGGCTTCGGTAACTTTCAAAGACTATATATACGCACAGGTAGACGCCTCTTAACTTTTCTTGCGAAAACTTTCACTTTTCAAACGTTTTTCAAACTGAGTTCACGGTGATGGTGTTTCGTGTGCCGTTTACATGCTGTGTACATTCAAACAATTTCGGTATAGTAAGTCAAAGTAATTTAATCGAAGATAAAAAAAGGACAAATTAATTTGTACACAACAACCGCGTCAAGATTGTCGCCATCTTTGTTTTATGTCTTCAACGAATAAATATTAGTAACAGTGAAAAAAGTGTTTTCTATTTCATCAAAATATGCTTCACTCGCGTTATTTACAATGTTAAGTCGATTAGGATAGGCGAAATTATTTTCAAAGAAAATAGCGATTATCCGACTTCTCTTTTTGGCAATACTGATATAATGAATTTTCCAAATTTTGAGATATTCTTTCTAACAATTACTTAATAATCACCGCTTGATACTCCAGATCACGTATGTTGCTTGAACAATGGAAAGATTTCGTCACCGTCCGCACGCCGTAGAGAATGCTCTTACAACAATGACTGTAATAGCCTCGTCTAAACTTGTAATAAGATCACTAAACCCGAACATCACGAAGCACCATACGCGAGAACGAATAAGAAACAATAGTTTATTGCAAAATAATAAAACTACGGCCAAAAAATGTGAATATCCTGAGGAATCTCGTATGACACGTAAGCAACGCGTTCGGCCATCTTGTTTTCGTATGAAGAGCGCAGCTGCACTGCCAGCCCCCACTCTTGATTTTCACAACCCCTAACACATAACCGACACAAATGGCTCCCTCAGCCCTGGTCTTGCGTTAGACTCTTACCTACGGTGGATTAGACCTTGATTAGATTTCGGTTATTCCACCGTCAGAAATTTCACTCTTAAAACCATTAAATTCTTCGTGTAAAAAAAATCATGAATTTTTACATACGACACTCTCTTCATGGAAGTCACTCTGACGTTTTAAGACTACCAATACGAGATTTATATTACGGATGCGAGAGTACGATTTGTTACCGACGATATTATTATTTTGCACCAGTAAGGAAACTCCCGTTGAAAAATGAGCCCTATTAATCACGAAGAAAGAAAACTCCGAGTATCTCTATTTTCCCAATTTCCTCAAAATTCCGTTCCCGTAACCGATTATTCAATGGTATTGAATATTGCCGAATAATAAAAATAATAATCCTCCATTGGCCTTCTTCATAAGTAAAATCAAGTCAATTAACTAAATCATGACAATACTCAAAGTAGCTAAATCAATGTTAATCAATCAAACTAAAAACCATCCCTCTATATACAATATTTATTGTACAAAAATACGAAAAAATTCATTGTCCCAAAAATCTAATTCGTTCGAAATTTCCCGGGAAAAATATTTCCGGTGGCAAGATGGCCGTTAAGTGCACGGGATACTTTGCAAAGCTATTCGCATCCATCATACGAGTATATGAATATCATCCCAAAGTCAAAATATTTTCAGAATGACGTATGCAGTACCAAGTCGGCACGAAGTCGAAGAAGCAGGCAGGATGTCCTGGCAAAATGCAGCGTGAACACCGTCGAGCTTTAGTAGATACCTGGCGTGGGATGCTTGGCTGTTTAGCTCGTTTAGCCATAAATCATGGTGGATGCAGGGTCAGCTGCCCGATCTTGGCCGGTTGGCATTCCAGGTTCACGATCCAGAGTGCAGCTCCAACTTCGTAGGCTGACCGTAGCTCTGCTGTTGCCGGGCGTAATCCTGACCCGCGTAAGATCCATGTTGTTGGTGATAGCTCAAGTAAGCAGCGTGAAGTTGTTGTTGTTGCTGTTGATGTTGATGTTGATGCAGAGAGGTCTGTTGTTGATTTGTACTTTTCTGATTTGGATTACTTTGCATCATTATATTTGTTGGTCCATTGCTACTGTTCAACAGCAATGATTCTCCTGTTGGAGGCTGATTCGTATTCAGTTCTTCAGGAACGTTCGAATCCAGGGGATTGAATCCCATTTTTCCATCTTTCTTAGCCTTCATACGACGATTTTGAAACCATATTTTTATCTGGCGTTCTGTGAGGCATAGAGCGTGTGCTATCTCTATACGACGTCTTCTCGTTAGGTAACGATTGAAGTGAAATTCTTTCTCCAGTTCCAGGGTTTGGAAACGCGTGTACGTTTGTCTTGTGCGCTTTTGTCCTACGCCACTGACATCGGCTAAAACAAAAAATAGAATTTAATAGTACCAGTAAGATTGAGGTAAGGTAATTTAGAGAATTTTGCGTTGAAATACATTTGCCGTGTTCTAGGTATCCCATTTTGAAATTTAAAAATACAGGCATAGTAACATACGCTTGTCTATATTTCTAGTGTTAAATGGTATTAAATTCTTATTAAATAATTACTTTTGATAATATAAATTTTTCATTAATTTTAGTATACAAAAATAATGCAGAATTCTTAAATATTTCTAAAATTATTCACGGCCCACTGACCGTTCGCATAATTCGACTTCATCCAAGGATAATCAACTTGTCTCTGAGGTGGATCTTCCCCAAAATCACTGTTCTCTTTGGGGCTTCCCTTCCCATTATTATTATTATTCCCATAAGAGGAATATCCGGGCTGCATCGTCTCGAATCCCGTCGGCGAAGTGGGAGTCATCATCGAAGTGGCACAGTTTCCGGTCTGCCCCGGCGCAGAGTAACCTTGATAAGGTTGCCTATATCCGATACGAATATCCGGTTGTTGTTGATGTTGAAACCGTTCAGGATTCACGGAATCCCCAAGAAGTCCACTTAATGGGGAGGTTCTATCCGACGAAGAAGATGGCGTATAGGGCGGCGTTTGACATGGAATATGTGAAACCGTAGCAGGAGCACTCGGACCAGTAGATTTTCCATTAGAATTAACATAACCATCACCAATAGCTTCTTTCCCATGTCTTAACAAAGTTTCCAAGAGACTCGACGGTTGCGTCACTTCCTGTGAACTTCTAGTGATGTAATCAGGCGGACTCGGCTGCTGCGGCACCTGATAACCCGAAGAGCCATGAAAAAGCGTCTGATCACCAGGTCGGCCATCACTGATAGGTTGATAAGGCCAATACCCAGTTTCACTATTAGCAAAATATGCTGAACTCGTCATGGTTCACTGTCAATCCAGATCACAGTGGCACTTAAAATTATCTCTTGAACACCAAAATACACAGGATACGTGGGACACAGTCACCCTGTACTTAAAAAATTTGAAATTTTCTATGAAAATTTTTACTGATTTAACACATTTTGAAATCCTAGGGAGTTTCGCTCACTACCGATCCGTGATGACCACTTGCACGCCGGTTCACTTCTGGAAGCGTGAGCAAAGTTCAGCCGAACACTAAGGCGACATACAATGAAATGAAATGATTTGTGTCCCCGTGACGATTTTGAGCCTGGGGTCCGTCGGACTGGCAATGGGGGTTCGCGCGTGCCAATGGGCCCCCGAAACTTTCACCGGTTTATTACAGTATAGCTAGGCAGCACGAAGAAGGAGGAGAGTAGGTGTATGGCTATAGGGGGTAACTACCCCTGGTTCACTACTCCTGTAGCGCCTCCCGCCAAGCTATGGTACAGGGGTGGCTCTATCAGCTGCCCTTTGATACAGGAAGGCCACCCCCGATATTCACTCGATACCGTTCGATGCTGTGCCAGTCCCCTCCCACTATTAACGCTATTGACACAAAACCCATATTGGAACCCCCTGGCCTAGCACAATGCAGCTCCGCCATGTGTGCCATCACCCCAATACCCATCCCTTAGCCGTCCTTTCGCCCCTGAAACTTTCAACATTCAGGACCTATATCAGCTATAAACTCTGATTCGAGCTTCTGATTTCACAGATCTGTATTCATACAGCTCACACTCCTCTATAACCCCTTTATTTTTTATCTCATCCCCAACATCTACCTACGACTGTCCGTGACTTTTTAAAAGCCAGCTAGAAAGGACGGAAGGAAGTAAGGTAAACAAAGTGCGTGCTGCAGCTAGGCGAAGGCAGTCTTGCGAGTGACGTCTTTCTCCGGAACTCTGCCGGCGACAATTAATCAACCCTGCAGACTCTCACCCCGTGTATATACGTGCATTTAGCACGGTTCCTCTTTTCCTTCCTCGATTCCCTCACTCTTTGCTTGCTACCTCAGAATCCACTCCTCCCTATACCCACTCCTTTAGACGCTTTCCTACGTATTTTCATTAATCCCACTTTTCGTGAGCTTGCTCCCTACCGTAGCTACGTAACACATCATCGATATACGTACTGCGACTCTACGCTGCAGCAGAAGCAGTGAGAAAAAAGTAAGGAAAATCGAAAAGAGCAAAAATTCTCTGGTTCGACTATTTTCTAACGATAAGTGAGATGTATCCATCTAACGTGTGGACGCACGTGTCATCGACGGATCACTATATTGTTTTGTGTACGCTCTGGTTTCGGCACGCTCGCTTTAAAATAATTATCGTTAACAGACGCGAAGATAATAGGCCGCACCGTGGAAAAACTATAAATAGTAAAGCAGCACCGAAAAAGTGATTGATGATGTGTGCCACTATGGTGTCCGAGCTGGGGAACAACGCTAGCCGGACGTGTATATACATATACATACATCCATATGAACAGTCTTATATAGTTATACATATAACATAGGAATAGTATGATGGCTGCAGGGGTATCGGACTGGGTTTCATTTATGCGGCTGTATAAAATGCATATATACCTACGTATACGTACATATAGGTGTGGACGAGAGTTGGACGATAATAAATAATAATCCAAAAAGGGCGATGCTTGTGGGAAGGGACTGTAAGTTTAGGGTGCTAGACCACGGGGGTAAATCGTGGCCATAAACGATTCTCGCCACTAACTTCATTTTCTCAGCTAATCATTTATTCGGATACGGTAGCCATACATAAATTTAGTCAGGCTGAGATATACCGCGTGCAGGATCATTTTTATGTTGGTACGTATCCTAAGAAATGCAGCGCCTTTCTGTCCGGATGGTGGAAAGTCGCGTGTGGCGTGACGCGCGAGTCTTTCTTCTTGAGAAATGGTCGTCTTTCTCGGAACCGGGAAGTAGGAACGCAATAAGCTGTTAAGTGAACTACCTGGATGACACCTGGGTTGAAGTATTGCGCCGAAAGTACGTTCGTTTATATTTTATGGGGCTGCCTCGTAAGTACTTTGTAGTTCCAGAGAACCTGGGTAAAAGAGTACAGGACACGCGCGGCCACGCGTCCTCATCCTTCTATGTTTCATTGCTCCTTCTTGTTGCTGCTACGCCATTGCTGTGCTCTTCCAGTATGTTTCTCAAGGTGTATTAATTTTTACTGCAGTTTGACGTACCTTTTTGTTGTTACCTAGTACAAATGTAATTATAGGCTGTCCTTGTGGATTTTATGCAGGTAAGACGTTGCTTTAAATGGCAGGGTATATATATATAGACTTTAGAAATGTTTTGGGTGTCAGGGATGTCTACAATGCACAGTAAAACTTTCTCCTATTTCAAGAACTGGCGAGAAACAACTTCATGACTGACTGACATTTACGTTGAGATCATTGTGACGTATTTGGATTTCATGAAGACACGTGACGAAATATTATAGTGTTTGAGATTTTGTATGGCAATAGTAAATTCTTTTGTTGTATAATAATGTTTTTTTTTTCGACAAGTCGGTGATTTTTAATATTACTTTGTGATTAATGCAGAAATTTTATTATTTTTTAAATAATTTTTTCTTTCTTCTCTTTACACTTGTGTCTTGTGCATTATGTTGCTATTTTGTGCAGTAACAGTCAGTTTAGTTCTGTAGCGAAATTAAATTAGAGTTCTTCGTGGCGTGAAATGGCGATCTTCTCAGGGGGCGACATATGTGTCCTTTTGAGCTCTTTGCCCCTATTCCGGCGGTTGGGACCGAGGGGTAGCGGCAGGGATAGACGAATATCGAAGCGAATTCGAAGGGGGCGGCGTTTGCAGCCATTTGGGAAATTTGGGAATATCTGGATCAAGCAGAAGGTCTATCCGCTATTATTGTCCGGTTGATTTATACTTTGTTTGCGGTGTACAGTACGGCGGCAGACGGTCTTATGATCAGCCAATCTATCCATTAGATCCAGAGCACAATTCTTTATTAAAACTTTAAACGCGTTATTTATCAAGTCTAAAAATCCATACCTCCAGCACAATTCCTTAACCATCCATCAGAAACCATAACCCATCAAATTTTTAGTCATACCTTTACCAATCATATAAATCATTACTGATCAAATAAAAATGGCAAACACAACCCTTTGCAAGTTATAAAAATAGTCATATTCGGTCTGTACCCGTGACAAACAAAAATTGGTGTATTTGCAAGCATTTTTTGTATCCAATAAAACTCATTTCTCTCGTCCTAATTGTATTTTGACAAGCCATTGCAGACTCAACAACCCTAATTCCACGGTTGTATCTGTACCTCCTGTAGGATGGCTATGCGATATGCAGGAGCGAGCAGGCGTTTCAGGGCGGAGCGCAAAAAGTGCTGAGCAATGGTACAAGGGGCCGAGTTGAAGCTTCGTTAAAGGAACCGAACCTCGAGGACCGAAGTAGAAACGCGGGTGCGTGACATGTCAGTGACGTATCTTCAATCCACCCGTCCTGATCCCTGAGTACTGAAACATGTGTATCTCGACCAGCAGTATGTGTCAATCTTTTTCTGCCTCCTACTGCGCCACCATACGTATCGATGTCTTAAAACGAATACGGAGTACGATGATAACGCAAAGTTTTGTCACTTGCTTTTTTTTACTGCTCAGTATATACTTTTTCTTAATATGAAAACACCTAAGTGCTTTAAAACTATTTTCGAAGGCAGTATGTAACTTTAACAGTTTCCGGCTCTCATTGACGTTCTCAAGGTAAAGCAGATCCCGAACACGCGCCAATAAGTCCCAGTCAGTGCTTTCCTTAAGGAAGGATTAAGGGATTGCAGAGGCTCGTAGGACAGAAGGAAGTGTACTCATCAGGGGTTCTAGGACTGGTGACAACCTAGCCTGGGGTATTGCTAGTGTCAACCAGTAAACCCAAACAAAGGATTATCCTCGGCTAGTTCTCAGGTAGTCTTGTACAGTGCCTAATACTAGTCCCTAGGGAATTATGACTCTAGTGAGGGTTGTAGTCGGGGTTGGTACTGAAAGGGTAAACATTGGATTGAATTAACAACCGACTAATTTCTGTTGTCGATACACAGACATCTTATGAATATGTCTCACCCCCATCGTTTCCTTTCAAACTTCTTGTACTGAAGTTGCAGCTGCGATTACACCAGTTGTACCTGTGCATATACTATATGAAATTTCATAATCTATGCTTAGCATAACGATACAGATATAGATCTGCAATATAATTGATTTAAATATATTTTTTAGTATTTCATTGTTAGGACTTGAAATTATTTGGAATTTCAGCTCTCCTAAAAGTGGTTTACGATCAGGAACCAGCTGACGCAACGTATCGCCGTAGAAGCACTGAAGCGGAAATGCACTTTGGGTAAAAGTATTGCATTACGTAACAATAAATAATCTATTATCGATTGGCCATCGATTTCACTCTATCGATAATGGATATGTCTAATCGATTAGACTGTTTGGAACGTATAAGAACAATATACTGCACTATAGATATCATCTAATGATCATCTCTATTGTCATTAATGAACTACCTTTCAATAACTTTTTTTTTTTGTTAAAAAATCTTCGTATGAATAGAGGATTTTTCGTAACGGATAAGCAGTCAGTGAAGCGTCGCGGCGTCGGCGGATCGTCGTCGTATCAATACGGCGGAGATTGACAGCCTTGGCTATGATAAATGATGTTCCTCTGCCTCGTCTCACACAACCACCCTCGACTCTCTCCGCGTGCCGTAGTAGCACAGAGCCACCCCTGTCGGGGTGGGGATTTCACAGAAGCAGGGTTAGCGGGTTGGACGAGGAGAAACTCCGCGTTGAGAAGTAAACACGTTACACAAACGAATGTAGGATCAATAGTGTTACGAACTGAACAGTCGGGAAGTGACACCATCCCTCTATCATTTTCAAATCCACTGAAATAGTATAACCAGAGAAGATTTTCTTAAAGCGTGACGTACAGTACACGACTGAAACGCTGAGTTAGGTCTTATACGCCATATATGGCGTAAATATAGAGTCTGTCTACGAAAAATGTTTTAAAGAGGCCAATCGTTCGATGAGTTTCAATAGGAAAGAGTCCCTTGAATCTCACATTTTATTCCTCGAGTTATTATACGTAGAAGCCATGAATAAAATATAATATATTATAAAAAAAATTTCAATGCATAACCAATAAACATTGTTAGTCGGAATTCACCATACACGTATAGTCGTCCATATTTCGTTCGCGTAACTCGCAACAACAGAGCAAGTCTCGCGGGATGAGGTCGAGGTGAAGTGGCGAGGATCGTGCAGCCAAAGTTAATGCATGTTTTGCGTGTGCCGGAAAGCAGCGGGCTTCTCTGACGCGCTTAGGGAGGACAGGAACGTTTCCACCCTCTGTTACAACGCGCTGCTAGAAACGGAGCCACTCCCAGGCTTAGCACGCACGTTAAATACGCCGCGTTTCGCCAATTACTAAGATCCCGGCATCAAAAATAAGGTCGATCGTTTCGAGCCGAGTAAGAGTAACAGAGACACTTCGTCACGCCAGTAAAGTCAATCCGAGGAAAGTTGAAGTTCCTGATTTTGATTCTAAGAAAATTTCATGGGTTCGGAAGCATCGAATCTCATGGCAGTGTACTGTCATCCGATGAGAAGCAGTCATCCGATACGAAATCAGAGTGAGAAAGTGGGAGAAAGAAGAAGAATGATAAAAAATGATTGAAAGGAGAGAAAAAGGGATGACAAAATAAGAGAGAGATAGAGAGAGAGAAAGAGAGAAACAAAGAGGTAAAAAAATATGATGGTTCATCTGATCATCCTAAAAGGCATCGGATAATCGCGTATGCACCCATATGTGCACCTATATGTGATATTACGAGTACGAGCGGCAAACCAGCAATGCATCGTTAGGCTGGACTGCCTGGTAGATAAATGACGTGGTCGCCTCATGTCTGACATGAATGAAGCCAGGATGGCCTGTCTGTATGGAACGTATATGATCACGTTGATATGCACATATGTAGCTGGGTATATATATGCATATGTGGATATGCCTGTAACAGGGCTATTCCCATACCTGACTAGGCCTCCCACCCAGTGATCGCAATAACTAGCTAATGATATATTGAAGGCGACCTTGTAACTTAAAATGCATACACGCCTGATTCGATTAATTAAACTTATGTGTGGCGTTTCCTATGGGAAGGTGGCTTCTTCATTTCTCAGAAGCTTCTGATTTCTTATATGATGTTATGGTGTTATATTATACGTATATGTATATATATATATATATAGGTGGTTTGAGACAACGTAAGAGTTTTGAGGGAAATTATAATGGAACTGCAGTTGGAATGTATTGACTGATGTACCATGGCAGACGGAAGTGACTGATAATTATAATCGGTTATTGACTGCATATAAATATACTTCGTTAGATTTATACACAATTTTATGAGTCATAACATGAATTGGATGCAACAAAGAGGTTATCTGTTTATGATTTATACCAAGCGCGATAACCACCGCGCGAATAATATTTCTCAACAAAGTATGTGGCCTTTTTATCGGAGTAAATTGCGCTTCCGTTTCAAACTGTTAAGTCATTAAAAATTGCACAACGCCCACCGAATGCGTCCGGCGTACTCTTGCGCATTCTCCAGTTAATTACGTGCCCGCTTTCAAAGTCATTTATTATCACTGGGATGACTTTGACCTGTCCAAAAAATTAGGTTTAGCAACCCTTTAATTTGCATCGTGTAAAAAAATAAATAATAATGGCCAAACATCTGTTGCGAAAAATGGCTAAATTATTTTTATATAGGTCTACTTGTGATACTGGACGATCAAAATAATAGCGACTTCATGTCACGCGCACTCTAGGTGAGTACCTAGAATTCGTTCAGGGGTAAAGTTTGGAATTCGCAGATGAGTCTGTGGTTTGACAACGGGTTCGAAAAGAATTTGTATAGAAACGGATGGAAGTTAAAGGTTTGTTTTTTGGCATGAGAACGTGCGTGAACGCAACCATGCCCAAATAGAAATTCAATTGATCTTGTCCGGCAGTGTCGGGCGATCCATCTTGTTCCTTCCGGGCGCGTCTGGACGGGCGTCTAGTTTGGCCAGGGCTCTCCGCGTCTTTCTTGGAGCGCCGCGACGCTTCGCTGCTACAATTTCGCTGGACGTAACGGAAAAAGGGGGACAGCTGTCCAGCCGACCGCCAAACTACCCATTAATTACAGCCCTGGACCCACTTACACTTATTCACTTGTTTGTCCACTTCCCTTAGCCAAGCAATGGGAGTAGACCTTTCACCCGCGAAGAATAAAAATTGTGGCGGGATCGATACTTGCCGTTTTTCCTCCATTTCTCCGCCCCCCCTCCCCTCATTTTTCTTCCTTATATTAATTTAATTTTATCGAACTTTGACGTATCGATACTACAAAACACTGTAAACACATCAAACGAAGCAAGATGCATACAAATTATTTTGCCATTAAAATTCCAATTTTAATTATCATTATCTATAGAATTACAGATAAAAGTATCTTTAATTTTTAACAGTAAATAAACCCTTTTTTATCTTAACGATTAAAATAACATTATTTCACGTTTATCATGATACTGCGATCTTGAAAGATTCTCAGGTACGTAATGTTACGATACTGGACCCTGCGTGTTACGAAAGAACTTGTAAGTGATACTTGTAAAGAGAGGAAGAGAGAGAGAGAGAGAGCATTGGGTCCTTGTACGTAAAGGAGAAGAAGATTATCGAATTAGGTGACTAGTACCACCTCTGGCTACCTTCATGACGGGATTAAATGATGTATCGTAACGATGCTAATGATGATACGGTCGCTACCATGGAGTTCCTGGAGCGCGTATAGAATTACGCTAATTGGAGGTACAACTTTATTACTTTACGTAAAGTAATAGAGGACTATAAAGGAGGTACACCTAAGGACCATGAAGGAGCGTGAATACCGATTGGCCGTACTGATAGTGTGCCTAAACGAGGGGTGGCTATTCAATAAGGTACGCAGAGCGGCTCCCTTAATAAGGCGATAAGAGGCCGCCTTCTGGATAATGTTTTGAACGATCATCAGTTAGTAGCCTTGTTGAGCTCGGTAATGAGGAAATGAGCTACAATCACTGAGCCACATCCCTCGCAAGATTTTTTTTTGCATAACAACTAGGGGATCACCTACTTGCAGGTGAACGTTGAGATAATTTTATTTTATGTGAAATCACGTAAAATGAATGGGGGATGGTAATCGTAAGCTGATATCAGCGTCGAGAGATTGTTAAAAATTATGTAATACCATTAAAGACGGTTTCGTACATTAAATATGAGAGGTACATGAAATTTTTATGGTAATTGCAAAATTATTGGTCTTAAGCGTCACGGGGATTTTTGCTTATGAAATCGTGAGAAATTTTTATGAATTAATGTACGGTGTTCTCTCGGTGTTTCGTTAGATTGATTTTTAAAAAAGGCTAACTGCAGCCAGGTGTGGTGAAACTTTATAGTAGCGAAAGAAATTACGGATTCGACCATTTGTGGATGTAATTAATTATAGTGGGATCAAAAGTGCAAGTTTTGAATGTGCGCTCATTAACAGAAGTTCTTGGTAGGTTCAATATGAACCAGGTCGTTACAAGACTATTCTCCATATGTTTCCATATGGGTGTCTCCAGATCAATACCAGCGATGCATTCATTGCAATTCTTAATAGTATCATTAACATCATTTACTGTACGTAATACCAATGATTGACACTGGATATAAATGACTTCTTGTCTCTTTCTCGACATTTTATTTTATCGCTGACCGCGATTCGACGTAATGATCCATGGATTTCACCAACCGCCATCGATCATCGGATCACTCTTAATTGTATACGCAAACAAAACCCTGACAAAATAATGAAAAAATCGCCATATTTATACATTTATATATTTCCAAATTGAAAAATTCTTTAATACTTTGACTGGCATGCTATATTTTTCAAAATATTCTACCAAGACACAGCTATTTAGCCATTACGTGATATGAAATATGTATAATGTATCTTTGGCTGCTGGTGAAATGAACGTGTCTCCTATACACGAATGACGTGGCAATCAAAGTGTCGAATAAAATTGAGGTTTAAACCAAAAAAGTAATTGCGTAGTTCTACTTATATAGGTCATAGATATACGATTAGGCTCTTTGAGTGCCAGAATTCTGCAGGTAGCTGCATAAACATAGCATCTAAGAAATCCTAATCTAAGTATAGGCAGCCATACCAGAGTCAGCCACCGGGACACGTGTCATCGCGATAAATCGTCGATTCCGGGCGTCTGCAATGTTTGTTTTGGGCGTCGACCCAACATTGTGACACAAGACACAATGACGCACGGTATACACTCTGATGGCTTTCGCTGTGGATTGAGTATGATCTTCAAGGCGGACGAGACTTGAGAAGCATCGCTGGGATTATATGGGGCGCGTCCACGTATACCAGTTTCCAGTATGGCACATCATGCCGTTTACTAGATTCGTGCATGTGCAACCTGCCACGCACGGTTTGCATCCACACCTCACGTCATTATTTGTTGCTTCCGTTCCCGGGACTATTTCCAACTGCATCCTTTTTACTGAACTTGCATACACAGTTCAGGCACACGTTGCACTTTCAATGAATTTTAGCTGTACGCAACATTGAATTTTATAGTATAATGAAAAATTCTTATTCTTCGCGCCTCCGTTGTAGACTTGTCGATTTATTGTACAAGAGCAAAAAATACCGATAATTGCAATCAAGTCTCATTATCATTTACCGGGTTAAGAACGTAATTCCTGTTAGCGGATATGTTCTTATTGGTCGGTATAAGCATGTGAGCAAGATCCAAGATGAGTGCATTATCAGTCTTCTTAATCAAACGATTAATGCTCGAGTATAATGTAAAAATCGTGGAAAAAGTCCATAAGGAAAAGGTTGAGAGTCGTTCAGTTCCAGTATGGCTTGTTAGCGTGGAACCTCGCATTGGCCTCCCATGCATTTGAATAAACAAGCAACACTGACTGATTAACTAATTATCGGCTAGGCGGTTGCATCGCCGTCCGGATCATTCTGAGCACCGTCATCAACCATTATGTACTTGAAACCCCTATAGCTTCACTCAACCTAACCTCCTGGACACGAGCATAAGATTTTTTTTTCGTCTTACGGCTAACATTCTACCTCGCAGAATATATTCCTTACGTGATACACGTTTTTCTGGATTTTGTTAATTAGTTTCTTTTTTCTTTTGCAAACGGAGCAGCCATCTGTATTTTAGGAGTGATATATTCTTTTGGTTATTATCTGATAACTATCTTCTACGTTCTATGACGTAGTCTTTTTTGGATTCCGATAAACTTTTGAAATGCATTATACACGTGCCACCCTCTTAACTCTGAAGATATCGAAGGTGATGGAAGGTTTCGAGACGCGTTAAATATTGAACCGACCACCGAGCGCACCAAGCTGACTATAATGAGGGCGTGTTGGTATCTCGTGGTTGGCTACGTTTTACCAGAATCGGGCCAGCTCATTAGGAGTGGATTAATATGAACCGCTCCTGGAAGAGTCTGGGACAAATCTGCAGGAGCTTCGTAGTGTCCTGTAGCACTCTCATTTTCTTTGAATAGTTTTCGACCTGTTCTCCTGGAATTCCCTTAGCGTGAAAGATGCATGTTTATGAGAGGATATTGTTTATTTCATTTGTATCGTATGTCAATGGCAAACGAGTTATCCTCCATAGACTGTAGAATTTCTTGGTCATTTTTGGCTCTGTATATATATATTATTATAGTGTAAGATATTTCATTCATTTATAACACGCGGAATATTGATTTACGGTTGTCTAGAGATGTTTTGAATATTTATGGAAGACGTCAGTATTCTTCTCGACAGGCTTGTAAGGGATGAATTAATTATGTCTATCTAGAGAAATATATTAATTATGTATTATACAGCTGTCTAATATATTTACCTCGAAGTTTTTATACGTAATCAATAGTTTTGTATAGAATTTGTATAAAATACAATGTATAAATTTCTATTAGAATTTAGATACTTAAAAAATATATTTCTCTCATAATGTATTTTTTTTCCTGTATTTTCATAAATCTTGATAATATAATGACGTAGTAACGATATTCGAAAATTTACAAAAAAGTCAATACAAAAATTCGCATTTTATTGGAATTTTCGCGCGAAATAAAGATCTCGGTTTCAAGGTGGCACATGTAGGTAGAGAAGGAATGGGAAGGTGGAGGCCACGAGGGTAATGGCGTGTGCATTATTCTGATAAATCGTTGTTCCTGGCGTCAAACCTGACTACGAGCTGACGAGAACCTGGGTATAGTGGCCATTCATATAATATATATCATTCACATAGACCAGACTTTCACTTTCTACTTTTGAAAATCCGCTAGCGCAGATTTCGCCCTGGATAAATTCCGCTCTCTAACCCGACAACTTGACGACGCAGCCATACGCGAACCATCCTCTATTTGCGTAAGTCTACCCAGACAGCTCGTAGGCAAACCGGAAACGTCGGACAACTTCGTTTCAACTATTCATTCGTACGCAAAGATAGAACGAAAGATGACCAGCTCGCAAGATATCCAACTCTTCGATAATTTAATGACGAGATCAAAAATTTGTCAGAAGATAATATTCAGTTGAAAAAATAAAAACTAAAAAATGTTTATTTTATTACGGAATAAAATTTTAATCACTCAATAAATAATACAACAAGTTTTGATTTTATATATATAACATATAAAGCATGGAAATATATCTAGGCCAGTATTACCCATAACAATTCAGTAATCTCTTCCAGAAGGCCACCCAAATCTAACAGACATCGCTTGGTAACCGAACGTGTTATTATAGGGTTATCGATAGAGGTAGCTACGAACTCGGGTACAAAACCTTAATTGAAAGACAATGAGCGTAAAGCGATTAGGCTAGTGGCGGTAGTAGTAGTGTTGATATAGCGGATCCCAGAATAATGGACAGAAGCATATGAATGCGATGTCTCACGGACGGCTTGATTAAAATTCAAGGAAAGATGACGGTTGGTGTTCACGCCTGATCTTTGGCTCTCAACGTTCACTACGTTCTCGCCGTTCAGTACCTCTCGTCAGGGACGAGTTCCGGACACGGGTGCCCTGTCTCTTTGTGAACCCTATTCAAGTCGCCCATCCTGGCTATATTAATTGGACCCCCCTGATCGACAAAGACATTAAAGTCAAACGCGAAACCTAAATAGCCTTGATCCACATTAAGTTTAATGATCAGAATCATATCTTTATTCTCAAAAAGTTCACTCTACCAATGCACTTATTTTTGGGGAGATATCAGCGTTAAATGGCAGAGCTGACTTCTTATTCAGAGTTAGGACGCCGCATTTGACCCTCTGCAAGATTTATTGCTTAAACACATATTTATATCTTGCTGAATGCCCATTGAATCACACTTGATAGATAATCAATCATTAAGTTACAGGATGACAATACAATATAACAAATTGATTCAGATATTGTATATGTATATGTAAATATTAAATATACAAGAGCCAATCAAATATCTGCCAATGAATGTCTGCACTGTGGATAATTATTATGTGGAAAATTTTCATCAAGGTACTAAACAAATTTAGGTAAATTGCTAAAATTAGGGATATAAGCTATATACGTCGATGGACAAAGGTAAGGTTAGGTTATGTAATATCGTCTTAGAATAAATTATATCCAATAGTATAATCAAATTTGTTCGGTACTATGATTGATAGTAATGCTAGGTATTACCAACAAAAATTCCAAAATATTATGCCGAATCGTTCTTGTCAAAGTATCAGGATCGTTAGACAAAGGGCCGACCCTGATTCTGAGAAAAAAAGCGTGGATGATCAGCAGTTTTACGGCAAGGTTTGATCCCGATCGTGCGCATGGTTGAGTATCTTAAGACAAGAGGCAAGTCTAAAAGATTTTCAAGGTTACCTGTATCTAAACACGGAAGAGTTCCTGGAAGTAAATTCTTGTAATAGAGGGGGCGATGCTCCAATTCTAACACCCCACAATCCCCCTACAAGGAATCCTAAGTCGTCCACAGGGAACCCCCTGCTATAGTGGGAAAACTGAAGTGTCCACATACGGGGAACCCAATAAAACGATATTTCCTTGGTGTTCATATAATTCTTTTTGGCGCTGAGGTACGTGGGGACGTTACGTAATACTACCTGTTCTAATATTTGAGCTGTAATATCGAGCGTCTTGTATCAGGTACGTATAGACAACTTTGCCACGGCAGGTTCTGACGGAAGTAGGAAACATTAACGCTTGTCTTACTGGAACTGTCCAATAATACTGTTCAGGATGAATAATAGTTGCATTTGAAGAAGGCTTGTGGGCAGTCTGATAAATTAATGCTGTTTTTGTCGAAGGATAGGTAGTACGGAACTAGTGACGTAATTGTCAGTGGCGTGGTCAATTGAGATAAGAAAAAATAAATAGGGAGAAGTAAATGACAAAGTATGGAGACTTACATTGTACTAAAAATTTATCATTTTTAGGTAATATTAAAAAAAAATCAAAATAGTGATTTCGAATGGAATAATTATTTTTAGGGTAATTAAATGTGTTTTCGCGGCAATATGTATTGTTATTATCGTTATAATGATTGGGATGGTATATTGTAATTTATAGGATCGTGAATTAATGATTTATATTATAATGTCCCTATAAGGATTTTCTTATTGAAGGGTTCATTTATCGAATGGGATTATTCATAGATAAGATTGGCGATGGCTATGACGATGGGTTCAACCGCCAAAGCAAGTTCACGGCAGTTACTCATTCAGTTACCGATCCCAGCCCTTGTAGACAGACGCGCCACGACGGCAGGGCATTACCTGTTTAATGCGAAGCTCTTTAGGCTTCGCTAATTAATGACCGGATATTAGCGTAATTGTAATGAGTCGAAATTACGGTAATCATGCGGTCTGCCGTCAAAGTGGGATAGGGTTGGACTTCGACGTTCGAGAGAAAGATCTTCAAAGTGGGGATTCGTGTAAAGTTTCCAAGAGTCTTGAGCATTCGGCCAGACAACGAAATTGGAAAACTTACCGGAATTCACCCTTAATGATTTCTACCCTGCAATGGCACCCTATTATTCATAACCAAGTGGAAGGTTGTGTAGTTATACTAATTCTTAATTAATCAATAACATTGTACAGCCTTGGCTAAATGTAAAAGATTATTAATTTTACCTATCTTTAAAAAACCACCCTTAAAATATATATTATTTATATATTGATATTATTTCAATTATTGTGCAATTATTTGCTTCGCTTGGAAATGTATAAATGCTGGCACAGTATTATAATGGAGACGTCGTCATTGATAAAGACACAGTGTACCCATATATACTATGTATACTGTAAAGGGGGATGATGTATGTACGATTGCAAGGGGTAGTGCTACGTTTCAGATGACTTCATAAAGGCAAATGGCTGTCATTTATTACTGATAAAATAGTGCACGTGCAACGCCGTTGCTTTTCGTTAATTTTTTTCAATTGCTTCGTAGTTACGTAATATGACAATTATCGGTATTTACAAAGAGCCGCGAAAATTAACGTACCGACTTCGTGAGAATGAAGCATTGAAACACGTCGTGGATAGCCGTAAAGCTTCAACGATTTCGCTGATTCGGGACTTATAAAAATGAGCATAAATTTAACGTTGCGAGAGATACCATCTTTTTCACCCTTAGCATTTATACTTCAGTGAAAGGATTTATTTAAAAAAGAATGCACATATTAAAATTGATGCAAACAAACAGTGACGCTTGCTTGATAATAGAGAATATAGAAATCCTTGAAATAATTAGATCAAGGTATTTCTTGCGGTTGGGGTAAGCAAGGTTAAACAATCGCGATGCATCTTGCAGGGTAAAATACGGGGGGTGCAACTAAGTCACGAGTTAGCAGCCACTTATTTATACGAGGCTATAAAGCTGATCCCCTCGTTCTGACGTCGCGTCGGTAATTCATCCACTCTACTGGAGCACCCGCAAGATAGACCGGCACCGAGCTTAGGCTCGGGCTTAGGGGTTGAAAACGACGTCTAAACGATGGCCATCTGTCGGATGAACCGCGAAACTCCTGTCAACGCATCCCCGGAGCCGGTAACGTCGAGGCATGGCGTATCGGTCGGTGGTTCATGGTAACCGCCAACAAATCGTCCGACGTTTAGATGCAATCAATAACGAATTATCCAACGTTATAAGTTGGCTGAACCAACAAGTAACATAATTCAAAATTAATAAATAAATAATCGATCTGTGACAAATTACATTTTGTATACACTTACCCCTCTTATTAATTATATGAAATTATTGTACGGTATTTAGATGGAAATTAGTGGTAAATTTTTTCAAAAATATATTTGGTGTTTAAATTATATAATATTGATTGTATATTATTTTTAATTCTTTTATTCAAAATTATTTATATTGATTTTGAGGGAAGTTGCGTGGACTCGATCCGTTCAGGATCATTCTAAAGCAGTGCGTAAAGAGAGAATTATTGAAAATCGCGTGTTAACAGTTTGACATAGTACGAAATCAATAAAGTGGTACTATCAGTTAATCGCTCGATTTATATTCATTAAATCGCGAGGAAGAGCGGATTTATTATAATGTCGGATGCGCGGCCGACGTGGCGGCTTCTATTTTTCATCTCATAAACACGCTCTGATTATTTATGAATGTGCAAATGCACGCGGTACAATCGATTTCACGAAGGCAAATTAGTCGGGGGCTGGTAGACGGGCATTAAAATAATAATGCTCATAGGATTTAATAGCCAATAATAATTAGGGAAATTTTCGACGTTGAAAATTGCCATTGACTTCCTTTCGGCGCCACCGGTAACAATATCCTTCCGAGTCTTCCGTCGAGTCATATTCAGTCCATCCCTTTCGCATCCGTAGAAGAGTTACGTTTTAACCAGCTAAAGCCTTCAAGGTATATATAGATATATATAATCCATCTAATCCCATAACGCGATATTTTTCGAGTTTCCGGATAATCTGCGGCCGCTATCTCGTTTCTGTAAGTAACGTAACGAGGGCAATCAAAGTAAAGTAAGTAAAGTCATATTCTCGAGGCTTGAGACATGGAAGCAGAGGCGTCGGCGTCTTCCCGGCGCCGTTAATCGTGCCCTGTTCCATCACTTTCTTCTTTCAGTTTCAACCCTTTTACTCACTTTTTATTCCCTCTTATTTCTGTTATGCTTCATTTTTCCAAGGCTTTTAGGCACTTTCAAGAACAAACCATAAATTCATTTGTGTCAACTGTTTTTCTTTTTCATAACTACCACCAGCCATAGAATGATGCACAAAAAGTATTGCCCTGAAGAAAATATTGTCAGAAAATGAATGAATGTTAATAGTTTCTTGTAATATACAATCTTTACTAGTAAGTAACCTCAGGTTACTTTCAGTAATAATTATAATAATTAAAGCATCCTTAAAAGAATTTATTCTCAGAAAACGTAACTTCTGCAAAAAAAGACTATTAAAACTATTACTTTATTTGCCGTAATTCACGGATTACTCCGCCACTCATGAAACTCTCCACTTTTCTTCGAGTTAGAAAGTTCGAGCATTACCAGTGAGATTAGGGCGAGAAAATTTTCCAGTAGTATCCTAGTGAGTTAGGTACATAGCCCAGGAGGGAAGCCGAAGCTGGGATGCTGTAAGAAGGGCGTTTTGATGAGCCACGATTAGCAAAGCGAGACGCCTGGGAGCCGTAGACACAGAGAGCTCCGAGAATACGTAGTTCACAGTATTTTCCACCTCACGTATTCACAGATACAAGAATCTAATCCAGCCATCGATAAATTTCAGCAGACACACAGTTATCGTATTACCAAAGTCTCCACATGATCCTAGATACCCAAATACTTATAGCAAGAGCAATGAAGAATTTCAGGTAACAATTCGTGCGACCGTAACTCTATGTACTTATACGGTTTCCCAAAGAATTCCACGGACTTGGTTTCTCGCAGCTACTCCCGAACAATGGCTTGGACGAAGCTTCAGCCAGGGAAATGTGTAATTCAAATGAGTTACGAGCATATCACACTCCTGGGAAGTAGGTGCTAAGCGCTCGGATATGCTGATAGACCGCAGTGATACGTAGCGCTGTGGAATGGCGTTGGGGTGTGACCATGGGGGGTACTACCACCAAGCAGGATGGGGCAAGGCTAGGTGCAAAGGGAACCAGGTTTGTAATAGTCCGCGATGGTGCGACGCGATGAGATGTGATCGCTCGGTGATGAGCTGCGGGCGACGTGATGGTCCCGCAGCGGTACCCGCCTATACGGTATCCAGTTACTGGCCGCATTCATTCCGTGTAATATCTACGCCGAAATATATTTTGCTCCTGTTACAGTCGCCGGCGTATATTTGACAGTAAAAAAAAAGAGGTTTCGAGTAATTCATATAGAAATAATAAAATTCGCAAAGTTACTCAGAAAACGTATGGATGATATTTTCTTGGGAGATTTTCACGATAGATTTCCGATTAGGATATAGTGTTATCTCTACTGTCTATAATAATTTTGGTATCTGTCTAATAATTCTGCTTCTGGGATCCAGCGTGTTATTTATGCGAGAGTAAAGAGTGTCCTCCTGCATATTCTAATCTGCGAGGAGAGCATGTCTGGCGTCGTTCTCGTGATAAACGGTCGACTCTCAGGCAGCGGTAAAGGAGCGAGTGATGCAAAGTGATAACATAATCAGGTGATAATGTGCCTGTCATATCTCATCTCACGAAGAGTGGTAGATAGATAGTGAGAGACAGAGATAGAGAGAGAGTAGGCAAGTCAAGTAAACCAGAGGGAAATGTTGAGGAGGTATCATGATATCTATAGGCATGGTTAGTGAAGGTAGGTATAGGGTGGATGCTGTGAAAGCTCATGGCGGTTCTCATTGGTATCTCGAATTGCTGTATATCTATATACATATGAATATATACTGTAAAAGCAAAGGGTATAGCTTGTAAAGGAGGGTTCACAAAAGTTAGCGACAAGACCCTTCAAGGAGAGTGACTCCAAGTAACAATGAGTCGTTATACACCAAATAAGGGGTTCTAAAAGATGCTGGCGATAACGCTCGTTGAGATGTAGTCTCATTATTCTACCCCGATACTTATCGCTGCTGAATTAATTGAATCGCAAGACAAATACACGAACGCTTCTAAGTCTGAAGTTATCCAAATGAATTGATAAAATCAGCCCCCTCTTATTTTGATGAATTTCAAGAAATGAAGAAATTACAAAAAAAAATCATCCGACCTGACTTTATCCATAGGAGACACGCTCAGCCTCCCTTTGTGTTATCGAATCTAAATATATCCAGCCTCCATCGATACTGGTCCACAGTAAGAAATCATCGAGAAAACATCTCGACACAATGACGTCCCATGGCAATTGCCAGCATAATGATGTTATGACGTGACGTTAGGTTACGGATAACGGCGGTGCCCACTTGCAACAGGAGCAAGAGGCGCAGGCGAATGTATCAAGTCCGAGTTAGGCTCCGGCATTCGTCGCTTATTATTTGTAGCCCCGGTGTTCCAACAGCATCCATTTAATCTCTCTCAGTGAGGAGCGTTTCTTTGATCAGCGCGCGACCGCATCTGCCGAGCAATATCTCAAAGCTGTACCCGCAACCGGCGTCCCGGGCGCGAGCTCCCCGTCTTGCCTGCACCAGGACATTTATTCCTGTCAAGCAGCACCTCGATGCGTGGCCCCAGTGTTAGCCAGGTTCTTAAGTACCAAGACCCTTCCTTACCCTTGTCTGCATCGCGTGCATCCGTGGACCCTTGCTGCAACCTCACTGCGCGCTCTCGTGGATGATGTTAATTGCTTCCAAGAGAAGCATCGAACCGCAGCCCAGCAATCGCCTTCTTCTTAGTCTTATGACAAGAGATATTGCTGAATTTATCGACGCTATGACCGGTAGTTGCTGACTCTGTAGGTTAGGTACCTTATAGCCTTACCTATATATATATACAATATCTATACATCCCTATACGCTCCTGGACCTTTATAGCTAGCTGTATCCAACGGTGTAATATATATAAGTACGTACATACCTAACTTACTACCTTGCTTTCAGGCTGTTTGGATTAATCGATGAAAAACGCCACCCTGGACGCATTTGACTCACGTAGAGGCTATATCAAGTAGCAGGTGATAATTGCTTACTCCATGTAACCCTCTACTGTTGCGGACTACTGGTAGGGAATATTTAGTGTGATATTTATATATGTAATTTCAAATGCCATTTGAGGATAATCAGTATTGATTCTACAGATTTTCACTATTATGAATTATATAAATATATTTTCATGGAATTTATACTAAGATATATTACTAACGGTAAGGGCCTGGCAGATAGCATTAATATATTATATATTTATACTTAGTTATTAATTGTTTTTAAGAAAGAGGATTCTTTGAAAGTCATTATATTTATATCCATCTGTCTTACGGTATCCGGTCGTGGGATGCTCCGATATAGAAGTGATCTACGTGATGAGGTAAGAAGCATAAAGTAAAATGGTGTTTCGTATTACTTGTCTTTCCTGTAGCGATTACTCTTTTTGCACCAACGAGTAAGGAGCGATTAATGAGCGTTAGTTTACGAGCTTCATTGGACCCTTGACAAAAAAATATTCTTAATGCCGTTTCTCTGTTTCGGTTTGAAAGCTTCACTCCTTTGGACGAATCGAGAATGTGTACATCAAAGCAAATCCTTTGAGTGATTAATGCACGTAATTTAAGCTCATTCGTTGCTTGGATTTATTTTATAACGAGATCGGCTGAAAAATGAATGTCACAATCAGCCGTGCTGAGGTCGTGTCTATATGGTATGGGCTACATGCTTCTGTAATGTGTACGAGTTAGTAAAAGGTACAGGACATTTAAAAAAACATTACCAGCTACTAAAAGTTCCAAATGACTCTATGTCACGCACGGAAATTCGATAGTGGCTATACCTTCTATCTTGGCTAAAACTAAGCAATGTATCATTAAATCGACAGTTTTAAGCCGAAGTCATTATGAATATGTTACATATTCTTATCTAAGACGAAATATAATGATTATAGTTTAGGTCTATTGATCGTATGCCTTAGAAACGTTAATTAATTGCATCAATACATTTTCGCGGATTTTATTAAAAAGAAAAAAATAGAGTCTTGGGAACTTTCGAAAATGATTGTTTCCGAGAATCGTTTCCTGTTTGTAACGTCGTCTCATTAGCTTCTTAATAACCTATTAATTATTCGCATATTAATTACCTTTAAGGAGGATTATAACAAAGGTAATTCGTAAGATCGCGTCTTGGCGTGTTTAGCCACTATAAATATTTATGGTTGGGCTACTGAAAAAAAATTATTGGTAAAGATTCTAATAGACACGAGTAAATGACTCTGTTCCCTATATAGATAGGAGCAAGAAACTTTCAATGACGCGTCCAACGTTTCCTCGCGCGATTCATAATATTGACTAATGACAATTCGCAATTATCTCTACGAAGCCACGTGCAAGATTTACGAAACCGAGAACGGCGATAAAGTCTTCCCCGGAATTCAAAATGAATTTAACAATCATCCTTCACAAGATTATCAGAAATTATTCAATTAAAAAAAAAGAAAGACTCGCCATGCATTCCGCGGACATCGTGCTTTCCACGTATGTCCTACCTATCCTTTATTCAATTAATACATGTTATTTATCATGTACCAATGCTAGCTATATACATTCCATCGCGCGAAAACCTTCGTCATTTTGTGCTACGTATACTATACGTATATTTTAGAAGCCACTACGATCATAGTAACATAGACTAAAGCTACGTAGGAGTGTATGGTAGTAATATGTAACGCACTTTGGAGTAATGCTACGTCAAAGCCAGCGCCACCGAAAATATGAGCCGGCTGCCGAGCGCCTCGCTAATGCTCAGCCATTTATTATGCTTACATTATTTCGGGATTATTAGTCTTCCTCCACTCCTCTTTCCTAAAAGCTTCATGTAATGTTTTGACTCTGGTAGTCAACGTGCTGTAGTTGCCATACAAGATACAGTACCAGTTATCAAACAATACACGATTAATATACGGCAACTGGTATCACTGTCAATATTCACGGTATTGGGTTTTTGTAGTATTTTTCTTTTTTTCTCAATTTTCAAAATTCTTCCATTTTTTAAATGTTTTTCTCAAATTCATGGAATTTCTCGAGGTTTTCGTTTCCGAGTCTGACTCGCGTCTTGCGCGGAATCGAAATACTATGGCCGCGTCAATCCGATTGGCTTATTCGGGTTTTCGGGAAGATTACATCGGGCCACTCGCCACAATGCGGGTCCTAAATATTTAGGTGCTGATAACAAACAATAACGGCTGCTGATAAGGCCGATTGCTGACTAGGGTTGGGTTAGGGGTCGGCTTCTCTGAGTCGGGGGAGTTCTCAATGATGAGGGTTGCTCCAGAGCGCAGCTAAAATTGAACGACTCTCTCTCTCTTTCTTTCTCTTTCTCTCTCTGTCTTTCACCCTCTCGTATACGCTCTTTTTCACTCTCTCTTCGTTGTGAGTCGAATAAGAATCGTCGGTGGTGCGATTTCGCGAAGCACAAGGTGACCCATCCTATTCAGGTGGATGGGAGTAAGAAGGACGGTAAGAAAAAAAAAGAAAGAGAAACAAGAACCAAGGTAGATTCATTTTCCGTATTTCTCTCTCTTTTCTCACCCTTTGTTCTACCAACCAAGACGAATTGAAAGCGCAGATGCGTAACGATTCGCGGTGCTACTCTGTATTCAGGATCATCAAAGGATTTATCCGCTATTCACGACTTGGATCGTACCTGCTATTATACTGTACTTCGTACAAGCTCACGCATTTTATATAATTTTTTTGATATCCCTAATTATTGATATCAATACCGTATATAGGTACATTCGGATCTGTTCAATTTTCTATGACGTAACTTACTACCCATTACATATATGGAGCTGTTGTACAAAATGTACAAAGTGCATCGTTTCCCACTTGCATTGGAGTCACCGATGCCGGAGGAAATGTCTCGTTCCAGAAAGTGCACTGGCGCCGTATTGCAGCCCTAAAGACATGGATGTTACCGTGGACAGTGATAAATTCTCGTTATTTTACATAGCAAAAATAGCTGGTTAGGTACAAGGATAGAAATAAGGTAAAAATAAAATGTCTATATTTAAATTATATTATAACGTCATTGTATATTTAACATGTTTACTGTTACTTATTTATCCTATTTATTATCAGCTTTTAGTGTAAACTATACTTATCCTACAATTCTATACTTAATAATACCATTTGATTTTGTTTCCATTGTTATTCTAGGGTTAGCATCGTTATTTCAGTGACAGAACGCGATAAGCGATAAGACCACGAAAAGGGTAAGGATAGGCTGCCGGAAAAGCCAAGTAAAAGACATGGTCTTCGAGAAGGATAAAGGTAGGCGAAAGAAAGATGGGAAAAAGAGAGAGAGAGAGAGAGAGAGAAAATAACGAAAAGATATGGAATAAGAGAAAGGTTTAGGTAGCTACTCTCCCCGTTGGGTTGAAACGGGGAGCCGCCCTGTGTTTGTGCTCTCGCCGGGGAGCACAAAGAGAAATGGCGAAGTATTTATCAGAGTTCTCCTTCTGCTTACTCCCTTCCTTCCATTTCGCATCCAAACCCATTCGCTTGCCTTCCAACCCCCGACTTTCTACATATCTCTTGCTCTGTCTAGCTATATTCTGTTCTTCCTCTCTTGCTCTCTCCTTCTTTCTCTATCCTGTTCTCTTTCTCTCTCTCGCTAAGCTCTCTGATGCCCTTTTGCGCACCGCACATATGGCCACTCCATCTTCGCACTCTGGATTTTGACAGCTGTCTAACTCACGTATCCAGTCCTTCACCTGCGCTTAGGTATTATATGTGCTGACCTTGTTTCCATGGACTTTCTTGTTATTTTTTTAAACTTTTGTCTTATTCATTTTTTTCACCTTCTTTCGTGTTAATTCGTCGAACCAATATGCTCGTGTACTTTCAGTAACTTACTTGATTCCGATTTCTCTGATAAGCCACGAAAGACCACATGCTGTTTTCAAATTATTTACTGGCACGACGTTTGTGGATCTTTATCTTCCTTGTTTTTACTGTAATCTTAAATGCACGTGTCTATCACGTTTCTTACTGTATTACTGTATTCTATTACTTTGATTAGTTTATGCAAATTTATTGTACCGCGTACCAGAATTTCGTCTGATTGTATTCGAACATAGTGGACGAACAAATAGAAAAAATCTATACAGTGACAGATTTATCTTCTAGATCGATATGCGTTTAAGGAACCCCCTTTTTAGAAGAATAACAATTGTTTAATCGTAACAGTAAGATTCTACTGTTTTTTTTGCCGTTTATTAATGATCAAATTTGATAGCTAAGTTGACCTACGTGATTGCAGAAGACGCGATTGGCATTTCTAATTTCGACGATGAAGTGGCTCGCGTGTTTGAGGGATGCTAGAAAATAGGACGGACTGGTAATTAAGGCCGCATTTTAGGGGATTTACTCTTTAGCATGGAAGTCGAGGCCGAACATACAAATGGCAGCCGATGCTCGGTTTCTCCCCGGATTGGTTTTAAAATTAATGTTGTTTCTCCGTTTCAGCTCCTAATGGATTCTGGGAGGGGCTCCGCGAGAACCAATCGCCTCTGCAGTCCGTTCAGTATAGTGAAAGCCTGACACCCACGAGCCAATGTCGGCATGTTAGATTAGACCGTATTTACTTGGTCTGTCGCTTCCTTACTTATCTTCTTATTCAACGATACAGGTAGGTCATTATGTAAATACTCGTTTAATTGGCTCCAAAGGATCCCAATGCACCTTAGTGCTTACTGCCTTATCAAAGGGATGCAAATGTCCATCGATATATATATATATATATATATATATATATATATATATATATAAACCAAAGACGATCCCGTTAAAACAAATTATGAGTAAAAAAAATGATTTCATTAAAAAAAAATTATTAAGCATTTTAAAAAATTGGACACTATACACAAGTCGTCGAATATACAATAGAGGTATACTCGCTGATTTATTATACAGTCTTAAGTCATATTATGTAGGGTTGCAAGGTCAATGGTGATCCATAACCTTTCTCAATGAACAGTTCCCTTTATCTTAACAGATTGGTAAGTAATCATCGTAATGCAGCTGCGCCTATTTGGCCTAGGCACATGTTCGCCCAGTAAAAAATTATCATTTTTCCTGCTGTACTACTCGTGTCTGAGAAGCTTGCAATAAAATTACGCAATCAGTCCGGATGTTTAGTGGATACACGAGAGCGTAGGCGTGCACTCTTGTGCGTAGGCTACGAGAATTGAGACGTCGAGCGCCTGCGGTGCTTGATGAATGCTCGGCATTCACCAGGACGAACAGGTCTTCGCTCGCAGGATGTTAAGAGTCACAATGGACCAGAGAAAACTCTACGTTCTACAGAGTACATAGTATCCTATACATATATACAGGGTACTATAGGCATTCCGTTGTAGAAATTTTTAAATCAAATCCAACATCATTTTCTGGTATACGAATTTTGTATTTTAGAAATTTAGTATGCAATTGCGGATCACGTTGGAAGTATAATTTCGATTAAATTTCGAAAATTGTAGCCTTTTAAAATTGAGGATTACACGTAAATTTTCGGAAACATTGAGTGGTTTAGGATACGGTATAGTGAGGACGTAAGGAATGGAAGAATGGGGGTGGATTCGATGAAGCCGATGAGATGAGGGGTGAGCGGCGAACAGCGAGCAAAGCGTGTACCTTGAGCGTGGCGCGTACAAATTGCCTCCCTGTTTCCTTGCATTTGTCATTTCGCTCGGGGCAACCGCCAGGTTCTTTCATTTCCCAAATAATTCCAAACCCTCATTAATAACGTAACGCGCCAGCAAACGAGAGAGCTCCGGCAGGTAGCCCTGGCATTTGTTGTTTGTCGAGAGTTGCGTGTCTTTGAAGGGGTCGTCCTTGAAATCCACGATTCCTCCAGAATGGACAATCGATTCGTATCTTTAACCCGTGACGGGACTGAGAACAATTCACTGATTGAAATGTCTAGAAGGATTGATGAACCTTCTGTCAGCTAGAAACGACAACGCCTTAAAAATCCTTCATTAGTCATCAAATCAGGTAACAGTTCAATACAGTGCTATATAGCATTGCTCAATTTGCCATTTAAATAATAATTGTTTACATGAACATGTGCTACCTACTTGAAGTTTGACACATTATCAAAGACATGAATGTCTGATAACTTATTAAAACCAGATTTAATTCTCGTACTAAACTGGATGAAGAATCCATCAGAAAGTGTCAAACGAGTAAAATGAGACTATCCATATAAATAGAAATTCTAGAAGGACTAGTGTGGATTTAGCCGGTAGCATCTGATGGACGTACGGAGGGTGAGGAAGAAAACCGAATTGAAATGTCCCTGGTGAGGATGGATGGGTGTCACTTATGGGTACGCGCCATTTTGAATTCCTGGCTGGTCAGTCCTGGGCTGAGTTTGAGGAATCGTAGGCGGAGATGAAGGCTTCACGCGGAGTACGAAAGGAGAAATGGAAGCCGTTGGAGGATGGATACCGTCCCAGTCAGGATAGACCGTAGGTAGGTAGGTATATAGGAAGGAAGGTACGAAGGTAGGTAGGTAGGTAGGTAGGTAGGTAGGTAGGTATAGCCAGGCCATAGAAGGTACACCCTTCCAACTAAGGATAAACGTGGTAAGAGAGGCGCGCCCGCGGAGTCATTTATCATTGCGGAGCTCATTAAGGCCGAATCTGCCGCACACTGATCGCCTGGGATTACACTTTCCTCCCTTCCACGCCGTTCACCCTTGCTCCTTCCACCCACAGACGAAACCCCGCGTGCTCCTCCTATAGTGTAGCCCAGCTATATACCCCTTGACGCCCCTTCGGAGCGTACCTCTTCTTCTTTTCTTCACCCCCCGCGTGGTGGCGCCACCTACGCACGCATACGCACGAAAAACCAGAGACACGCACGGAATCGCGGGACCGCGAACATTCGTGGAAGATGATGGATCGGGACCATCCTGTGGCCCGCCACTCCGTTACGCATAAGATTAATCCCACGTGAAGTTTGGAACGTGGGCTCTCACCATGTTCGCATGGTGACACATAGAACTTCATCATTCTACTGAAACCTTTCAAGGAGTGACGGTACCAGGTGCTGGATTTTTGTACTCTCTCTCGTTCTTTATCTTTTTTTTTTTGGTACCATTAAAAACATTTTATTAATTTTTTAGTGAATCTCTATATACTAGAGCTTTTTTATGTTTCACTATCTTCAATGATGACTGTAGTTAATTAGGTACCTACGTAGATAAACCTGAAACTGGAATCACCCTGGGACATGGGAAATAGGATACAGCTCTAGTTCATTAACGAGATTATAAGGTATCTTAGACATTTAATTTTTTAATTAATATCAGATTTATACTATCGCGTACGTATTGCTTTGATGACTGCAGTAATCAGATTATTTTTCTTATTGATGTTTAATTACTCAAACGATATAAATGTAATGCTCTTTGAAAAATGTCTCTTGGTAATTTCACTAGAGTGGAATTACCAGTGTCTTTAATCGCGAGATTTGAATATAGGTATACCCAGTATAGATATAGTAGGTTCTAGCTACTATACTTCTTGGTCGGTTTTTTTTTATTCAGAAGAACGTAGTTACTTTTACGCCAAGGGAACCTGGTGAATACCAAGATATCCCCTTTCATCGGATGAAGAAGCCGTGAAATGCTCCACACTTGGAGACTCTCACGGAGGTCCATATAACAAGAAGAGGAGCTAGATAGTGGCTATAGAGTATAGTAGTAGTATATAGTACTACTATCCTGGTTCAACTCACATGATGATGCTGAACTCGCCTAGTTTTTCCAGGGCCTCGGGCTAAATCCAGCGAATGGTGCATTAGCTCTCCCGGCCCGGTCTAATGACGCCGCGACGCTGGCGTCCCCGTAGGGATCTTCGTTTGCTCTTCTGATTTCTTTCTTTCTTTTTATGCTCTTTCTTTTTATCCCTCCTCTCATCTCTATCTGCACTCCTCCTCTACTATCGTCTTGCTACTGTACCGTACTCTGGTCACGAGTGATTCATCTGAAACGAAAAAAATTCCTCTCTATAAAGGATGAGGAAAAATGGCATTTGTTTTTAGTACGGAACACCCTTAGAGCTTAGGACAGGCCTTAGTATGACGAAGCGCGCCGTATCACTTTGGGATCGTCTTGAATTTTTCTGACGCAATTGAAATGTCACAAAAAGTATAAATACGTATACCAATTTTTGAAACGGCTTTTAATAGGAACTTGGAACAGAATGGGTCAGGTTAGAAACATTTTTTGAATACAATGAGAGTATTATTTTATTATCATATGATTAGGGCTCTTGTATGTTGTTGTTGTGATTTGTTTGGAGAGTTAAAAAAGGCTCCTTGCTAAAGCAGAAGCCGGTATATGTATTGTTGTAAGTATTTTTTAAGTCTTTGGTTAGGTTTTATGAGTATTGTTATGTGAGTTACTTGATACCTGTTGTAAAAGTTGTGTCGTTTAGCGCATGAAATTTACAATAATTCGAATATAAATCATTCTGCAGAACAATACAGTTCGTCTCTGAGATATTCGTAGAACGCCACTGTGAATCCTGACAGCCCTTACCTTTATGAATAAATAAAGAAACAATCCTAGTGGCAAACTACAGCAAGCGCGAATACTGAAAACATCATTCATCATATTTACGTATTCTTGTGACATACATATGGTAATATTATATTACTTCGTTATATAAATATCGTAACTTTACACTTTCTATTTCTCTAATTCTTAACTTACATTAATAGTAGTTGTCGACTATTAGAATTATAAAAAAATAAAATAAATCTCTATACCATATGATAATAGTACATAACGTACAATACCTTCAGAAAATTATTTAAAAAAAAGGGTAAAAGGTTATGGTCGTTATTTTCTCAGAAAAGAAAAAACTTTTTATGCATATATTATATTTGATTGACAAAATTCATGCTTCATCATTTGGATTATACAGCCTCCTTTATTTTCCCGCAGACTCCATGATACTTTCAGTCAGAGTACAGTATACGGTAGAATAGTCCATTTCCGTGAGGACAAGTGAAAGACGCAGTATAAAACAATAGGAAAAAGAATGAAAAAGAGTAAGAAAATTGTCTGCAGAACCTGTAAAGAAGATGCTCGAAAGTCATTGGGTAAACTCGATGCCCCAAGCGAAGATACAGGACGACAAGAGCGTCAGAGCAATCGCAGGGCATTTGTCGCGAGCGTAGCAAACACCCGGGACTCTATCAATGTCCTGAAGTTTCTTTCGGGTGCTGCTTAGCTGTATTCGGGACCGGAGACTGCGGCGTTCTATCGCTTTTCGGTTTTTGCCAGTAGCCGGGGGTGAAGCCTTGCGAGCCCGGGGCGGCCCGGGAGTGCCAGGGACTCCGTTTGAGAAATG
Organism: Hartigia nigra; assembly: GCA_031001745.1. NCBI lineage: Eukaryota > Metazoa > Arthropoda > Insecta > Hymenoptera > Cephidae > Hartigia > Hartigia nigra. The sequence continues at coordinate 1,605,379 of JARPRG010000549.1, read as the reverse complement.
TCGCTACTTTTATTTTGCCAGTTCCCTACGTTAGCGATTTTTCCATCACCGCGGCTGATATTTCACCGGCAATCTAAGAGTCGCAAATGGAGTCCACAATGAGGCAGAAATGGCTCGACATTCTGATGGCCCGGGCATTCGTCTTCTTTCGGCTACGTCTTCGCCCTTTTGCGACTACGGGAATCCACCTACTTACCTATACTAAACCCACTGTACTATAGTAACCATACACTCTTTTTACCCTGTCTATTCATCCCCCCAACTTACTAGCCCGCAACCTCCCGTAAAAGTAATGTCGACCTCAGCCGCAAAGCAATGCGCCAAATGTTAACTCGTACCTACCACTGCGACGACGTCACCGATTCGTGATTTACAACCCCTAAGGGTATGGGGTTCAAGACGTCATATGAAATCATGAGTTCTTCGGGATTGCCTTTGCCTCTCGTCACTGTCTTAGCAAGGTAAGGATATCGTACTATCTTGAGATATATAAATGTTATGTTCTTTTTTTTTATTTCTACTTCTTACACACACTTCATTGTCTTCCAGTCTCTTTCCTGCAAGTCTTATATCTTTCTCTTCGCATTCTCTTCGGTTAATTCTGCACGCAAACCCCAATGAGTACCCGTATATCGTAAGGCTAGTAGGAATAGATGCCGCTCTTGAAACGAGCTACTCGCATGCGTCCACCATCACGGGCTACCACCATAACCACCATCGGGCACCACTGGTATTCCCGCAATTATAAGCCCATCAGCAACGGCGAACCTCTACGTTTTTGCCACGTATACACGAGAGGAGAAACAACCGGACTGGGGACTCGAGCAACCCAGCAACCAACCAGCAATGTAACGTTCCTTTGGTACGCGGGGGCATTCGACGATACAGAGGGGGCGGTAACGCGGACATTTCGTGCATCAAGGACGGTCTGATGCGATTTTAATCGCACTCCTTCGGCCTTTTCTCCCGTCGTGTTTTCATAGTCTGAATTTACTCACTTTTGCCAACTACAACCACGTCCAACCCCTTCGAATCTACGGTGTAAAACCAATTAATTTTATTGTACTTCTTGGGCCGCTTCTGGCATCAAAGGACCGCATGAAAATGTGGCGACAACTAGCGCATTCATAATTCATGGTTACTTGAGTCGCATTAGTACCAAGGCGGAATTTTAATGTGTAAATGAATTAGAGGTTAGCTGCCGCAACGTTAGGGCTATAGAGATATACCTAAGGCATCCATTCTTTCGTTGCTTCTTCAGACATTTTTACTAGGAAATTTCGAATTGGCACGAACGTTTAAATATCCCAGTATTACATTAAGAATAGGTTTTACTCGTATATAAAATAATTCGGTACAAGTAATTAAAAAATTATTTTTATAATTTTCTTTTCCACAGATCTACGTAAAGCATCTACGTAACAAGAAAATTCTTTTCAGTCTACCAGTCCAAAGGAGACTGTATAAAAAGTAAAATGAAAAAGGGACAGCCGTGTCATCGGCATAGAATAGATAACTGTAGACATAAATATGCGTGTCTCCAAAGGGCCATAGCTTGTGTGTCCATGATCGTTATATCTCCATCTGACCGGAGGTAAAGGAGGTGGGGTGGTCCAGCAATACATTCAAATTTGGACGCTGCGCTGCAGGGACCGAAGGGGTTCAGGTCGTGGGAAGGAAAAGGAAGGGGGTCGAGAAGTGTGGCGAGGTGGAGGGAAAGGCAGAGGGAGGTTTCTCGTGTTTCATTTCCTGAGCTCCTATATAACTTTGTGCTCAACTCGACACCAGATTAATAACGGCCCCACCTATCCTATTCTATCCCACCCTGAACAACTTCGTGTTGTGTGTACTCGGAGCCGCGCGATGTACTCGTATCGCCTCGTTGGAGGTGCGACACGTTGAAAATTCTGAGCATGTTCCGATCCATCCGTATACCGCGGACACGCCCTGAACGATGCGGAGATGTGTTGAAAACTGCAGGACGCTTGACCAATGCCTCATCCGCCAATTCGGAGTAATCATATTTCACGTGGTTAGCGCTGTGTCATTTATCCGCCGAACGTTGCGTCATGCCCGAAACGAGGAAGTCCACCGGATGTGAAATGTAACCGCTGGTTAGTGTGTACATTCGTTTTCATTTTCATCAGAAATCCCTACTGCGTACACGAACCACAAGAATTTGGAGACCCTGACGCTGGTCATTTTTGACAGCTGTCATACCTAACACGTGTGTGACGTATCGATTGATTCGTAACTTTTATTTTGATGGCGTCACAGGCGTATAGGAAAAATAAATATTTCTCTTGACAGATTACAAGCAAGTGCACTTAATATCTTTCTAGTTGTATATATACAGAAATGAGGAGGGTTCTGCAGGATGCGGCGCGCGGATTCCATCCAGGGGAATGAGAGGGAGACTAATCCAGAAGAGAAGGGAATAGAGGAGTAATGACGGAAATAAATAACCTTACGTTCCCACGTTGTACCTTCTCTCGTTACTTTCAGATTTCTTCGTGTCCATTATATCTCTTACTCACGGTTATCAAATCGTTGCTTTACCCTCTTCATGCGAGAGCGTTCTTATTATGTATTATGAAAACGTGCATTTTTCAGTACTCCATCCTCAAGATCTGACATCAGGATTCGCCTAGGATAAATCCAACCTTTTCCCACTTCGGTCTAACCAAGTTGAATCCGGGCGGGAGATAGAGAGAGAAGAAAATAACAAAAAATACCAGAGTAGTTTTTCCCTCAACTAGACTTTCTTGCGCGCAACCCTATTAATAGAGATTCCAGCGTGGCGTCTTCTTCGCGCACCAAATAATCTCCAAGATGGCAGTCGCTGATGACCCATCCTCTAAACCTTTTTACTACGAGTTCCCTACAGAAAGACTATCCTGAAGATGATGCACTGGCTCCAACAGCATTTCCTTCTCGTCCGCGACGATCAGCACATTTTTTTTTTCCTACCCTAAAACCGTGTTTTCACTATCCACCACTGCTGAGAGTCCATCAGTATTTACGAAAACCATCAGCATTTACGTATTACTTTCGGTAGGGACTTCACCAGAGGCGGCCATTAAAATACACTTACCGTGTTCTCCATCTCGAATCTCGTCCAATCGGCGTTGTTATATTTTACACTACCATTTTGCATGTGAAAATTTGTGTAATTGTTCTGGCAGCTTGTCGCTTCTTTTTATATGATTATTATAAGAATACGTGCAGCTGATATTCGCCGTGAATAAATATTAATAATATGGCGGCCTTTACGTACATGTATAAGGGTATATGGTTGATACGAAAAATCATGGGGGATGGATAGAACTGAAAA
>JARPRG010000549.1:1541385-1601945 GCA_031001745.1 Hartigia nigra | reverse complement strand
AACCTCTTTTCATCCGTTTGAATATCACTTTATTAAAATATTCGCAAATATGGTCGATAATGAATTTCGAATAATTTATAAATTCGTGAGTAATAATCATTATTAGATATAAAGTTCGAATTGTAAGTATCATTCTAATGTGCCTGTAGCGTTAAAATTCAATAAATAAATGGTTCATTAGCTTAACGACTAAATTGCGTTTTAATCATCGATCATTAATTCGCTCCACTACCGTATCTACTGTCAATCAACTTAAATTTAAAATTACTAATATTCTAATTGTATGATTCTAGATCATCATTGATCACACATTGTTCAATTTAAATATCGTTAGAACAGTTTAATCAAACTTCAAATATTTCCTATAGCAATATACGGTTATTTCTCATGATCACTATATTGTATTAGAAACATATGCTTGGATTCTATGCTAAATATATAGAAAAGACGTCATTACGGCACCCTGAACATATATCTTTTCTTTCGGCAGGTATAATTCAGGATCACTCAGCCAACGTGCATTTTTTATTCTACTACAATTCTGACAGCTTTTTCGCCGTGGTCAAATGGTAAAGATAGTGCTATCAAGTCAATGACACGTCTAAGCGACATGTTGAGGTGGTTCGATAGCTTCAGGAACCTGAAACAGTCGCAAGTCAAAAGTGTCGCTGTCATAACTCAGAGAAAATAGTAGTCGATTTATAGTCGCTGGAATAACGTAGTAATAAACGTATAGGGACGCATGGACAAAACAAATTGTCACTTTACGCTTTACTGCTTTTTTGGGGGGAAACGGAAGTTGGGAAGAAATCTAAACAATGCGATTACGATGTCATTTTACGAAATTAATGGAATCGTCGGGTCAATTTTCTAACTGACATCTATTCTGCTGCCATCAGTTTGTTTTTTTTTTTATTACTGAACACCTTATATCGATCGGTCATTTGATGACATTGATCACATGAATTTGTCTTCATTTTTTTTTTTCATTGATAAATATACGAATTTTATGATCAACGTTGTTAAGCGGGATAATTCAATTGTCACAAAAGTCACACGGGGTACGTGCGCCATCCGCAAACGTCCACGTTTTAATTATTTCCACGAGGGAACGAGTTTGTTTAAAATCCGTAAATCCTGTATACGTCCCGGATCTAGTTTTGTCTTCAAAATGTTCGCAACTGTATAAATGAAAACAGCATAGGATTTTGTTTGGACAAGACTCGGAGTAGTAAATATATGAAATACTTTGTCATTTAATTCTGCACCCGTATACATATATATGTACTATAATTTTAATAAACCATTAAAAAATTTAAATAAAAATTTCGTCTTTGTACCTTGTTCTAGTTTTGTGCACTACAAAATTTCTTTCCACGTTTCGTCTCACTACTAAATTCTCGAATGCATCTAGAGTCCCGTAGAATTATTAATTGCAAGTTAATTCGATAAAGTGCATATAGATATGCATGCACGCCAACATCAGTGCACTTGCCAACTATACGATGCACTTGCCAGCAGTAGTAGTTATCGTTGGCTGTTAATAGTGAGGTGCACGGCGTTACAAGTGGGACGATATGAGATGGGACGGAACGGAATGGAATGGGATAGGATGGGATGAGAGTACCGGTGATAATGATGATGACGCTGATGATGATTACTACGGTAGTGCATTGCTCGAGCGTGCAGTTTTGTTGGCGGCTGCCAGTAGGCAGTAGATACGCAGCAGACAGGCAGTAGGTACACCAACTGGTTCTTAAAAAACTGGACATCAGGAGCAACGTTGCTTACTGATATATGTCTAAGACTTATTGCATACGGAGTAAAATATTGGTAGATATAACCAGCAATAAGACACACACACACACTACTATATGGTACGTTGAGATATAAATAAAAATAATAATAAATTTATTATAACCTTGCATTCCCACAGACAATCCTTCAGTGATTTTATTCTTTGATGATTGTGCCAGTGCAGATTACAAAAAATCTAAAGCACAATTAAATTGAAGTTATGACTGGTTTTTGTATTACGAATATTTATTGTAGCGAGTCACTGTAGGTGTTATAATATATTTATAAAGATTAATAATTGATAGACAATTTTTTTTTGTAATTACGTGAACGGCTTGCTCGATGTATTTTAAAAAAGTCCTTCATATCTGCCTCAGCCAATCATTTCAATAGGCACGGTCGAGTTCTTTTTTTTTTTAATGAGATTAATAGCATCCAAAAATAAATTTGACTTTGATTTTTTTTCGCTCGATCGCTCCGTCCCACAATCGATGACAAATGATTAACAAGAAAATCGTTGCTGATATTTAGTATGATATTTGTCTCATCGTGATCTGGTTCATGCTCGCCAACTGCGAACATTCGTCAGTTGTAAAAAAGGAATGGTTTACATATTTATTCGTATTTCAGGAAGCGACCGGCTAAAAGATGTTCGAAAGTCTTGATTATTATTTAACAAAGCCGTTAGCGGCGTGTCCGTGTAAGTATCAGGTCTGATTCGGTGGCAGAATAAGATAGATGAGCTTCGTTATTTCGGCTGTATTAACAGATGCCTTCGCTTATTAATTTAACTGCCTACAATTATAAGCTGGAAGCCATGAATGATTAATCTCGAATAAAAACGAGCGCGTAGTCAAATACGAGGTACACGCTGCAGCTGAAATTTGATACTACATGTATCAATGTGTTCGGGTCAATACAGGAATGGGTAATCAGTAAATTAAGCCTGATTTAAAAAATTGCGTAATTCCAGCGCGTTATTACGAGTAGTAAAAAATATACATAAACGGAACGGCGATTGTGTCATTCCTCTAATAACGAAAAATTTTTATCCATAGCTTATCGCATCATTTCGACAAAATTCTAGAAGGAAAAACAAATGAATCTGTACATAAATGAGTAGATACAATATAGTTGGTCATAGGGAAAGCTTATGGAAGGGGTAGAAGTTCACGTAATGAATTTGGAAAGTGCAATCAGTAGCGAGAGGTTAGTAAGGGGTAGTATAGATACAGACTGAAGGTAGGTAAGAGCGGTTAGGGGATGAAGCGCGAGGAAAGCAAGCGCAAAAGGGGAAGCGGAAGTTGGCAAGAGGAGAGGCAGGGGTGGCAAGGGGCGTTTCGTGGAGGATCGGTAGGTCGGCGGGACAGAGGGAGGGCTACGGAAGGATGAAAGAGGGCGGATGTGACGCGGAATGATGGAGCGCGGCCCGTGGAGAAAAATGAGAGTGGCGGAAAGGCGAGGGTGGCGGGACGCTGATGGATCGGTGCTGGAGGGTCCTCCCCCGATGGCACCCTCTCTCTCTCTCTCGCTCTCTCGCTCTCTCCACCAGTACGCTCTCTCCTCTCCCGAACCACCCCCCTTAACTTCAACCCTCCTCTCCTCGTTCCCTGGGGGTGGAAAAGCTCCGCGATATTACTCATAGTCCGCGGGCCTCACTAGTTCCCGCCGCATTACGCGCTGTGCCCCCGACCGACGCCACGGACGCCCACTGTTCCACCCGCTATGGATAGCAACCCTCACTATTATTTATTCATATCCGTATTTGGATAATGTCGAGCCATCCTTGTAATTTGTTTAGCCGATATCGATGGCTACGTCGATAGGCCAAAGGGATGGAAAAAAGCTACGTTGATTGATACCGAACCTGCATTTTGTGTGCTTTATTGTTTTTGTATATCCGTCCTTTTTTATCCAACGCACTTTGCCGTACGCAACCGTTGCGCCAAAGTAATTCGGCTTTGCGATCCCCATATTTATTTGTTGAGTTTCCTATAAAATCCCACGTTTTACACCTGCCTTTTTCGCTGTCATAAATTACCCGCTCTGCGTTGCAGCGGATTTTCGTCACTGCACTGACAGATTCAGCGCAAGTTTGATTACATCGTACGCGTGTTCTACCCTGTCCGTATCATGTAATAACTTACGACTCATTGGCGTGCTAATTTTTGTCACTGACATTTCCCGCCAATTACGGATAACTCGTATGCCGCAAAACTAACAAGCTGCATTTTTTCCTTCTATACGTAAAATAGAAATGGACAGTGATCCACGCTCTCTGACCTGGGATCATTTCAAATACTTCAGCGACACTTAAGTGAACCCACAGATGAATACCGACATCAACGAAAGATCTACGAGTATCTCTCTGGAGGGATCTTGTCGATTTTTCAAGGATATCCATCGAGTCCATTCATGGCTAACAGCAACCACTTCTTTGGCACGCTGTCAGAGACATACATAGAAACTGCCATTAGTATCTGGAATCGTTTCTCCCTGAAAGGGCAAAGGCGGACCTTTGCTCGTCCGTTCCGGGTTGGGTTGAAAAAGGCCGCGATTTCCGGGTTTCCATAGAAAAGAGGAGCAAAACCAAAGTGTCCACGGCGGAGGATGGCGCGAAGGAAATGTTATAGGCCAGAGCGACGTGAATTCTGGCAGTTAGCGGTATGGCATCGTCCTGCGTCGAGGTGAGCTTTGCGCCATTCGCGGTTCAGTGGCGGCTCCACCGACCGCCATTACTCAACTATTCACTCGGTAACGCAATCACACGTCACAAAGGCCTTTCATTTGCAAGCGCATTGTGGAAACCCGGCGATATTAATTGCCGCGGCTCGTTACCCGCTCTACCCCCTTTTCCCCTCCGCCATCCCAACACACCGGTACCACTCCTTCCTACAGCCATCCCAACAATCCTGATCCTCGAGGTCCACCCTCTTCCTCCTCACCACCCTTCCATCCCTCTGACAGAACTACCCCTTTGCCTTCGCGCAGCCCCCTCCCTTTGCGAAACCGAGTATTCCCGTATTCCGTATTCCACTCTCATGCGGCTCTGTTCTGCCTGCCAACCAACCTACCCTCGCTTCGTGTTTGCCCTCTATGCAACCCCCTGGCATACAACCCTCCCAAAGCATTCTTGCGTGTGACAAATACAAACTCGGAGATGCCACGAATAGCCGCTCTGGATTAGCCTTGCGGATGAGGGATTGCGACGCTGTTCAGTAAAATGGAATGGCACGAGGACTGGGACTCCTTAGGTCCTACAACGGGGGAGTATTCACTTCACAGATTCTAATTATACCAGCTTCCGTAGAGTAACTGATTAATTAAAATGATTCTCAAGATCGGGGATGACATGGTTCTACTTGTCTTTCCAAGAACCAGACGCTCTTGACGTGTCAAGTCGCTCTCAGTTTCCGCATCTTCTCACTTGACGGTGGATACTGTAAGTGTCAGGGATTGACAATGGTAGACATATTTGAAAAATGATCAGGGATCGAAATCGGTAAGAGAAAAAAAAAGAACCTCTGTAAGATGCGGCAGATTGGTTGCGTGTTTGCCTTTGAATTGAATGTTCCTCGTCAGCTTCATGGGATTCAAAATGGGCTCCATCAATGTAGTATGGAGGACGGCCCGGGAGGGAAGATCAGAAAAGAAGGGAAGGATCTTAGGATCGAAAGATCATAGGATAGAAGGATATAGTAAGGACGAAGCAAACAGCTGGCCTGGCTAAAGTGGGCCCGACTGGGCGTCACGCTCTTCGGGAATCGAAAAAAAAAACTGATCGGTGACGTTTGATTGATCGGGGCCAAGATGGTGGGGGTTCCGGTTTTTCCATGGTCCCCTGTACCTCTATCTCCCGTCGTGTCTAGCCCGACCAAGAACAAAGACATCAACTTGATGGATGCGCACAGACTCAACCGTCTACTTTCCTTCATCGTCAGAATTCCGACACACTCTTCTTTTTTGTTTTCCTACTCCAACCAACCCTTCCTTCCTTTACCATCCCTTAATCACCCTAGCTCTATTCCCTTTTTATCGTACCGCAAGGGTTGTAAGTACTCTTTCTCTTTCTTCTCTTTTGTCTCACTCGGGCAGACACGTGTTTGAATCTTGAGACTTACCCAATAGCAAGCATCTGTTATTGAGGACATTAGCGAGGTCTTTAGGTCGCTACAATGCAGACCCAGCTGATTTTACGGGCTGCGAAAATAACGTATGATTCGACTACGAGATTATTTGCTGGCGTCGCGGTTCGGAAACGGTTCTCATTTTTTTTTCATGAGATTAAAGTTTAAGAAATACTCTCTATTTATACATACTCTGAAGGAACACAGGTGTGAATAAACTTATGTAACTATTAGTCATGGGAATTAGATAGTAACTGAAATGATTTTTTATTTTTAATATAAGCAATCTCTTAATTACTACGTTAATGATTATATCCTTGGGTGTTTTTTTTTAATTTCCCGTGTTTAATAATGCATCGAATAATTCTGCTCTGTAACGTAGCACTAAGCAGGACAGATAAAAAAAGAAAGGGTTAGAGATAGAGACTTGCTGAGAGAAAATTGATTAATCACATTAAAGTAGAAGTCTTCATCAATCAGACCTACGGTAATGTATTTCTTATCGTAGAATTTCCAGTACCTTAAAAGCCGTTTGCAAATAGGAGGTAATTACATAGATTTCAATGTGGATTACACGATAAGTATGAATAGTTCAGTATACGCACTCGCTATGAAATATTTCACAGTGTAGTATCTCAAGATTATCTCGCGTAACGAAGTTTGTATTAAGTAATCGTATTTTTCATTCTGTCGTCTTTCTCACCTGTAGCTCTAAAACGTTAAAGTGCATCTGAGCAATTGTAGAAAAATGCATAATTCCTTTGATATTTCAATAAAAATGATTAAATCACGCGAGATATCAACGTGATGTATAAAGAAGAAATTTTTAAAATACCAAGAAATTAAATTTACGTCATATATCCGAACCCAACCTAACCTAACCTAATATGATTTATAGTTAGGTACTGTAAACACCATGCATTTCTTGCACCCACAGTAAACCTGCCTATATAGACCATACGGAAATAGGGTGCACCTTGAACAGTTTAATATCTTCTAAGTTCAGCCCTTTCAATTTCTCAGTCAATTTACTGCCATAAACTGAAACGTTCTACAACTCTACAATATCTTACACAGTCGCTGGCAATAATTTATATTACCTCAATGTTCATCCGTACTAGGTACAAATACAGAAAATTTAATATACCGCTCAATTGCTATTATAAATAATACTATTACCGAATAATAGGCTGCCGTAAAAGTATCGTAAACCTTAAAGGAATGCTTCAACCCTTCCAAGCTATTAACTGTCATAAATCGTAGGGATTGGCATATTTATTTTTCTTAATAATCCAAATATTGTTATATTTTAGCAATGATTGTTAACGATGAAGACATTATTTTGTATCGGTAATTAACAGAAATACCAATTGGAGAATAAGTTATTATAAGAAATTTTGATATCATGGGTATAGGTAAATCATCGATTTTACTAAGCTTTTACCTTTTCTATATTGTTGGATTACGCGTAATTTCGTAGAGCAAAAAATAAATGAATGCATTAGATTATATTACTGTATTTGATCGGATGACAGAAGTAATTTGTTTGAGAAAAATATGGAAATCAGATGTAAATATGCCAAAGTGTCGGAATATCGAAAGAAAGGTGTACTTTGTTTACTTAGCAAACAAACTTGTACATTACGAGAAAAAGACAAAAATTCTCAAGTAAATAACGGCGCTACTTTGGTGGCTGAATAAGCTAACATCCCTAAGCGGCACTTTAACCACATGCTTGCTCATAGTAATAGTGTGTCGCCATAAATTATTTCACTATGAGAATAGTGTTTCAGGTCATATGCTATACTACATAGCTTATATTAGTTTGTACTTTCGCATCCCTTTGAGCGACATCAAATACCCGAACAAAATAATTCATAAATATACTAGAACTAAAAACTTAATAGTATATCAATATAGAATTGAAAAATGTTTAAGCATAAATAACTTATATCTATATACTATATTAGTATATATATAATTTAGAAGTTTATAAAGTCAATGAACATCATATATAATACATTGCATAGTTGAAAAAGCATGCTGCTGAATGTATCAGTAAAGAAAATATAAGAAAATTATCATTTAGAAACAGTACAGAAAAACGATGATCCCCAGCTTTCGCAGTTCGGCCATTTTATTATCGCATCCCCCTTTCGGTACTGACAAAATGGTGCCTCCTTACATTACGTATATTACATACCGGCGTTACGTGGGCCTGTCCGCCTATAAATATGGGAGCAAGCCGGTCATCATCATTAGGTCGTCAGGAATCGCGTTATTATGCTTTATCTCTGTATAGTGCCCGGTATATGGCATTTACGTAAACAGAGTAGAGAGTATGGCAGCCGGTTAAATATGCAAAGGTCGAATTTGAATAATGAGATCTTAATGATAGTATGGGTCGAGATCAAAAAGTGGTTCATGATGTCCAAGCCTGAAAAAGATGACATCGACACCCTTGATGGGAGAGTACGAACAATTGAAAAGTAAGATAAAATCATCTTAGAGGAATAGATATATCAGTAAAATACCGATGCTCCACTCTAGATAATATTGAAAATGGTTTATATTATATATAGATACTTGAACGATAGTTATCTTCATCCTGCGAAAATTTCAGGTTTGCCAACAGCTCGTACCTTACCCACCATGGAATACTTTACGAATGAGGTGTTATTTGGTGTAACATATCGCAAAAGATTCACCCTTTTAAAGTATCATTTATCCTTATCGGCACTCGAGGCGTCCACGTTGGTTAATCATAAGATACGAAGACGGACATGCCTTACTTAGTTGTTAGCATCTATGAAAGATCTCGTTAACCATCGTTACGATATCTCATGTTTTTCGCTTCTTATTTTTATCTTCTTTTTTGTACTTGTCGTTAAGTCCAGGGTGAGATCGATATGAAGCTGAAAGGAACTGGCATATGTGTAAGTTAATGTGAGACTACCATATATATATATTAGTTGATTGAGCTCTCACGTGATACTGTTACGTGCGTTTATGTCGTGCCGGTTACTCTTTATCTTGATTAAAAGAATTAGATTCAAAGTTCAATGGTTCCGTAATTGTTCGAATTGAACATTGAAAATAAAATAGACATGGTATTAATGACTGCCTTATAATCAATATATTTGCAGTGTAACGAAATTCGCGCCTATATTTAGTCTGTATTATCGCCAATAGATATCGTTTTCGGCGTACTGAACCCCCCCTCTCTTAAGTGTAACTGTCCTCGGTGCAACGGGCAAATATCACGCTCGTCCCTTTCGCTTATTGATAACCGTGCGAACAAGACGTGCGTGAAGCCCGAAAAAGGTATGCCGTGTTTCTTTTATATATATACATTTTTATATTAATTATTATCTCATTGGCATTTTGTACCAGGTGACAGGGCCCATATAAAGCAACTGTAATTCTCGAATTTTCACAAATTATAATCCTGACGAAAATGACGCACATGGAATCCACGACGAAATAGGAGAGGCATAAATCCAGGATCCATGTGATACAGCTAGTTCCAAGCAAATGTGTGGCTGGACAATTCATAAACTAAGATAAGCGATTATTTTAATATTTTAATCTAAAATTTATGTATCGCATATATCGGAATATTATGCGTAATTTATATAATTGTTTCGGAGAATTTTAACGTATTCATTGATATGACATTTATATTTATAATTAAGACGTTCAATTTATTAAGCTTTTTTAAAATTATTCATTGATAAGTTGTATTTTTATCCGAACTAATTTTGGTTATTATATTTTTTTTTATAAATGACAATATAAGGATAGAAATACTATAGCAGGTTATTAATATTAATAGATTTGATATATCTAATCCTGTGTCGATGTAAACGATGTGAACTTTTTATCATTCACGTGTTGCCATTAGTTATTGAATTCTATCGGATTAAAATAACCGATTACATAACAAATATAGGCCCCGATGAAATATGCGATCGAGTTGGTCGAATTGCGTAAATGCTCGAGATTTCGAGATCCGATAAGTCCTATCACGATATGGTAACTAATTCTGCACTAATTTGTTACCGACTTCCGAGAAATCAGAATTTTTGAATAAAATCTTTTTCTCTTTCCATTTTGATAGATAGCACTAGTTCGGTTTGTACTAATTGTGTATTTGATATCTTGTCGTGATAATTAATGAGAAAAGTTGTAGTCAAAATACATGGTGATAGGTAAGGCTATAATAGTGCAGCTGTAGATCATCTACACTTTGTATGCGTAACATATGCATCAGCATGTAGGCACAGATCAGTATGCATAGTCATACATAGTATGGAGATATATAAACTGTAAACATGTGAGGCTTTGACGCACAGATACCCCGAAAAGAGGGGGAATCCCCGCCTAATTGCGCAATTTGTTTATTTGTTCGCTTGTCAAGGAAAGACAGTAGGACTCGTTGGAAATTGAAAAGCATTAATAACAGCGTATAGAGGACCATCGGCGGGCGATCCAGAGCATTCTGGATCGTGGAAGAGCGAGAGAGAGAGAGCGAGAGAAAGAGTGATATATCCAGTTAGTATTAGAGGATAGAAGGGTTCGAAAAGGGCCGAAAATGGGTCGAGAAGGGTGGTAGGATGTGTGAGGAAGAGAGGATTTTGGTGAAGTTGTGGCTCGGGAGGGGATAGCGTTTATTCGGACTATCTCTATTTCTCTCACTTAGACGTTCTTTTTATTTATCTCTGTCTCTCTTACTCTTTCTCTTTAAAGGATAAAGCGAGCCTGTAGAAGTGGTCGCTGGACGCCGCTGTGTAATTTATTTCCCTTCGCTTCCGCGTCGCGGCTGTACGAACTACGAAACGCTCGATCGACGGGGGGTAGGTAGTGAGCAGTGCACGCCTCGATGAAGGCTTCCTTCTTTCCTTCCATTCCTTTTGACTGCTGGAGGAAAACCGACAAAAATTTCAAGAAAATCGCTAACCCAACAAAATATCTTTGATAAATTGTTATCGATAATTTATCGAGGCGCCACATACTATTTTCATGATTTCCGCTACGTCACTACCCATATTGTCATATGCCCTACATATACCATAAAAGTGCACTGAGATAATTGTTTGTATGTTTTTTGAAAAATATTTCAGTGAATAGAGGTATAGTTATAATGATGAGTCTATGGCATTCAGCTTGACTATGGACCGGCAGGAATTTTGTACGTTCAAGGTTAGATTTTGTATTAAATAGAAAAATTGCTTCCTCGAAGACATTTTAGAGGCTTTCAAAAATTTTCTTAACGTACCCTTAGGTATTTTTGCATAGCTGGCAAGGGTAATTGTAGGTATTGCGTCCCTCGTGAACCAGATACACGCAAGTATCTACCTACCATACTAGAAAACCATGAAAATTTTGGCAACCCTCCCGCTCTATGAAAAGGGGAACTTGAGCGCTCAGTGACCTCGACAGAATTTATGAGCTGCCCTTTGTCTACTGTCTTGGAAGTCAAGGTCATCCTTATGCTAAGAATCGATTCCTCGCAGCGTGAAGCGAGCCCGCACTACCGTAAACATAGGAATACCTTGACAAATGGGGTTGCAATGCGCGAATTCAGGTTAGAGGGTATATTCGCACATCTTTGACCTTCGGCAACTTGAAACCACAAAACCAATAGCGACTTCCGTGCACGCACGTGTTTGGGTTTTTGGGTACGGGTGGATAGTTTTAAAGAGGGTTATTGCGTGGTGAAGTAAAGAGGGTGATTTTTATGGTAACTGCAGAAAAATATTTAACGTTATACATATCGTGCGCGATATACAGGTAAGACATTTATTCATGATGGCAGATGTGAGGCGGGCAAAAGGAAAATTTATTTTTAGCAGGTTTTGGGGTTACAATTCTTTTTGAAAGTCGGCAAAATTAGAATGATATTTTGATGGAGGGGTTGGGCGGTGTTGGATGTCAGGTGTTGGCCGGTAGCGGCTCTAATTAAAAAGCCGTGTCGGCGGCGCGTCACGGAGAACCTGGATGTAACGGCCTTTTTTTGTTAGGGGGCAGGGACGTTTTTTACTTGCTTCTTTTTTTTTTAGTTCAACCATTTTTTAAATGGCCGACCGTCGCGCCCGCTTTTATAATACCAACAAGCTGCGACTCCGCATTCCCGCCGCACTGTACCTCGTACGTGAAACACGTTTTGCGCGCTGCAGCTTCACAATAATTCTCCCTGCCTTCGCAATTCGCGAGCACAATAAAAATGGCGATGAGACGGTTCCTTCAGTAATTAAATGATTTTTAACATGTTTAACTGCTCGCTAAAAATGCAATTTTACGTTGACATAAAGTAGTGCTGAATTTTTGGGTTTTACCAAAAAAAAAAAAAATCAATAACGGAAATGTTCATATACATTATCATTATTTATACCTTATAACGGTTACTTCACTAGAATGCATTCTATAGAATTCTTGCGAAAACGATGATATAATATATATATATTTAAATATACAAATGAAATATTATGTAACAATTTCTATTAATTATGCTTACGAGATTGCTAATACTTCTTTCAATATTTCATTTAAAAGATAGTTGTTTCTCGTTTTACAGGTATTCCAACTGCATTCTCCTCTAAGTACTATTACCAGATCTATGACAGGTGTAACGACGTTTTTAATCTATTACGTAATGCCCAGAGAATCTTGAAAAAAAAATGAGCAGAACCCCCGAGATACATTCGAAGAACGAACAAAAAAATACCTGAGCTTACAATTCCCACAGTTTGTTTTTTCTTAAGTGACAATTAATTCTGTATATCCGTAAAAGGAATTCTCGAGCGACCTAAACATTTATATAAGATTACGCACACTGTATAGGGATGGAAATATTTGACTAAGCCATACCCGCGAATAGAATCCTTGATAAACAGCTGAAATAAAGCAACGGTTAAATGGCGAAACGAGTAATCGTGGATGGTTCCAAAAAAAAGATAAATTAAATAAAAAAAATTAAAAAAGAACCGAGCCGCATTGCGGTTGGTCGTCGCATAACTACGAAGCAGGAATGATTATTTTCCTGCCAAGTTGGGCGACTTCTAACGAAATGAAAAATATGACTCTACCGGCTTAAAGTCTTCCCAAATGGAATACCTGCCTTATGGGTTTTTGGAATTTTCGTATCCGCGACATAAAGCAATGAGAACAAATCTTTAACTAAGCCAGTATTAAAATCACGTGCGTTGTACATGGCGAGAAAAATATTATTATTATATAACGCCCCTTATTATGTTAACAATACACGCAGCAATTCGTGAGTTAATAATATTTCTTAAATAAGCTTTGTACGTTATATTCGGCTCCGACTTACGTAATTACTCGCCATTTTAATTATATAATAATAATTATGCTGTCGTGACACTTTACTGTTCCATCCTATAATGCTATATAATTACATTCATTATTTTACGTCTCCATCACGCGTGTACGCGTTACTCTTCATTTTCAATATTTATTTTCAGTTACGCTCTGATAATGTTAATAATATAATTTTTTTAAATACAGTTAACTTTTACTAAATTAGTATTTTTATCCTCGTTTTTTTTTTTCCTAATTTTTCCTCTCCCTTCTTTCCTATATTCGACTCTCTCCGAAGCAGCAGCAGAACGAGTTATGATACGCTGCATACCATTCGCAATACTTTGTATCCTTGATACGCGCCATCCACCGAATACATTGCCACGTAATAAAGACACCTACTAAATCCGGTCGAGTCCCCACGTACTGGCTGTATCTTTAGCAAGAAAAATTAGTTGACGTGTCTCAAATTTACGAGTCTCAATAATACTGATAGGAACGATTTTTTTTTTAAATAATTATAAAATGACGATGCCTTAATAAAATTAAAGTATTAAGAATCATGGAAAATTCGAAGAAGAAGATAAACAATATCTAGAATAAAATTGTACCATGCCACAGAATGTGGGTATAGTCACAAGATGGTGGCCGAGACCGCTCGCCATGTCAGATTGACATGAGTGACATCCCCTTAACGACATTCCCTTCCAATCCCTCGTACCAACCCCCTAAACTGAACTGAATTGAACGGAACCCACCCCTACCCTATGGTACGGCTACAGCCCAGCAGAGACCTACTCGTATTATCCACAGTGACAGGACGGCGGAGTTATTAATGGCCGCGACAGTGACAAATGACGAACTGTCGGCGCAAGCAAGACTGATATCATGGCGGTCTCCGTTCTCCTCTGCTCTCTTCTCTTCTCTACTCTCGAGCGGTTGTTCCCTCTCTTTCGCTCTCGACACTCTCATCGTCCCGTAGCCCCATCGTTTCCCTTCGATCTTTCTCTTTCTACCTACACCCCAGTTCCACTTGCGCTACGATTCTCAAGCAGAATTCGTGTCTACCCTGTCTAGGTAGCCATGTTAGACAGTGAGACCAACGAACCCTATTCGCTGAACTTGTCTCCTGATCATTAAGAATGATCATGAAACCATGATACTTGAACGAAGAAATTTCGTGCACGTGACGCCCATGAAGAGAGTTCGTTTAATTCACATAGAATGACCCTTGACCAGTACTTTTAATGTCCATTATCACGAGACCAATTAAAAGTCCAATGGAGTTTAAAGTTGGCTAAACATTGCTCTCGCTAATGATAGCTAATTTGTGTTTACGTCATTGAAATTTTGTTCTCCACGCCTGGCGTACATCAGAAAATCTGTAAAGTCATTTATTCCGCGCCTCGCTTAATGTGGCTTCACCGCACGTCATACTGCGCTGTTACATGTACATAATAGGTATCTAGATCAAACGCCCGATAACTTAGGACTTTGACAAAAGGCATTTATCTAAATGACTACATTACAACGTACAAGCCATACATACACGCTAAGGGATAACATAGGGACGATGATGGTACGTGTCGCTTTTCTAATAACGTAACACTATCTTTCATTACCCAGTTAATTTAAGAAAATTCTAACGACTGCATAGGCTTTACAAAAGCGAATGAATAAAATCGATCCAGCTTAATATACGTCTATAATTGTTTATAAACCAGAGCAAAAAATTTATTCAAGTAGTATGCTTGAATTAATGCCACTATACCAAATATACGTACCTGTAAGATTCCGTAAGAATTAAAGAATCTGTCTGTGGTCTGCTGTTACTTTTTTAAGGTCCACCATTGGAAACGTGTCCGGCCTCATTTATAATCTTAACTAGGAGTACAAAGTGGATGGTGAAGGAGGCAGAGAGCGATCGGAGTGGATGCGCGTAGCGCAAAAGGGAAAAAGGAAATAAACTCGGTTGTGTACAAAATCAAAATAAATATATTTACAGATTATCCACGGCAATAACTCATGCGTGGTTTGAATAGGCGGTAGGGGGTCTCTTCTTCTGGAACGTTCTCCTCCAGCACCCCTCTGCTTATACCCAGTTCTGGCTATCCTCCTCTTTGCTCTCTGCTTCGGTGCCTATCTATATATGTATATATCTATATATATATATATATATATATACACACACATATACACAGACTGCGTACATTCTGTCTCTCAGCTATACCTACGTACTCGCGACTCTTCGGTCGCTGCTTTGTATTCCACGTCGCCTCCTCGCTACTTCAACCTTCTACGACCTCCACAAACCTCCACCGGCACCCTCGATCCTCCTACCAATCTCACAGCCTCCTTGTCTCATCCTCCTTCGTCTTCCTCCTCTCGTCCCTCTTCATTCAAACGTTCAAATCACCCTCTCTCCCCCCTCCCCAATGCCGAAAACCCTCATCTCATACTCGCCTCTACTACCCGAAGTCCAAGTCCAAGGCTCCATACTAAGGCCTCTTGATCCACCCCTTTTCACCCCACGTACCTAACGACCAAGCTCTTTGATCCCTGCCAAGCGCCTCCAACTTAGGAAAATCTCCACGAGATTTTCTAAAAGAATTCATAACTTTCAGCGGGAGTTATCCGAAGAGATTTCCGCAGCTTGCGGCTTTTTCAACGCCTATACATATTTTTGCGATGCTAGGGGTAAAATCTTTGGGATGAACGGCATTTAGAATCTTTACTTTTCTTACTATGTGGCTTTGCTCTGCATATATCTATATCGTTTGGGTACAGTTTGGGATTTACCGTATGGAATTTTATGCGAGAATGGAAAATTCATTTGGTTTTGGTGAACAGGCTGCCAGTATAGATTGTAAACCAGTCTGCCAAGATAGGTGTGATAGGTTAGTAGTAATGGAGTTAGTAGATAGGTAGCCAGAGCAAAAGGAATCTATTAAATTGGATTTGTGAAAAAGACTCGATTTACGTCCTTTGCGATTTCGCTTTTCTCTTCGTCTCTTAAAAATGGAGAAGAGTTCATTCTATTTGAAATTCAAGAGAATTTGTGAATCATTTTTTAAATTATTTCATCTAAACAAATATGGTGAATATCTTGTTTCGTTTTATGTAAATCTATAGGTAATGTATCAAAAGATTTCATTTGGTCCGAAGACAATATTATTTCTCTGTACAAATTCTGTCCTTTCTACAGATTCGTAATTCTAAAGGCAGCAGCCGAAAGCTACGAAGGAAGAAGCAATGGAAATGGCAGCAGAAAGCAGAAACACGCAAGTCTGATCTGCTCATGAGCGTGGAAATCCCCCGTGGCAGCCTGGGGTTCCGAAACATCAGCGTGATTGCGTTCCTCGAGCGAAGGGATTCCATTACCAGGGTGAGCGGGTACTCCACCCCCGTCGACTCACACCCTCCGCCACCCTAACCCACGCCAACCCTCAATACACAATGGCACTCGCGCTATACAGAACCATGGCGAACATACGACTCATACCCATGAACTGTATACTATGCACGACCCCCTCTCACCAAGTTTGCCCTTCATTTTACATCTGGTTTTTCGCACTTGTATATTATTAGAAAAATACAGAAAAATATTTCAGTAAGTAATACAAAACCCTCGTTAAAATACAATACTCTAATAAAACAAAGTATTCAATTCCCATAAGACTACCTTAGCTCTCAACAGCAACCCTTTGAAGATTAAAACACATCAGACCTCAATAATTATATTATTTATGATAAATATATAAATTTGTTTACCAATTTTGAAAAAAAAATTTCCAATTCATATATCTCTGTATAGCATGCCACTGGTATGTTCCATGGGGTAGCGGATCAGCCATTGTACCGCAACAATCGAGTTCATCCCCCCCCCCCTTCCCCTCTCTATCAGCACTGACTTTAATCAGAAATTGGTACACGAGTGCCCGGCCCGTTTTCATTAACATTCCACAAATCCTGCAACAAATTAAATTACTTCTGCATTGCTGCGGCTAATGGATACCGGCCGTAGAGCAGAAGCTGGAACGGAGGGCAAGGAGGTCGCAGAGTTGGCGGTGGAGTTGGAGTTTGGTATCGAGGAAGAGAAGGTAGCAGGATGAAAAGCAAAGAGGGATCTGATAATCAATAGGCACTGAAAACCAACTCTGGTCTATTCGTCTATACGGTGGGTCCTGCCACTGGCAGCTGCCTTCGGGTTGGATACTCGACGGAGGTTAGGTAGCTTTGCCATTCCTGCCAACATAAGAGAAAGGGAACCAAGCCAGATACAGTATCGCATAGGTTGCTAGCCACGTTCGTTTCTACGTATGTATGTGGCTGGAGTACTCCAGCGAGAGAAGTCTACGGGAACCTGGTGCCAAGGCAGGGGGTATTGGCGTCGGAGTAGAGGGCTGGAGAATGCCGGTGGGTAATGGGGTTTCCTGGGAGTGACACGGGGCTAACCGAGCGGAATCACGAGCTCCCAGGAATCGAATCCATGCGTCACCCTGGCTGCCAACACCATCTGCAGCTCGCAAGTTCTCGGAGCAAGATTTAAGTTCCTCCCAAACGAAAAATTCACCTAACATCCATTGTTTATATGAACTCCAAACGATACGAGATAAGACTGTACAAGAATATTAAAGATAACGGAATAGAATATATAAATGTATTAGTATATCGTTCTATGGTAAGTATCGGATCGAATTACAAAAATTTATATAAAACTATGGAATATAGTTTTTCAAAAGTTTTTCATCCATATAATAGCGCATACATCCCCTGTTATGAAATTAATTCGATTTTTCTCCAAGTCGAAAATATGAAAAAAATGTGAAAAAGAAGTGCAAAATTAGTATCTATGCTGTTTCCAAGTAGGAGATTCAAAGTGAAATTTGGACCATGTTACTGTTGACATTTTTGAAAATAAGATTAACGCCAAACTGTTTATCAAGGGTCCGGATGACGAGTACGGGGGTTGCTGGATGGCTAGTAGTCTGGTACAAGAGGAACGAGACTGTTCGAAGTGAGGAGCAAGAACAAGCGAAGAACGTTCTTCTGAGAGGAGCGAACGAGGCAACCCCGGGCAACCTAAGCAACGCCTCACTCGTCCGCTCAGTGCTCGCGTAAATGATGGCGCGCGGCATTATCTATTGTGCGCCCATTCCATTTAATATTGTATTCCATAACGCAAACAAAGGTAAAATGCGAATTAATGTAGTCGATTTATCACGCTTTTGTGCGCGTCGGGACGCGAGCGAACCTGGCCTGGCTTGGCTGCCTACTCTGTCTCTGTTTCGTTACCGTCACGTCTGCTATACTCACTTTGCAAGTTTCGATGCGTGCGAATTTTTGGCATAGAGATCGCCCTAACGTAAAATTGCATTTGCATGGCAAGTGGCAAGGGATTAATGTAGCTAAAAATGACGAGGTAGCTTTCAGTGAACGGGGAAAAAAAAATTATAACTTATTGACACAGTATTCCATTAAATATTATCCATTTTGTATGTATTTTTAAATATTTTTTATTTCACGGACAGTAACTACGAAATGAGACACTCGACATCCGCTCTTAGATGCTTTTCCAAGAACTCTCGAAAATCCAACAGAAACATTTTTCTTTCTTGCTCTTCAAGGCTGTGTCTTGAAAGAGGATTGGGAACCAGCAGATGACGCTCGTTTTCTTACCTAACCTTACTTTACCCTCTTATCCCCTTCCTGCACCTTCTCCTCCTTTTAGTAGGCTTGTAATCCCCCGGCAGGATGCTACCGCATAGGTACTTCGTCGCCTTCCTATGCTTCTACAGCGTCCCTACGTTTAATGTTTTATTTTATATTAAACAAAAAAAATTCTACTTATATATAAATTTCTATATACATACAATACAAAAAATTAATAATTCAATAAATACTAATCCATAAAATGACATAACCATATTGCTCATACAAATCTAAAAACATCATGTAAAAAATGTATGTTTTTCTACAATTTGGCCATACAAGCATCCTCCCTATATCTACAGATTGTTTCACAACAGTGAACACTCACTCTGTCTATCACAAAGGGATTAATCGTATTTCTACCCTCTTACCCAGACAAGGTCATTTCCTCTTATTAACCTAGGGGTTATCCGAATTACATTAATCCTCCAGGAATTCCAGAATACCCTCGGCCATTTCCCACTTACGATACACGTACGCACCTGTATCGTACAGTACCATTGAAAATCATAGTCCAAACAATGAGCCATGTTAAATGACTACAGATTCCATGACTGCCTACCACTCAGTGTCCCCAAACAAATGTTTTGAAAAGGCGTAGTCAGATCAGTGGCTGCTGAGCGCCGTGCGAAAAACAGTTTGCGTACTGCAAATACACACGGAATGAATGAACGAAACGGAACGGATGTGGTATAGAGAAACGTAGAACGGAACGAACGACGCGGAATTTGAGGGTGAAAGTAGGCGAGGGTTAGGGTAAGGGGTAGTGCAGGCTAATGCGCGATGATTAAACTAACGCGCGCCACTGATCATCCTGCCACGGAAACCCCTGGTCCTCTAACTCTCTTTCATTCTCTTTCTGTATTTCTCTCTTATGTATATACAACTTTATATATATTCTATCTATACATATATCTATTACATATATGCTCGCTCACTTTCACTGTTTCTTTCGCTTTGTGCCACTTTCGAAAATTTATCTCCCGATGGGTCACGCACTTTCCGCCATTTTTCTATAGTACGGCGATGCTCTCTTGTTTCACCATTTTACTGGATTACTATTCTGTCTAATATCTATATTGATTCGACGATATACTTCAAGCGATATTAAATATCCTCAGCGTGCGATTTCTCGTTGCATTCATTTTCATCTTCGCCTGTATGCGAATATATTTTATTGATACTTTCGAAATACTTTTAACACGGCTGGCACTGCTTATTAGATTGAAATGTATATTGCATGAAAGTACAGGCAGTTTCACCTTTCGAACGCCTACTCACAGGAGTCCTGTATTTTATTTGTTTTCTTTATGATTTTATTACTGTGATATATGAGAGCACGTTATCTCCATGCTCGAATTATTGATTGATCTTGTTACGCGGTACCGTTTTCAAAACGTTAAATGCTGGCGCTTTTTAACGTCTATATATTCTGTGCGCGCGGCTAATAGACGACGAGAGCGATTTAAGAATCTATACGTAAGACAAAGATTCGTCAGATGGTGAAGACGGTAACCCGATAGACTATGAACTGCCAGATGACATAAGCAGCGTCATAATACTCGACGCGTACCACAAGGTGGTTAAACCATTGGTTATTTATTAGCGCTACTTAAATAATCATAACGTGTTAATAGCCGTTCGTAGTGCGAGGCTCTACGGCCCCGGATTTATTTATGGGGCGTATTTGTTGTCGGCGTGTAAATTCTCCAGCACTACACTGCAATACCGGAGCCTGCCTCGAACGCCATGTTTCCATGTCTCGAAAAGGTCACATTGATTGACCTAAGCATTTTATAATATACTTCATAGTAATCGTCATACTTTTATCGAAAATACAACTTTGACAATTTTCAAATCAAGTGATATATTTTCATCCTTTCAGTTTTCATTGATATTCGATTAACAGCTGTATCAGATAATATATATATTGACATTTGACAATAAACAGTATAAACTTCTCATAAGATCCTGGTAGCATTATCTTTCTCATAATCTGATGCGTGTGCAATTTAAATATAGTACGGTATAGGCATGGTTTCCCAACACAGTGGACAGATGAAATTGTATAAGAGTCAACCACCTGCTTCTCAAAGTATTAATAATGATAAGAGCGCTGTTATTTAATTCTTGGTAGACACCATAAATACCATCACCATAGGTTTTAAGGTAAGGGTGAGAGTTTCGCGGTATCTTACGCCTTCGTGAAGCGTAATGCCAACGTAAACGTAGGGAGGATAAACTCGAGGTGACTGAGAAGTCTATCTCATACATTACCTTCCCGAAGCCCCGACGACGCATCCTTGTTTGAAAAGTCACATAATCTCGGTTGATTTACGGTGTCTTGAACGGCACACCCTGTGACTCCTACCCTCAGCCCTTCTCGTCAAGGTCTTTACGGGATTCGTATCCCGTTCAGGGTGGTCTAACCGTTATAACTTAACGCATTACGTATTTAGAAAATGCTTCCGATACCTACAGGTCACTGATTAATGATACCACCATAGATAACCGTCACGATAACAATTTACGTTTTATTCGAAATTTCCATAAGATCCTTTCATCTCAAATTGTATACTTCATACGGTAGTTGGGTAACTCTAGGAAAGATCTTGGATTGTTTCCAGTGGAGCAGGAAATTATCCAGAGATGAAAAAAACCATTTGTATCTGGCTTGTTTACATGGATTTTGTTTGGTTAATCAACGGTCTAGTTAAATGGCTAAGGTTTCTGTAACTTCGCGTCTAAATATACAATTGACGGAAAGTTCATTTTCCGTTGCATTAATGCGTAAGACCACTGGATTGTGTAACGAGGAGCGATATTGTGATTCACCGTGTATATGGTCGGTTCGTTCTATCCTGTAGCAGACACAAAGACGGTACGCGACCATCAATCAATTCGGTCCAATGAGGCCGTCAGCGGAATTCATTTAGCTACTTATTCATTTATCATTATTAGAGTCTCAGTGTTTTCCGTGCTATGGGGCTATGGGTGGGTCGGCTTGTGTTCCGGTTGTGTTTATGGTTTCTTTCACACCGAACAGATGGTCTTCGTTTCACACCTTCTCCAAAGCACGAGTTTTACGAGAGCAAGGCAGAAGGAAATGGCTTCTATATACTAGATTAGACAACACTTGTAATTATAGTTTTAATATAAAAATTGGATGATATAATTTATTATTACTTTGTGAAGTAATATTTTTATATGATCATTTATAATTGAATGTTTTTTAAAAATAATTTTCACTTTCATTATACTTGATTTTTGGTCTAAAGTTTGTTTGCAATAATTTTTATTGTTTCTATGATTTTCTTGTACGGCACGTAAGGTGTAATTTTATGAGATAAAACATACTTGATTTTCTATGGACAGTCATTCAGGATAATTTATCGTTACGGTAGCACGAGTGAAAATTATTCAAAGAATGAAACTTTTGCATGAATTAACTCAGCGGGAAGTTAGTTGTTCGTTACGTATTTTCTGTAACGATTTCTTGACAGACCACGATCTCAAAGATTTCAACTAGCAGATAACCACGTAAAGCGGTATACTTACTAATTTTCTACTAAATTCCCGATTTTCAAAGCGGCACGCGATTTATGTCCAGTGTCTTGCGAACATCGTTGAAACTTGACGTTATTTATCATTATTCTCGTAGCGCGCACAATGTTTCAAAGCTTGCGTGGTCGTTAATTATTTTTCATTATATATATATACACACCTACAGTATATATCCGCGTCTCGAATTGCACAGGTGGAATGTGCGTGCGAAGTGGATGCGCTTTGCAATTTATTTCATCGAATCAACCTACTGCACTTTACGCTTTGCTTCGGTGCGACATCAGTCGCGCAATTACCTCAGCGAATTTTGCGTCAACGTGTGATGTCTGGATCGTAGCCAAATTCGCATCTATTCGTCTCTTACTACACTCTCTTAATATACTGTACCAAACAAAGAATGATAAAGGGTATAAAATATAATTGTCAGATAGATTTTTTATGTGGGTTAGTAAAAAAAAATTATAAATTTTGGCAAAAGTCAAAATTATTATGCGTCGTTTTTTTAAGTTAAACTATTTGATTTATATCGATCGGATATTATTAAAATATTTTATTCGATTGTGCTAATAGCTAACGATAATAAATACCAATGTTATTTCGGTATTTCGCTCTGCGAGCCATGAAGTTTTCCAGTATGGCGGACGGCCTCACGATGTCCACCGAATGTTCCGACGATCGTGCCAATTCCGATAACTAATTTTCCGCTCTCGAGGATATATGATTTTCCGCTACGCGGAGACGGTCAACTTGGGACATTGATTTCTTTCAACCGTCAGGCTGCTGCGTTCACACGGGATGCTCTGCGAGCGACGCCATTGCTACTTTCCTTATTTCTTTCTCTTTCATCGTTTTCAGCTTGGCTCTTGATTTGCTGTGGATAATCTTGTGAATGGTGAAAGGTGTTGGAGTTTGGGATCTTATTTGTTGTTACCAATGTAGACATAGAAAATTCTACTGATTATGTATTGTACATTCACAGGTCCTGATATAACTATTGTTCACAGTGAGATTCTACTCGGAACACGTGTAATTTCCTATGTTTCAACTAATTCCTAAGGAATTACAATTAGTACTGGTTTTAGCCTAACGGAAACATATAGATAGAACTTCTTTGTGGGTTTCGGAACTTCCACTTCAGTTTCAAAGCTAACAAAGAATCCTTTATTCATGGTTCGTTCATAAGAAATTTATTTCAATGCTAAACTAAAAAAAAAAAACATGGAAGTAACTCTATACTACAACCAAAAATAACTTATACCCACAGATTTTTGATCACTAACTTAAAAAAAAAAAATTTTCCCCAAGATTTACTATGAACGAACCAGTATCTTTTTCAACGTCACAGAACTCCTTTGGATTTTACATAATACCTCAAATTTCTCACATAACACGAAAAGGAAGCCCCAAACCCGTATAGCTACCCACATCCGTAAACCTTGGTGGCTACTCAAAAGAAATCCGACGTCCTTGGGTCATACGCAGTAACTGAAGCAGATCTAATCGAATGGCCCGGTTCACGCTGGCACGTCCAGAACTTAACAATATCCACAGGGTGCATCCCTAGACTATATACAGTGACTTCGTTAAGGATAGTCCGACTAAGACCAGTTATAAGGGTTACGAAGTTATGCAAAACAAATGCAGGCCGATACCTGGCTGCCCTTTCTATAAGTCAAAGCCTTAAAATCCAATGCGGCTTTTGCGGCGAAGAATCGACCTGAGTAACGCCGATGCCGACGGTCCGTCGCGCATTCTTCCTTCCTTTACTACCGTAGACAACAGATATACGTACATAGGTATTCCTTAGCATCTGTGATTTACAGCCGAGGCCAAAGGCTTGCCAATGAAGCTCTCAGCCATTTCTCCGCTCTCGTTTGAATACGTAAATTGCACGATTCAAGGTCGTCGGTCAAGGGTTCACCAAGTTAACAACGAAGACCTGCTTCAGTCGCAAGTGCAGCGCGTAGATGGACAAACGTCGTTTACCATCACGAATCGGTTATCCAGTAAGAATCTTACAATCTAAAATAACGACACATATAGTTTAACCATCAAAGTTCATTTTCACACGTTTAATATCCTCCTTTACGTGTATAATAACAACAGTGACGTCACGAACGGAGAAATTCGTGGACTGATTTATTGAAGAGCGTGACGTATCATTTTTCAAAGAGAATTCTATCAGCGACTAATTCGACTGAGTGAGTATGTTCTTTCTCACGAGTGACCGAATACTGCGTTTCTTTAGTGCGTCTTTTTTTTTTTCTTCAACGAAATATTTACAGTCGTGCCATCGGCAACGTCTACGTTGCTGCAACAAACCAGAGACTTGAGACTGTTTTGGATGCTTTCGATAGATAAGCATAGTTTATTTAACGCCATGTGAAAAAGTGACTCGTTGATTCAACAAATTTCTAAGCCGACACTCAATTTGACGGGCGTTCCGCGCGTGTAAAATGACGCGGTTGACATAACGGAACGAAATGCATACCAGTACTGAGGGTGCAGTGAAACTCTTGTTTTATCATAACATCACGAGATTACATTACTTTTAGATAAACGTCATTTAGTCCATGTGTTATAAATGTGGTTTACATTAATAAGAATTGTTCGTATAGGTATACTTGTATTAATCTTTGAATCAATTTGTATGGTAAATTACGATTTATAATATTTACAAGAACACATTGTGTTCCTTCGTACGATTAGACCAGTGTATACGTAATGTAATAGCGTATCTGTACGATCGTACAGTTTATTAACTCGTGTCTTTTTGTGAATTGGGTTTCGGCAATGAAATAAATGACCAAAGCGAAGTAGCAGTGATGTAGGAACAATTTGCTGCGAGTATTAGGTATATCGATAGCGCGTCGATAATGGGAGCGATGTCAAAGCATCTATCGAGATACTTATGAGTAAGGATAATCAAGGGGAAGTAATATTTTAGAGGACCGATACATCTGATAACGCATATAGTGCCTTGATGTTAACGATAAGCGTATTGGTATTGTCAAAAATAATTTCATCTTCCAATAGGCATTCATATCCATAACGGGAAACGAAATTTCCTTCCGTATGTAATATTCTTGCTATTATATTTGAAAAAGTACTTCAAGCTAATGAATATGTACGATAAATGATTGATGTCAGGTATATAATGGTACATCGCTGTAAGGTAGTACGAATAATTAACCGAATCTAATTTAAATTCGATAAATGCTGAGGGACTTTGGAAACTTAAATAATAAACGAATCGAGAAGCGTTACGGTTATGTGAATCATGAAAATTTAACGGATCATCAAACTTCATCAAGAGTCAATGATCGTCTCGATGAACGTTCTCATGAAATTTTCATAATTGCCAAACGTGTTAGCGACGCATTAACGCTAATGTTTAATAGTGAATCGCTAGTTCATCTTGCTATAAGCGTCAATCTGTACGTTTCACTTGTGGATGTCTACATTATACGTATATAGGAGTTCACTTTATAATTTCTTTAGAGTGGCCACAACTATTTCTCCGTATTCATTGCGTTCATTTTGTTGCACGTATATACGCTTTTTTATATGTGCCTTAAGAAAAACAGTTATCGTGGTCGTGTATGTACACTATACCATACACTGTTATAGCCCTGCGGCCATTGCACGCATCGTGGCGATAGCAATGATAGTCGTACTTATAATTAGAGAAGCCACGCAAATGATTTATAACGTACGCGTGGTTCGAGATTCATGGAACTTGAGCCGTCGGCAAATACCAAATGGCGCTTTCTTTCTTTTGTTGATTTTTCAGACGGCTTTTTTGTCTTACTTTTAAAACAGTTTTTTACCATACTGACAATAAAGCGTAATGAATAGTCCATTTTTCTTTTTACTTCAGGAAAGTTTCTTTCTCGATGGAAACGCGCCATGTACTTCTGCGACGTGATGTTTGGTGAAATAATGTGAAAACTGATTTACACGCATTCTTAGTACATGTATATAGACGTAATGCTCATGTGTATAATAGACTTTGAATTGGATCATGAAAATCTACTACAATCTGTCAAAATCTATTATTTACTACTTCTTTTATTCGATTACTAGGACACTTATAGGCATAAATATAGACTTTTAAATTATCAATAATAATCTGCGATAAGTCTGCTGTAGACAATAATTATTACGGATCAGAATATCATAGATTTACAGTAGATTTTTATCATCGATTTCAATGTCTATATGGATATCTATAATCGTCCCAATCGGTGGACTTTTAGCGTTCATAGATTTGGTAAACCAATGTTTTGTAG
The DNA here is from genome assembly GCA_031001745.1 of Hartigia nigra. Taxonomy (NCBI): domain Eukaryota; kingdom Metazoa; phylum Arthropoda; class Insecta; order Hymenoptera; family Cephidae; genus Hartigia; species Hartigia nigra. Next base: position 1,575,133 of record JARPRG010000549.1, on the reverse strand, counting down.
AAGGGTAGTACAGTTTCACATATTTAAAAATAGTAATAGCAATCTTTGCCCAAGTATTATTCAATAGAGGGAAATAATAATTGTCCAAATACGCACAAAGAATATGTTTACTCGTGCAAGTAAACAATAGCGCATACTTTTTAATTCAGTGTTCGACCATCGTTTGAAAGCGTGGACATTTTTCAATTCGTTACGGTGCCAGGTAGAATCGAGTTGCAAGAATATTGTTATGCGGCGTGTACACGCAATTTAGATAAAAAGTCCGACTATTCGTTTACCTCAAAAGAATCTAAGCTGTGTATACTTGCTACTTTACATTTCACATTCATGAAAGTCGCGCGCGTATTTTAAGTCATAAATTTCAATGTGACTTCATCCACGTAATTTCGTCCCTACAACGTTTAGTCATCAAGTGACAAACAATGGCATTATTTGAGAAATACGATCTCAATAGGCTGCCGAGTACAAAAATTCATAATAATAACATTCCCGCAAGAACAGTTTTAAATTTAAGGCCCCTTTCATCCAGTCATGGCAAGAGCGGCCATGCGACGGCGAGCGCCGCGATGGCGGCCGACGCGCAGTGCTCGCCGTCGGGCTATGGCTACTCCAGTTTCCTCGACTATCGTTCTCATCGGACGAATGTCTGAAAAATTGACACGTTTCAACGGCCATGCCTCGTTAAGACGTCGGCGTTACTCGACGTCATGCTAGCGACGCTTCTATTAATAATGTCTGTATTTCCTCCTTTTTTACCGACTTTTCTTAACTTTTTTTTTTCTTTCTCTTTTGTGTCGGTTCATTTGAATCTTCGCGAAAGGCTATAACCACGGCAGAATTAATTGCCACGAGACGCTTCTCGACGTGTCCCACGCTCGAACGAATTTTCCGAGTTTTCTTCATTTTTTTTTTCTTTTTTTTTTGGAGTACCAATGATATCTCGTAGTCTACTGCGACGTGTTCGTGCAGTCAGCTCGTAACGGTACGTTCCTTATTTGACGAGAGCGGAAGATTCGTTGAATGAGGAATCTTAAGATGCGTCGGCTTTTCAGCATCCTGACGTGAGACATATGCGACCGGGAGATTTCTCCTGAGTTCTAGGCGAAAATATATCGTGTAACGCGAAAGGGATAAATGATTCGGGGCCGAGACACGTCGAGTTTCTAAGTTATCCGGTTACAATTCCGGCACGAGAATTTCGTTTCTGTATCCGAGATATGGACCGTGACGCTAGAAATTTCTGATTAAGGCTCGTGAGAGAGATTTAGATTGATTTCGTTATTTTCTTACTTTTTTCTTTCGTTACTTCTTTTTTCAAATTATTTTCCGTAAATAGATATACATATGTATACTATGTGTGTCTCTGATTTAACGGTAAATAGGTCAAATTGGTGTACTTATGTCTAATGAAATTCGACGATTAAAGAATGACTTTCAACCGGTAGTCATGGACAATTTCTAGGCTAATAATCGTAATATTTACTTCGAAACACGATTTGATGTATATTGTTGAAATATAGGCGTTGTGTTTATTACGGTAATTTGTATAAATCTACATGACGCAAGAGACATTGAAATTGATCCTATTGATATTGGTATACCTAATTTTTTAATTATAAATAGAAATATTAATTATACTTACATTGAAAATTGCCGTCACGACACTTGCGTTACGGCATCGTTTATTATAATTATTCATTCGTCTGCTGATTATTATTATAGAGAATTCTCATTGAGACTAGTCTGAGAAGAGTGTCAAAATGTATCGAGTAAATATAATTTTCAATTGTTTTAACCACAAAATAATTATAATCTATGACGAGATTAATTAAAAATTAAAAAATTATTGTTAACGCACAAATATGAAAGAGAAAAATAGTATTGGGAGATATAAGCATTATTTTCTAACGAAGGAACGTTTGGGCTCAGGTAGAATAGCGGCCATTTTGAGTGTCCGCTTCAAGCTGCTATTTCTCTTTTATTATACTTAGCACGTGGATTCCATAGTTGACAAAGAAACCCATTAAAAAAGAAACTTTATCAACAGCTCTTAAGAACATAGCAAATAAAGTTCCACGTATTCTTAACTATGATAATCAAATCGGCCATTTCGGTGTTCTACAAAGGAAATTCGAGTAGAAAGAAACGCTCAAAGTTTTTAAAGAAACTCTCGTGGGAAATGGACACGCGTCGAACTGCGAGGTATACATATAGCTACAGAGAAATAAATAATTCAGCGACATTAAGACATTTTTTTCGTCCGATTCACAAGGAACGACTCGCCTACTGCCTCGAATTAATGAAAAGTGTATTTCGGGACTTCAAAGGGTTCCCCGATATTTTTCAAGAGACAGATCTTCGCCGTTTTCGAAATTTTTGAAAAACATCAGAAACTTCTCTTTCCGCAGAGATCTTCGCAGTGATCCAATTAGATATCGAGACTACGTTACTAAATCACGATCATTTTCATTCACTTTGTTTTTGTCGAGTTAGATCACAAGATATATTATGATATATAATATACTTAAATATATATCTTTTTAGTACTAAACATATAGTACTAATATACTTCGTATGCATTAATATTTTTTTACGTAGTCAACAGCTTTAATCGTATATCTTCCATTTTACTAACATCTTCAATCATGGCGTCTATAATTATTCCAAAAAATATACTCGTGCATTAATTAATTCTGGATTAAAAAATTTGGATAAATGATATATATTCTTGTTTAATCTTGAATTCATATAGTTACAAATTCAGCAATTATTTTGCAATAACAATTAACCGCACATTCTAAACCGTCCGATCGTAACGTACGAATGTATTAAATTAAAAAATAAATAAATTTAGTTTCACGTTATAAATCAATATTTCCAAAATCTATAAACGAAACATATAAACCTTTCACATACACATGACGTATATAGTGATGCTGCATTCAGGTGCGATTCGAAGTACTATTTTATTATTCCATACTTAATTATCCATACTCGTTATAATGATTTCACGCATAAATACATAAAACTTAAAATCTTATTAGCGTTTCAAGTCCTTGAAAAGTTTCGGGAAAAAAAGCGTTAATCTCCACCCGCGAAACCTACTGTCCAGTATATCTGCCTCGACGGCTCCAAAGTACAGGAATATTTACATTCCACCTTTTACAAATGCACGTACATTTTTTAAGGCTACTCTCAACTTGGTTGTATTTCGAAATGAATGCCTCGTGACGTGGCGCTGCGACGCTGTCGTCGGAGCGCTATACGAAAAGTGAAATATTCACGTCGTATTTTCACATACGCTAGGACAAATGAGCTCTGTGCGTCTGACAGACTCGGCTGCCGAGCGACGAGTTAAAAAATACTGTCAAATATGTAACTCCTTTATCAATTATATAACACAGATAGGATTATTGGAGTAAAGATCTATACTTAAATTATTTTGAGCAATTTTTGTTTTGTTTGAAAAGTGACTTTTCGAACTAGCATTAAGAAAAAGACTTAATAATTTTTCGACAAAAAATTCGATATATTTTAAGGAATTATTGATTTTTACGAAAACGTTGAATAATTATGGTGCGTTAGAAAGTTACTCTTCTGTCGTGACGTCTTTGTTGTTTGTTCTCAAATGATACAACGATCTGTCATGAGTATCGGATTGTCCATGCGTGTTTCGGAAGACACGGTACGCTGGTATAGTAAAAATCGTGCAGCTTTATTCACGGAGCGTTAAAACGATTTTCGACAACGAGACTATCAGTCATGGATTCCTTCGCTCCAGATCCTTATCCGGTGTGACATCGGGAGGTAATTTACCGTGACAATCGCGCAATTACCTGAATTGAAAAATTGCCTCCTCGTGCATATATAAATATCTGCAAGTAAAAAAAAAAATTATTTTTCACGTGCGCCGATCTCGCGCGAAATCGTAGCCCACCAATGCCGTGCCGTGTGCTCCGCCATTTTCGGAAGGCCACTTTTAATGGGATCGTTTTGCTTTGGACTTTCTGATTTATCGTTTTCAGGCATGACCCCCATACAAATCGACCAATCAGCTATGTTACGAAGGAATCGGTATATACGTTCGATAAACCCGCAAACCTATTCAAAGCTAAACTTGGCTAATGATAAATATTCATCTCAGTTAGAGTTAAAAAAATGTATTACTAAAAATCCCAATAATTGTATAAAGATACATAACAGCATAATATATCATAAAGATTTGAAGCGAAGAATATACGAAGTATAAGTATCCAAAATTTAATATCCGACACATAACATATAGTTTTATATGCCTTAAAGATTTTTGAAATTTGTAATAGTCAATAGCATCGTGCATCTTTCGAAATGAGAAAATTGTTTAAGAATAATTTGAGATAAGAGCGAAATAACAAGACGCTGGAATAATATGTCCCGCGTGGCCATGTCTATAGTAGGTGCTTCTAGAGGGCAGTCTGGCCTACTCTGGGCTAGCCTGATCTCACCAGCAAGCCAGCCCTGGCCTGGTCTGCTCCATTCTGTTCTAGTCTGGACTGGGATGGCAGGGCCGAGAGCTAGGGGAAGAGATGGATCATCCATCGCGGCAGCAATGAATCATGGAAGCGCTAGGTTGCTACATGTATAGCTGCCGTGGATGCGCGCTAGAGTGCTGGAGGGAAGAGAGCTGCTAGTATAGGTAGAATAGGGGATGAAACCAGTGAGAAGGGTAGGATGGGCTTCCGGAAGTCCGCTCGGTGCGGCGCGTTCTCCATTTTTCAAAAATAAAAGCGACCGCAGCGCTGCCTCATTGTTTGGTTTGTCAGACTGTGCGAGTGTTCTCATACACCCTTGGAGGTGGTGGCTACCCTGGCAAAGGAGAGGCGCATGGCTTCCGCGACGTGAGGGTAAAACGGCACTACCGAGGGTCGCTAAAGAAAATATTATTATGATTTTAGGCTCTTCGACCATTCTTCTCGCCAAAAGTAGCCTGGATGTGTAAATCAATTCGGGACTCATACACTTCCATGATTTTACTTAATCCAGGCATTACATTTTTTACGTATATCAAAAATTACATTATTACATTCTGTTTGCTGTGAATCAAAACAATATAAGAATAGTTTTAATTGTACAATATATTACGAAGCCATTCACTTAATTTACAGGGATTAATAAAAAGAATTGATCTTTGAGATAAAACGGATATTTGAATTTTAATTAAGAATCTGTAATTTTTCAAAATGTTCATAGATGATCGTATATTCTGAGAGCAGGAGCACAAGTTTGAAAAGGAAGATGCGACGAAAAAGAAGTCAGAAAAGGGGAATGTTCTAAGAAGTTAACGCATTGAGGGCGGTTCTCACGTTTCTCCACTAACGACGAAGGTCGTCTTGAGAAAACGCGTCATCAGATGTGACAGGGATGATGACGTCACGCGTCGGACAGATAGTAACGGAGTAATTAGTGTCGAGGATGCTTCATCAGTCAAGGAGGGACACCCCCACGTCACCAGCTAACGGAGACCGTTACCTGTCATCTCTTCATTAAAACACAACCCCTGAAAATCATCTATAAAGCGTGAGTATTCAACCGAATACGAGACTCTTCTCGGTAAAATTAAGAATCATTAAAAGTATAAAGTGACACGAGGAATAAATCAAAAAGCATAAAATATATATAAGAGTATCGATTACCCTAATTTCTGCCTTAAAACAAAATTCTACCGTGATCCTTTCATCTACAATTTAAGCTCATACTCCATTACCGAATTATAAAAAGATCTGATAAACGCAGCCAGGCCAAAAGTTATTCTCTAATTTTTCTTTTTTTTTCTTCTTTTCGCCACTAGCAGACCCTGACGGATTTTTGGAAAAGAATAAAGCCAATGGCGTTGGTATCGAGGCGCACAGAATCCCGCAGTATTAGCCTCTTTGTGCCCGTATCCATGGCTATACCCGAGGGCGATAAATTTTCTGAAGGAGCCAAAAAGGAACACGTGCTGGATGGTATTGTGGATAAGGTAAGGTAGGCATAAGACCGACCAGGGGCCGGATCTGACCTAGTTACGTCATGTCATGTCAAGATGCGCCATGGTACGCGGCACGTAGTGAGAGACAATGTGGTCTTAGCTCATAAATCCTTCAAGTGAGAAGCACCATGGGGCCAGTTGTAGGTAACAAGGAAGACCAAGTCAATCCTGCCTTCGTATACCTTGGTACTTGTCTATAGAGTCACTAAGAATCAATATTACAAACTATAGCCCACTGATACAATCGAAATTAGGGTAGCTTCCTCAAACGTGTATCAATAAGTGCGACATCAGGATATGATGATTCTCATAAATCATAGACATAATAATGTCTGTTTTTTTAAATAGATTAGGTCAAAATTTGATTCGACAATCAAATGAGATTTATGACTGGAAATATATTTCGACACAGTCGATTCCCTTTATCTTATCTTGTTGTGATAGTAGAGTGAAAAATATTCAAACTGTTTGAAATTCCCGCCGATTTCCAGAATGATTCTATAAGGGGACAGGTGGTATTATCGTTTGATAAAGTAATGCCGCACTCCAGCTGTGGAAAATCAAGGCCACATTTCGAGGACGGTAGTAGTAGGAGGCGCGCGTGAGCGTAAGCAATGAAAGCAAGAGAGCAGCAAGTGGCTCGTATGTCAGCCGGTGGCTCGTAAACGTCAGCGGTGGTGCTCGTAAACGTAAACGTGATGCTATAAGGGGATGTTGGGTGCACAGGGGTTTGCTGTGCCAGGACATAACGGCAACGAGCTGCTTGCAGATAGAAGTGAACAGTTTACCACTTGGCAAAGAGGATTATCGCGTAGTTCTTTAATTCCACTACGAATCACATTTTTTTTTTACTATACATATAAAAAAGACGAAAGAGTCGAAAATAGTCGTAATAACAAAAAATAGAGATGAACAGTAGATGGTGGTACCAGAGAGAATAGCAAAAACCAAGGGAAAAAATAATTCGACGATAATCCCGATCGACCAAGCGATTACGTTAGGGATGGCCATTAACGTTTTTACTGGCGGTAATGGCCTAAGGACAATTATCGCAGGAAGGGCGCGCGGCGTTAGCTAATTGAAATTTAACCGACACGAAAATTAACCGAGGAGCACATTTATTGCCAGAGAACCAAAGAATAATAATTATTAAAGTACCCGATAAGGAATTCCACGCAGAACAGGAATCAAAACAAAGCGTGATAAATACAGGAGTAAGGAATGGGGGATGGAGGGTTGAATGTTACTAAGGGTGACTTGGCATTATTGAATGGCATAAAGGCAAAGCCGCAGCTTTTGGCTAGTGATTAAACTGGGGTTGAATCTTGCGGATTGTGCGACAGGGATGACTTGGGGATGGGTCACAGGGCTACGCTACCTCGGCAAGGGTGGCTAAGCGTACGTCCGGGAGGTTTGGGGGCTGAAACAGCGGCGCTCTGTGTTTAATCATGTCTGAGCGAGCGAGGGGATCGCCAAAAGGAGGAGGGATTTGCATAGTCGGTCCTCTCATGTCTATAGACCTTACTATGCTCTTTCCTAGACCTACCGGAAGGTTCACCTAGGGGTTTGAAATTTCAGAACGACCCATGAGTTTCCAGGGTCGAGATTACGAGCGAATCTAGTTGCTTCGACAAACAGATCAATGATCAAATTCTCATAATTCGTAAACGTAGGCAAATATTTATAAATATAATATTTCGAAACCGCGTAGGAGGAATAAAATTGACATTGTTCAAGCGTAGTGTCTGTTGGACCGTCTACTATACGACGAACGTCAAATTTCGAAAGTACGAAAGAGGGTGACGACATGTTTGTCAAAAACACAGGCGCGACAAACTTTGGCAAGCAGAAAAATAGGATTGAGCAAAACTTTTGAATACTTTTGTTTTTCTTTAGTTCTTTCCAGTCGAATCACGTAGTTGGATTCAAAAGCATTGGTGGACGCGCATGCAGTATGCATATATCTACAAATACATGAAAGAGTATAACAAAATAAGAAAATAAAATTTACACATAAAAAGAAGCGACGATATCTCAATCGCCGTTAAGAACGGCAATAATATGCGACGCCACCCAGAAAGAAAATTATACTGGCGGTAGAAGCGAAACAAGAACCCAAGGAAATACGAAAATTATGATAATGATTCCGTACGGTTTTCAGTTAAGACATTAGGCGACGTATAATTTGGACTGAGAGCAAAGAGGAGGGGGGCCCCTCCCTCTATATAAGTGAACATGTTTCGATATAAGGCCTCAGCGCGTTAATAAACGTTAACGCATATTATACGTATCTCAAATGCATACCAAGATCATCCACTTTATATCTCGGCAAATAAATAATTGAAGCAAAACTATAGTTACGCAACATCAACCCCCTAATAAAAATACATTTATATCATATCACTTGCTCCATCTACACCTACGGATATACGGGATGTCTCTAAATTCCGTACTTCCAACGGATCGCCATCGAGGTGAAGTAAAAATCCATAAAGTCGTGAAAGGGTGGAGGTAGCATAAAGTGTACGTAAATATGGAAACTGACGTAAAAGGAGTAGAAAGGTGGTTCGGCGGGAGCGGGGGGGGGGGAGGGTGAAGAGAGGGGGAGGGAGGGTGATAGGGAGGAGGCGCTTAATAATCCACGTAGTCCCGATCGAAATTATAGGACGCTGAGAAATGAATAGTTTACGAGGAGCGAAAGTGGAACAGGGTGGGGTTCAAGCAAGATTAAACCTCCTACCATCGTTCTCCATACTAAACAGTATATCGATAGGGTCTTATTATTTATCCGTACACCTACTGATAATCATTGCAAAAGAAACGAAGGACAAGGTCTGCCGTAATCTCACGAGGTGAACGATCTCTGGAACATGGGACAGCATATTCAGTATTATATATAGTAATACGGAGTACCAAGTAACAATCGCATCAGCCTTCGGGACAGAGAGGAAAAAAGTAGCCGTTTAATTAGTAGAAATCTGTAACTACTTCCTGCGTAGACAACAGTACTTAATCTCTGACTGAGCATAATTAATCATATGTGTTCTGTGCGTGGTTCGTTCTTATATCACATCTAGCATTGACTTTGAACGAGGCGACAGAGCTCAATGTTAATGACACCGACTGTAGAACAGTCTCGGCAGAAATTTGATAAGATAATTCAATAGCTTATCCGTATCAACATAGAATAGAAGACAGGGTGTCTCTGCAAAGTATTATATTCTGTATATAATATAAATATCTTTATACACTCATGGAATATATATATATAAATATATGTACAGCAACTTATAAGAATGCCTAAAGAAAAGATATAGATATATTGCGCGGGCGTGAGCATGATGGGACTAAAATGAATTGACCATTGGATAGTTGATGGACGTAGCGGGTGGTTCGTTATGGACCAGTCTGGCAAGCAATCACGAAGGATTCTTATGAATCGCCTGACGTGTCGCTCATGATGGAACTTCAGGTTGGACATTCATCGATCTCTCGAGCCTTCAAGATGTTTGCTTTGCTTACGGTTTGATCTATTAGGAAGCCTCTTGGTCCTTATAGACGTACAAATGAGAGCCACCACATACCGAAGTACGAAGTGGGAGAAACATCCATGTAATACCGTGCATATACCAAATAATAATAAGTCAACATATAACAATAGAATTTTATTCACATTGAAAATTCAAGATACCCACTTCGCGCATCAAGAGCTTCCCCGAAGTGCTATATACAAGAAAACACCGAATACGTATATTAGTATTCGTATCTACGTAAGTATGAAGGGACTGAGTGAAGCGAAGTGAAGAAGAGCAGAAAAAAAAAGTAAGAACGTAGAAAAGATAAGAGTATACAACGGGCTGTACTATCGTTGGGATAGTATAGGGCTGATGGATGACAAATGGCTTCTCCAGGACGTGTCACTCTAGGCGCTGCTAGGGGCTGTTCCTATACGTGAGGCTAGAACGGCTCTGGCTCGTGAAGAGAAAAGGGGGTTGCGCCTGGGTATGAGGAGTAGGGAGCAGGGGCATGGTGGGGAAGGGGTAGAGGGGTAGGGGGGGACAGGGTGAAAAAGGGAGAAAAGCAGCAGAGTTGAAGGGGGAGGGTGTAGAAGTGGGTGGAAAAGGGGATGAACGGGTCGGCGGAGATAAAGTGGGACGTCTGATCCTCCGTCGAGCGAGCAAAAAGATCCTCGCGCTTCGCGTCCCGGGAGACGGGAGCCGGGAACGAGAAAAACTCCCCCACAGCATCCCAACCAAGCTACTACCACGACCAACACCATCAGCAGCATCTCCGGTCTACGTAGGGGGAGCCTCCGCTTCTCTTCCAGTGATGGGCCACCCCACTGTCCCCCCCCGGTCCTCGCTCGGCACCATTCGAGAAAAAAGAAACTTTGACGAGGAAGAAAGATTCTTCTTCGGCTCAGAGACATTAATGAGTTAGGGCCAATCTTCTATAAATAGGATGCTCTCTATTCTAACTGTGTGTATATACACACGCACACACACACATCTATATATATATATATATAAGTATATTGTTAAACTTTGAGACCCACATTCCATTTTTGTCAGCGATCTAACTATCTTCCGGTACGGGTATTGAGAGTAGATATATATATATATATATATATATATATATATATATACCGTGGGATGCTGCACGGACCTTATTACTGGTATCGATACCATGTTAAGGGGGAAGGTTAAAATACTTAGGGATGGGCTATATGCAAATGACGTCGGGTAAGGATTTTTATTAGTCAGTCCCTAGGTGAGGATCGTCGTATCTATCGTATGATTTTTCATGGTCGAACCAAGCGATACCGAACGATTAGTTGGCTGGGAAGGATTGAAGTCATGAGATAAATCTTATAAGTAGGCAGTGCACGATACCCGCGGTGGCCACAAATCCGCGGATAAGCCTTCGAAGCGAAAGTCTGCTGTTGCGAGGACGCTGGAGGGAATGCGGTATCGGCTCTACCTTGTGATCCTATAGTGGATGCTGTAGTGGTTCGTGGTAGGAGTATCCATGGGGAAGCCAGGAAAAGAAGGATGAGCGACTGATCGAATGTCGTTATTACAAACGACGTGACAATCTAGAACACGCGCCGCTGTATATATATTGCCTGTTATATCCATTGCCCGTGGGTGGCTAGGGATCCCTTATAAATGGCCAATGTCTTGGAATCTCCTTCCAATAACGGATCTAATGAAGTGCGAACTTTCACCTTCTGCCAATATCTACAAAGATACAGAGCCGTGATTTTTATTTTATGCGATGATTTTAGAATTATACATGGATCAATGTAAAGGAGTATATCTATGGGCATTGTAAATGGGGTAGTGTATAAATAAAAGTAAATAAGGGTGGTTTTTACTGAATCTGTGAAGTACGACGCGAATACAGAATTTTTGGTGTGTTCCCTGCATTTGATTTTAATCAGACATTTAGCGAAGGTTTCCTATACGCCATATCTTTGAACAGCATCCCTTCCTATAGATACGTTCTGGATAAATCGAGTGGAGGGGTTAGTGACGAAGACTGATTGCATCCCCTCCAATCTTAGCCATGGTATATACGCCCTGAACACCCCTCGTGTGTACAGTCTGGTCAAAATATCCTTTCGTGTGTATCCACGCTGAAATCCTCACACCCCTTGTCGAATATGACGCATTGAGTTTCGGAAACGTGGGTCGAATAGTTTAGTAATTTTGTTATGGCTTCTGGGGCGCTTCCGAAATTCATCGCAAGGACGATATAAAGTATGTATAAATATATATACAATCGACCATTAGTAAAACAACCTTGTGGACACGTGCTTAGAAAAAAATCTCAGAAAAATCTTCAACCCTGTATCGATCGTTATGGATCTCAACGATCTGTATATGATCAAAGGTCCATCTGAATTTGATATACTGGTAAAATCCGTTCTAAAAATGTTTATATAAGAAAAACAGTAAAAATCTCCTCACGGGTTATTAGGTAGGGATTTTTTGCGTGAAAAACTCTACGAAACGCGAAGCGAGAGTACAATAGGTGATATATAGGTGCCACAAATTTTTCACCCGTCCGTTAGATTTTTCAATGTAACTCGGGCGGCTCCCTCGCGGGTCATAGGAGGCGAAGACGGAGGACAAAGAGAATGAAGGAGGGAGCAATGGCGTCGAGGTCAGAGAGTCAGAAACGTGAGGAGAGAAGGAAGGAAAGGGAGAAATAAGGTAGAGCGAAAAAAAGGAGAGAGAGAGGAGTGCGATAGTGGGAAAAAAAAGAAGGGAAAGAGCGAGAAAGAGAGAAAATCGCTCTCGTGCTCTTCTTATAGGGGAATACAATAATACCAAGAAAAAAGCTCTTTGAGATGGAAAGAATGAACGAATCCGGGCTGGCGGCGCTGCAATGCCAGAGCGGAATGGCGAGGCAGGGACGACGATGTCATTAATAAAAGTGTCAATGGTGTCAGTGGACTAATGTCGGTAGTCACTCGCTGGCTGGGTGGCTGGCTGGCTGACTGGGTAGCAGCCCCGTCCTATCGCAGAGAATTCCACCCTCTCGGGGCTAAACCTTCTTCTTCCAACAAGGCTATGGCGATACCCGAGGGCCCCTTTTCTACTATACCTAACTCAAACACGAACCCTCCACAAGGTACCCTCTTATCCGTCACTCGTTTCCTGCAGCTTGACCGCTATCGAAAATGCATTTTCACCCAAGATCGTATAATGCCCATACCCAGTACACGATCCACCCTTAGGTATCCTCCTTCCACCCTCTCTACTACTGTTTCAACCCCCTTCGAGTAACAGCTGCGGAAACCTTGAATTTTTGTAGTATTCATTATATTCGCTTCAGTGTAGTCACTGAGACAAGAGGCATATGTGTGTGTGTATGTAAGGGAACAGAATGAAATCATCTGGCTGAATTTTCACGTAACTTCTTTCTGAGATCTTTATACGTCTTTCGACTGTCCGCTTATGGACGTGTAGAAACTTCAGAGACTCGTCATGCATATAAGATTCTTTATTTTGTGTTACTTGAATTATATTTTATTCTGCCTTTTTTTTTCTCTCTCACGAATTCCCTCACCTTTATACACACTGCGCGGTTCTACTTTCGCCACGTTTCCCTTCCTGTTCTTGAGTCGCGCGACAGCTGCGCGGATGCTTTGATCTTTCGTTACCCGACGTGCCGGATGGTGGCTGTCGTCATCGGAGCGAGGTGAGAGAACGTGTATTTATCTACACAGTCAGTAAGAAATATAAGCGAAATAGTATATACTATATGTATATGCCACAATATTAATTAGTACGTTACATATTGATTAGCTATAGATTTGCAAAAGTGATATCATCTGTTAATTGGTTGTAATAACAGTAGCCTCTACATCTGGCAGAGGATCAAAGTAACACGATCGTATATCGTCCCGAGTAACGATCGTTTAAGCGGAAATTAATCTTTGATCAATTACTGAGAATTTATCAAGTCGTGCATTACATCACGCCTTCTATCATTATTCTCTTCGCTGTTACCACCAAGAAACGCCAACAGACACTCCAGAGCGATTGTATTTCTCAAATGGTCGATTTCATGTAAAATTACAATGTTGCCCATGGAAAATAAGAAAATGCCTTGATGTAACCTATATTGACGTGAGCCAAGGGGTGGTAGACTTGAGGGAGATGCTCAGAGGGTGCTATTAGGGGGTCAAGAGGATAGAGGGTGGGTTAAGGAGAATATCTAATAAGAGCCGGAGCTCATCCATCCTGGCAAGGACACCCGGGGGCTGTCACCGTGGGCGTCAGCCTCGTGGAGATAGGGGTGATTTACATAGTAATAATATCAGGACGCCTAGGTCTTCGTCCCGAAACTCTAGACCTTCTACCCTTAAGCTTGTTTTCCAGCATCCATCGACACTCCAATCTACGATCCATCTAACGTTGACGACACGTATATAAAGCCAACGTACCTAATTAATATTAATTATTTTTTAAAGGCAGCCATAATAATTTAGCAGTGTAATAAATCCGGTGTGATCAACCTAATACTTTCCCTTATATCCTACCATCTCTTTACCAAGGGAAAAACCAGAGAAAATACCGTCGCCGCGAAAAGGAATCCCTGGAATTTCAAATCTCACTCCGGATCGATGATAAGGGGTGTTTTCCGACGTATATAGAAGTAAGAAGAACAAGGGGTAAGTGGTGAGTGGATATAAGGGAAAGAAGGTAAAGATGGTTGATTCTCGTAACATGATTAGAATATCAAACGAACCAACCCAGTACCTATCTTGCATGATAATGATTTCTGGATAAATATAATCAAGAGGGAAATGTATAAGGGCTTCTGAACAAAGGGGTGGCTTCACTGTCATATATAACGAATGCGGAAGAACAAGGGATCGTGTATTCAACCAACGACAAAGGGGTGAAGTTAGGTATAGTACGGGCGTCCTGACGTCTCACTTCGTCGGTCGCGCAATGTTAATTAACGAGATCCACTCAGAGTCAGGCGCACTTGTGCGTCCGACGCGATTCTCAATCAACGGACGGCATTCATGCTGTTTCTCGCACAAAGCCACGTACTCTCTAAAGCTACTCCCTTTGACCCACCAATGACCCTCATCTTAGTCACCCCACCACCAAACAGAGACTTGTCAGGCCCCACCCCTGGTTCTTGCCCATATACCATAGTCTGACAATTATAATCCCAATGTTCCCTTTACGTACTATAGCATTTTGAAAATTCTCAAGACTATAGGCATTATATGTTACCAATCCTAACACCGCTCTTCGCCGATGGTTATCATCGTATTCTTCTCCACGTGTTTAGCTACACGAGGTTGCGGCTAACGCATGTAAAAGCGCCAAAGAAAGAGGATCCTGTTTATATGAGAGAGAATCGGCGTCGCCGACGCCACGCACCCCGACGTCGCCTGACGCGCTCCAGTGAAGCTGCGAGTCGAGATTAATGGCTTCGGACTCTGAAATCCTGGAAAATAAATAGCGGGGGACCAGCCTGCCGAGCAAGACGAGGTCCTGGAGGAACCCACGAGGATCTCTGGTTCCCTTGGGGACTCGAACTGACTCCTGATCGCATTACTGTGTATGTATATACGTGAAATCTACGTATCAATAATGACTATTGGGAATTGGTATCCTGGCTATTAACTGACTTCGATATTCCCATGAGTATTATTGAATTTTTGACGTTCTATATATAGGATTTAAGATACTCGTGAATTCTGAAACGTATGGGCACTAATCAACTCGTGAGGTTGGTACTATCTTTTATTAATAATAATGGACTTTCGGTGTAGTTTGCTCGTTTATGTCAAGTACTCTTTTGAATATGTCCACTTATTGTCAGAGTACAATTGAAACTAACGATCAAAGAAGAAAAAACTCTATTCCTTACTGCTTCAGGAAAATGGCTAACTGTTTGAAATTCGTCAACTTTATTTCCTCGAGGATGGTGACCTGTCTTCGCTGTGAAGGTATCCGTACGTCAATATCGGTATAGTATGGATCGCCTCTGGCGCCGGTTTTCCTGGTTTTACTAAAGGTTTGCATATGAAATTTCTCAGGATAGCCATTACGTGTATACGATGCAGCGTAAATTATATTAAATACTAAATAACCAGTGGAAGACCACGGTCTAATTGTCGCGTCGTTTGCATAATGCCTGCTCTGTATAACTACTCTCTTCCCTTTCCATACTCGCCATTCTGTCCTTTTCGCTATACTACACTATAGTTTATATTACATATAATATAGTCTATACTAGCTAATAATATTTATCTTACTAACGCCGCAAACTGTATGAAATTGAAAAGGTAATTATAAACTCTTGTTGCTATAGATGAAAACTATAATTTTCCTTATGTAAAATCGTGGAGTAACAAAGGCTTGCCGTGGATGATGAATCAGCCGTGCTTGGGATTCGCGTGCAAATTAAAAAAAAAATCATGCTGAGTAGTTTTTCGTCGGCAGAATAATTAGAATAATTAATATTCTTCAGGGTTAGCGTCACGCTTGGTAGCATCGATAACTTACGATACATAGTATGTTTTGAAAAAAAATATATATATTTACATATGTGGTAATACGTAATATTAAGACATAAGTGAATTTTATGGACGGAACATATGTACCTAATAGGAATGATTTTTAATTCCCAGATCACGAAACCGAGTCACAAGGACAAATTAAACTGTATGTAATAACGAACGGAGGAAATTAATTGGTATAACATTTTCTGAGTATAAAAATTAAAACTGTTAAACCCGTTATGTAACCCCGTAAATATAATATATCCGCAAGAATGATGGATAACCTAATAAAAAATAATATTTACCATTGCTCGGATGTCGATGGATTCCATGAAATTTTTTCGATTTTCTTCTTAACAGTTAATCAGTATATTCACCTGAATAACGAAATACCAAGCAGAATGCAAATTTCGCCATCATAACTCAACCACTTTCTATTCCCGTAAGAATAAAATTATCAAGAATATCTCTTATACAAAAAAAAAAACTATTTTATTACCACCATTATAGAAATACTCGTGCTATAAATTTATTGAAATAAAACGAAAATTCGATGAAATATTCTTACATGGTACGGAAAATAAGTAATACCCATGTATAAGTACCGAAGTCTCAGTTCGTTTCAGACAACACTCCTGGCCGGGTTCCCCAATAAAATTCTAATCAACTTATTCCACCCAAGATAGGTAATCCAGAGAAAAAGCTAATACCGGGTGAGAGTGGAAGGACCAAGCAGGCGCGCAAGTAATATTAATAACGTGGCAAAGTAAAAAATGTTTACTCTGTGTTACGGCTGATATGAGGGCCGCGAGCGTGGCAGCACGGCTCCGGTTGATTGATCACCCGTCTCTGCTTGCCTCACCCTCTGGAAGGCACACCCTATGGATATCGCCTTGGCACGGCCCTGGTGCACACAGCAGTCCCCCTATCTCAAGCAGATAGACACCATGATGCCAAGGCTCGAGCGTCTCGAATCGAATTTTTCCACTGTTTGTCTCCGGACTTTCCAAAGGAACTCACGTAAGCTGCTCCCTCCGTAAAGTCTCTATAGACGCCATTTTATTGACACAAATGTCATACACTTCTAAAAATGACAGTAAACATAAAAAATTGACATCCAGTTCTTTACAGACAGTTGAAAGATTTTATCAAGCCATCGTAAGAATGCCACTTGTCTGGGATACGGGGAATCGTTTGATGGACCAATCTCACAAACCACAAAGATGGACAGAAAGATTTAACTGTCTCTTACACCATGATTGGTACCGCTTGAGTATATTTGACAGACTGTACCGAGTCTCGTCTACTGGTAGCGATGCTCGCTGTCATTCCTGTGAAACACGCTGGACCAGTACAAGAAAGAAATGCACGTGCTCTCGTGTTAACCGTCATGAGAGGTTACTTTCACGGTAGGATCAGAGACGTTGTGTTGCCGGGTACGAAACAACAAACAACAGAATCCTGCTGCCAGTAGGTACATACCCGGTGTTATCCCGTGCAACGGGCTAATCCGGATAAAATTAAATCCTTTGTGTGGGAGAGCGAGATACTAACGAGTAGGTATAGAAGAGGTTTGGAAAGATCCATCTATGCTGAAATAAACTAAACAGAGTTTGGTAGAAAAAAGGATTAAAAAAGATTGTAGAAAGAAAGGAGGAAAAAAGGAAAGCAGCAGATGCGAGTCTCACCACGTTGTAACGTGCATTTTATAGGTACAGTCTGCTGGTAAGATAATTGGATTGTGCTCATGAGCAAATGGATCGATTCGAGCTTGCGTTTCGTTCTTAATTTATAATTTTTTTTTTATCTTTATTAAAAGGGGCCCGACCTTTTTTTTGTAAAAATATTGCGTGATTCATCCACTACGGATATTCGTATCAGGAGATTTTAATCATTCTACATTTCCTTGGGTACAACTACACCTGCTGGTATGTGAAAAGTTATAAGACGCGTTCGTATGAATTTTATTGATTAATTATAATATGGGAGAAGACAGCTAACGGTATGGCGATTAAACTACGTGGTGCATTTTCAAAATATACAATTTCAACTGACTAAACGATATTTGAAATTTGAATGCTGATACGCTCGTCTATCCTGCCTTGCATTTTATATTCGACTTAATTACACTTTACTGCAGTTGTGAACGAATCTTAATAACAGTGTGGATTACGAATGCCTTGGTGTTAACGTTACGATATTGAAACTGGCCGTTTAATATTTTATGTACACAGTAAGCAGTAGTGTCTATGATCTGTATATCGTAAGAGGCTGGGACGATGAACTTTCTCAATGAACTGATTAATGTGTTGACACACGTAAAATTCAAGGTTCGAAATAGCTGATGGGATTCACTGTAAATTATCAGTACTATCTTATTACGTATCGCACACGCAACCTACCGCAACTGATTATAAAGCAGATTTATCGTGCGTTCATTAAGAAAGCATGGGTACCTACCGGATGTGTAATCGACATTCATATACATAATACATTGTGTCGATAACCAAGGATTTTTTGAAATATCTATTTTACTTAATTTTTCAAGTAAAATAAAAGTAGAAGTTACTACTAATTGGTTTCTGTTTTGTTACAATTAACTGGCAAATTTTCGCCCTGACACATTAGTTATATTTATGTCATTTGAAAATGGATCAACAATAAATACAGAAATAAAATTTTTTAAATATTTTTACCAAATAATCATAGATTATATTTAATGATGTTTCTTGTTAATTAAGTCTAAAATAGAAATGTACATTTTGTTAAATATTTTCTACCTCAATGATAGATAGTTAATAAATAAATTCGATAAGAGATACCTAATCAATGTTTTAACGTGTATACGTTCAATACGCTCCCATTTCCTTCTATGTTCCTTGTAATTATATTGTTTTGGCTAGTAGCGAACTACGAGTCTGCCTAAGTAGACATTAAAGTATCATTAATCACGAGGCCGTCAGAAGCAGCTATGCCTTTTTTACTCGTACGGAACTTTTCATCCTTGTAATCATACCTACAGATATATCAAATGAAAATTCCAGTTCTCAACAAACAAGATACTCATCCGTGTTTAATAAAACATTACGTTCAAACAAAAGTCAATGTAATAGAAACATTGAAAGTCATGAACTCAATACGTGCATGATTGAATTGTTTTGGCCGCTACCCGTCAGTCGAACTGTCTAAGTAGTCATTAAACAATCATTAATCACAGCCACGAGCTGTGCACACTTGTCAAAAATGCATCATTATGAACTAACACGACTGATGTAGAAGTCATGTTTTTCAGAAAAAAAATCATAAATAACTTTTTATAAAGTATTTTTTTGGACTTACCTTTTATACCCTATGAGAATTTTCAACCTTATCGCGACATAGAATTTTTTTTAAATGTTTTTATATGCAATTGAATTTGGTCTTATCGAACGAACCAGACTGTATATCTATATATAAATTATTTGAATGGCACAGAGAAGTAAATTCATTGCAGATTGCTGATTTTAATGCGAGGGAAAAAAAATATGCATGCACATTGTTGCGTGAGGTCCTAAAAATTTTAATGGAGTCGTTACACATTACACAGTGACTCCTCAAGTGCATGCGGGTGCAAGAACGTAAGTGCATGTACATAGAAATCCTAAGCAGTGACCTTGTACGTGGTAACCTTCCTTGGGTTTAGTAAAAGTATGAAATATAGTTAAGCATAACAGGAAAATTTGCATTGTTCTCCAAAGCAAGTGCATTTCACTTTTCTCTGTATAGGTTCATTAAATGCAGTTTACGTAAGATGTATGCACTGTCGTCAATGGATCTACATTGAATAATTCTTGCATAGATAATTTTAGAAAAATTATATTTTTTGAGCAGCCTGAATCTTGTTCACGTGTCATCCACAACCAGCGACCATTCTGCAAATTTCACACACATTGGCGACAATACCTACTATGTTTCCGCACAAGTAAAATTTGCATTGTCTCGCGCGGGTACACGTGTACCAGCCGTATTCATGGGTTTTGAGTTTTCTTTGAAAACTAGAGCAATTTATGGCGTTCTGAAAATGTCGCAATATTCGACCTCCGTCGCCGACGGCTCCTTCTATGCACCAGCAGGACTTTGCTTTCCCGCCTTGCATTCTTTTGTACTGACATTTTCCTTGTAGGTGACTGACTTTCTACAAAACTTCTACATTCTACCGATTTCCCTGCAATCCTACACTGTATTCGTTTTTCTTTTCGTTACGGAAATGAAAATTTACGTGTCCACGGATATTTTAACGTAATGCTCACCAAGACGTACAGCAGGCTACCATAGCGGTAGATCATACAGCTGATGTTTATGCACACTTTGCACAATATTTATGGTGAGTTTTCAGTGCACTTATGACACGTACCGATAAGTGCAACTAGATCCAAAATAAAGGTGATTTAAATAAATAAAAAAATGTCTTTAATTTCAAAAAATTATTAAATCTAACAGATTTTGAAATTCCTTTTTTGATATTAACATTTTTTCAGTAATAATATCTTAGATAAACAATTCAATATACAAGTTTTATATGTAAAGGGGAATATTTTTTATGAATTTGTTGCATTTATCCAACGAAGCAATACCGATAAGCATAGTGGAGTTATATTAAAAAATTCTAATTAATTCAAGTAGTATTTACTGTCACATGCATTTTATGAATAGCTACTCACCGCGTTCCTGATCCTCTCGTGTTCGCCGTTGATCGTCCTGGTTTGCGATATACAATAGATAACGAGCGTAGCGGCTACCGGTTGTTGCAATAATTGCAGGCTTACCGATCGGGTCAATGGTATGGCTGATGATCGTTCAAACAACCACGACAAAATAGAAAATAACAACGGCCACCATTTATGGGATATAATTCGATACGAAGAACTTGTGGCTGAGCTTCTATGTTCCTTTCTTTACTTCAGACACAAATCAAGTACGAATCACTAGCGCTGAAGCGGAACAATGATAAAGGTTTGGTCAAGAATGGAATTCTTAAGGTTTTACTTGATTCAAGTACAAAATTGTACACTTGCAAAATGGCTAACATAGTAAATTACCCAATACGAGCTAATAAATTTGAAGTTATGGACTATAAAATACAAACTATAAAATAAGGAAAAACCTGTAGTTTCTCGAGATTAAGAAGTGAAATCGCGATCCTGGAAGGAAGTGCGTCCGGATACGTTAAAAAATCAATATGAAATGACAGAATTAGTTCACGATTTGACCACGGCGGTGGCAGCACCTCGCTGTAATTTCGAGGAGCACATCAATGGCCGCATTTTTTGGGTAGATTAGGCTAATGCGATGGTCCCGATGAGATATGGGCCAGCGAATGGGAATACCGGGCTAGAACGGCAGGGGCGGTCCGTACCCTGGAAACGGCGTGCCCCGGGCCGCAGTCACGACGTGAACTAAGTGCTGGGTGGAGCTCCGTCTAGGCACTACCTACTCGATGGAACCATCATCCTCCTGCTGGTGTCACGGCCTCGAGAATCTCATGGCCGCCGGTAGCCGAAACGGCGCCACTTTTCAAAAGATTCTCGACCGCTCGAACTAAATCAAATACAAAACTAAAACATCCCCAATAATAAGTTCCACCCTATTACCATGAAGTATAAAAAACACTAAACTTAGAAACCAGACGTAATATCCTAAATTATAAAAAATCAAAATCACAAAAATTTTAAGTATTAAATAAAAAATATATCAATTAAAAATTGAATGACACTCGCGATAAATTTCAAAAATTTTATACTTCAAAAATAATTAAGTACCCAATACATTGCAGTATCCATCGTCACACGTGAGATATTTATCAGAGTCCGTGATGTCAGCTAAATGCTACCTAGAATTCTGTATCCACATCGCCCATCCATCGACCTTTCACAGCATCCCGTGCGAATAGGTCCAATTTTCAATTTTCCCATGAAATCCCCCTCACAGCCATTTCAGAAGCATAAATCGAATAAGTTTTTATTATTTAACATTTCGCGCCGGACCGCGCTACCCCTGAGACAGAAGTGAGACGAAATCCTCAAGAGAGAAAGTCTGCGCTAGAATGAGAGAAAAGTATGAGGGAGGGATACATAAGAGGTAGACAGACAGACAGCTAGGTATAGATGCTCGAGACAGAAAGAGGGACAAAGGTACAAAATGACTAGGGAGAACGTGAAGCAGTAGGTGGTGGATATTAGCTACTACCTACCTACTGCCACCCTTAAAGTAGAAACTAACAAAACTCCCTAGGAAACTGCACGTTCTAGATACCTATACAGATATAGGTATACGTTATACTGCTCCACTGGTTGTCCCTAGGGATACTTGCCAAGTGTCATCGGGACATCCGGTTAATTGCAGGAGTGCTTAGTTACTCTCTGTGCTTCTATGCGCTACAAGCCTTTGCGTTTAGCCTTTGTTTGTTGCTACTACCTAACGCCCTCATACCAAATGGAAACTATAGCTATCAACTCAACTTATTCTCGCGATGCAAAGCTTTTGTACTTATGCAAACATATATATATATATATATATATATATTCTACGTGAAATAAGACGTGTCAGTTTGTGAAAATTTTCGTATACTGTTTTTATAGTGTGTATCTTAGAAGTTACTTTGAAAAAGCTTATCTATTAGGTAGTTTCTGTTAGGATACATACATATGTATATGTCCTGTGGGTTTTTGGTTGGCTAGTGGGGATGTTGCAGGAATGACATGGGTTGCATAAAATTTCCGACGTCGGAGACGTGAACATTGATTGCGAGAGAGACGCCGGCGTCGCGCGGTGGTTTACGGTGGAGAGACGGTACTCGGGGTGCCAACGGCAGCTCAGGGGTTGGAAACGAACGAGGGGTCTGCGATATTATTGATTTATGTCCCGTTCTGCGTTATGTATCCCTGCGGCCTGTATAGTCGTATGAAATTATCCATTCGAAATGCAAGCTAATATTGGTGAATATTTTCAGCATCTTTTTCAGACAAGAAAAGAGTCTGTTGCTTTAAATTAAATAATGAATATCGTGTGTATATAATTTTATTGAAATAAAAATAAATTTTTAATATTTATTAAATATAGTAAAGAAAATGTGTTGCATAAGATTAAAAAATTTTGGCACTCTCTATCTGAGGTCTATATATAATTACGTCAGATAACGAATAATTTAATGCTTCAATTAATATTCGACTGAATCGAACTATACATTCAATTATATATGTTTGTCGATATCTGATAATTAATTAACAACCAAATAATTAACCTAATCTTACTGTTAATATTCTACCCAATTAGTAAAATTGTCTGACACCAATTATTATTAACATTATATATAAAATAATTTATACTATAAAAATGCCACTTACTTTCACTTGCAAGTGAAAAGTTTAAATAAATATAACCAAGACCTTTAAGAGCAATAAGAAAGATAAAAAAAAAGGTTACTAAAAATTAATAAAACGTTGTATAACATCCACCCAGAAATTGTACATAATAATTTAACACAGTGTAAAATATATAATGATAATACCGAGAAACTCAACGCGTCAATAACCCCGCGCTATAATTGATCGCGTTTAATTATCGGAAAATATGGAGTATATAACACGACCGCGTCACCAACAAACCATACAGGGTGTTTAATTCGTACAGGGTAGCTGCAGTAGGTACACATTGAATTAACTTCGATATGAATTACATTATACAAAGCAGTTGAGGGGTTTGCAACCATGAGCCATAGAAGGGGTTACGAGGAAGCGGCCGAAAATTGATGCATTTTCTATGCAAAACAGCATAACGCAGCTACTAGTCGCTGCACGCTCTACACGCAGAATCCTATGGTGAACGAGCCGTAGTATCTTGTCCCACCCTAACATGGCTACTTGAACGGAATCGAGCGGCGTAGAGGCGGTTAACACTCTATTAACACTAACGGCGCTCATACATAACATCGGTGGGCATAACGCTGCGCGGGACGCAATTTATGGTCTGTTAATGGGGGTTACTTTATGTGTTGTGGCGCGTGCAGTCTCCTCTCGGTGGCAGGTAGTGACGTAAATTTTATGAGGTCCATCGTGGCTGGTGGGGCGGATGGAAGACCTACCCTTGAATCCTAGTGGTCTTTCAGGACATACGGTAGCAATTTGTGAGGTGCAGTTAGCATGCATGTACACTATAAAGACATAAATTTTAAAGGGACGATTAAGATAAGTCACATGTGAAACGTGCTTCTATCTAATCTATGACCTTTGAACCCATAGTATCATCTGGATGTATCAAAGACTGGTGGCTGTGATCTTTTTAAATAATTATAATGACTTTTTAGATTATTTATGGTCAACAGTTTTATCCAGATGACTAAAGATGGTTATTCAGAATGTCTATAATCACTTGTAAAATGTTTACGTATAAACATGAAAGTTGTAAAAGCTCACCGTATCACAAGTGCAGTCAGATGAGTGGCAAAGTTCAGTATGAGATCCCGCTCTTCTGCTCCTTTCATTCTCTCCCATGGCCTGGCTCGCTCTGTCTCTTTCTCTCCTGTTCTCCCTGGTGAAGGAGCATAGGAGACGCGCGAAGGCCGGTAAAGTGATAAAGCGGCCATAAATTCTGACTGGCACCCTCCCACTCCTCAGGCACCGCTGCTTCTCTACCACCAGGTCCCATCTCCGTTCTTCCCAGCATCCTTCTATATCCAACCATCTCCAAGATTCACGTAGTTATACCATCTCCCTCTCTTGAACGGATCCCACGGAGCTTTCGGCCTTCTTGCACCTTCAGACAAGTGACCCATCTGCCCGCTGGATATGCTTGATGCACCTGCAGCAGTCCACTCGCATAGATTAGCGAACGTACCCAGACACGAAATCAGGTCGACTTAATGATCCACTCACCTGAGATGTATTCTCCGTACATGTAGCTACACATATGGTATCATTACAGCAGATGCTTCAAGATTTAATGTTCAAAATGATCTTACCGTCTTGAATAAAAATTCATAGATTACCAAAAAAATGCTTCCAGAGGAAGTTCCGACCTAGTTCTAGTGTTAGATTAAAGATAACAGCTGAAGTCAAGATCAATTGAACGAGATGCATATGACTTAGATCAACGTTGCTGCTGGATTAGATTGCTTGGCTACCTTCTTTCTTATGGCGCAGCATCAGCGAAATCAGAATTTGACGACAGTTGTGAGCAGACATAGGCGTAGGACGTTCGACGATGCGAAAGATGCTGTAGATGTATCCAGTAAAAATTTCGAAAGCGAACGTGGAATAGGCATAGCTAGAGAGTAGGCACGGTACGTTCGGTGCTGCAGGGGCGAACAGACAGAAAACCCAATAAATCATCCGGTCACGAGCCATGAGCCAAGGCGGAGCCTCTCGCCTCGTATTAGCCAATAATAATCCTCTCTGAGGTGGAGGCCATCTTGGATTATACAATGGTTCCTTCCGCCGCAATACGTCTGAATGCAAACCCTAAGTACTGGCACCCCTTGGTTGGAATCCCAGGGGTGTACACTGTAGCGATTTTAAAGAATACTTGTAAACGACGGAATCTGATCATTTGGTGCGTTGATCCGAATTGAAAAAAAAATTTATACTGACGTTGGCTCATTAATTCGGAATTATGTAACCTTGAAAATTTGGAAGCATGCGAAGAAAGCACTTGTGGAACGAGCAATAAAACTTCGGTGATAATAAATCATCGAGTTTCCAAAGTTCTGCCACGACCTTTACGCCTAATGAATTTCGACCACGTGATATCATATTCAACCACAATTTATTTCTCGTTTTCAAACACAGTTATTATAATTAATATCATTATTATTAATATGGACAGACTCTTATATAATACAAATATGGTTTAGACTCGTCGAAATAATAGCAGGTAATACTATTATCGTAATCCATCAT
The DNA here is from genome assembly GCA_031001745.1 of Hartigia nigra. NCBI lineage: Eukaryota > Metazoa > Arthropoda > Insecta > Hymenoptera > Cephidae > Hartigia > Hartigia nigra. Next base: position 1,549,155 of record JARPRG010000549.1, on the reverse strand, counting down.
CGCCATCGTCATACTCATAATACAATAATCATCGTTATCACCATCATTCGTGTTATCGTCATTGACGTCCTACGTCACAAATACGTCAGAGTCGTCATCATAGTCGTCGTCATCCTTTATGTATACATTTAGTTTACATACTGCGGGACACTACAAAATAATTATATACGTATAATCGTAATAATATTCGTATTTATACCTTTTTTGTTTTTATGTATATATATATATTTATATTTATATATATATATATATATAGATTCATTTATTTATTTATACCTCTTTTCAAAATAATCGTTCGGTACGTAGTGCTAGTTATCTATCGTCCTGCACGATATTAGAGATATCTCAAAATCGTACTTTTGGTTATCCCATTACGAATTGCGCAAGTATCTATTTTCCTCGAACGGGCAAAAACCGCTATTGGGTCTATTAGTGCACGGCTATTGACCATTGGCCTTGCATGCCATCGGTCGGGGCAATGCATCCACGTGTTCATCCATAGGTAACTCGAGTGTGCTCGTAATTAGATTGAATAAAGTCGAAATGTCGGCATTGTGCCCTTTGATCTCGAAATAATACCGCGAGGCAAGGGTGAAGTAAAATATAAAAGGGAAAAATTAAAGGTAAACGATGTATGGTATATAGAATAAAGCCTTTTGAAATTAACCGACACACGGGAGTGACCATTGTTCGAAGCAATGGCGTACGACAACGTCGAGGCTCATGTTAATATTGTCATTTCTTACGCTATAGCGGCCGTAACGTGTTACCAGTCTATTAATTAGTAATTTATTATTATTTTTTTTTCTATATACGAATCGCCCCAATGCCACGTCGCATTTACAGGAATTATCGTTTACAGTACATCGTAATAAATAGTATAGAACTCTGCTACTGTTACTTTGTCAAGTTTATTTTCTAGCAAACAGGTACCTACTTTACCTACGCGGTATCGTATACAGAGTCGCGGCTCGCGATTCGACGCTGCGACGTCAGACGTCGCGTTTCACATTGCCCTGCCGATAAGACCAAAAGGGAGATCTTGCCGTTCACTATTTGCACATCACCTTTGTCCATTCGAGTTGACACGCGATTATCAGTGTTATCATCCCTCGCGATTGATCTTTGACTTTTTGGGGAAAGGGGTGGAGTGTTATCGGGTAGATTTTGTGAGTTAAGGTGAAATAGTTCAATGGGGTTTTTCATTTATTTTTTTTTCCTAAATATCTAAAGTATAACTCATTTAATTTAGCAATTTATACAATATAATTTTATAAAATGGCGAGAAAACGTTCCTAGGAAGGAACTAACAGTACGAAAGGAGAAAAATGTACAGTATGGAAAAAAATATATCTACCCCTGCCTCGAATACTATTCCACCTTGATTCCTGTGACACGATAATTTTTGAGAATTTGTTTTACGGTCTTTTTGCATCATTATTTGCTGTCGGGCGCGATAGCCGGTTTGCAAAATTTTTTCAGGTTATATCAGTCTTAATAAGGTGGAACCCTGACGGGGAGACTACGCACGTCATACGTTATAATGACGGACAAATTTCTAAATGTAACAAATCACTGTACAATTAATCAATATTACGTGCCTAATATATTGATCAATTGTTTTTATATATCCCAAAGGGTTCTATCATACGATATTAAGGTATTTATTGAAAATAGATAAAAAATTATTATAACGGATTTTCATGCAAATAGATCAGCGAGACTATACACGACTTAAAATATTTCTATCATTGAGGTAAACGAGACAGTGCGTGGTCCCACCATATATCAGAGTGCAGTATGCCAAAGTGCTCTGTTATAATATGCTCTGCGTTATATAAAATGAAGGTTGGCTGACCCCGTATGCACGATGATAAATATTACATTACAAGTAAGTAAAAGTAAATCCGAGTTTATTTACTGTAAGAAAGTAACTAGCCGGGGGATTTTTTTACGTATGTTAGGTATTTAAGTATATATATAGGTATACACAACTAACGGCACCTGCTGGGAGAGCAGCAGCAGGGCCAGGAACTCTTCGGCGTCTGCGCAAGCGAGGACGTGGCTTTAGCAAGTACTTTATATATTCACTTCTTTTCATAATTTATTAATTTCATGCCTTTTTTTTAGAGGATATACAGGGCACGCTTCGAATACATAAAAAATGTTATAATTAAAAACGCGAAATTCCGTTTGGGAGGGTTAAAAACTGAAAAAAAAAATATTTTTTTTTATATATTGCAATATAAAATTCAGGATTTCGTATCCAAAGGAGAGAAAGAGAGTACACTAGTAGAAGTATTGACATATGTGAAGTAGTGGACTAAATTAAATCGGGCACGTGTAAATGGCTACACGCAGTTGTACGTTGTAAAAAATATTTATTAGACATTCAGGTGAAAACAAAAGAAGTCCATTTTGTGAGATAACATGGTATTAATAAATACTACGTAACTAAGTAATATTAGAGGCCAATAGCTACATACGTGTGATTTTCTTTTTTATTTCCCTTTTCTATAGGCGCAACACGCATTATCTCCAGTTGGATTTCGGCTGGCGTTTGCGGGCTACCCCAATAAAATATTAAATTATGTACATCACCGCAAACCCCACACGTCTGTTTTCTACCCTACCACAGGTCTTGCTATAGGTTCTTACATTTTCCATTGGGAACACATTATAAACCCTATAATAAGCACGTGCGCGCGCCTCCATAATTGCGATGAAATTTTTGAGCGCTAACGAAATTCGAGTAGTATCGTTTTGAAAATTATTTTGTCTTTCCTTCATTTATAATATTTTTATATTTCTTTGTTTTCTTTGCATTTTTACTACGACTATTGTTTTCCATAGTTCTTTTTTTAATTACGTAATTTACCATCGCCCCCGCCCGCTGCAACCGGCACGCCTGCATCCTTAAGCCTAATACCTTAATCCTGAAGATTTAGATTTTTCGACATTAGCTTATCTTTTAAAGGGCTAGCCTAGTGACACACCTCGTACGTACGCGAAATCGTTCTTTCTTCTTCTTCTTCTTTCTCTCATCTCTCACGGTTAACCTCTACCTTACATACATCCACGGTACTTTTAATTTACGTATATCCGTATTCACCATTTTACGCGGTCATAGTTACGAGTAGAGATAAAATATATAATTTGCATTTATACCTTTTCGTTATAATCTACGAATTCTTCGTAGTCGCCTTTTTATAATCTATATAATAATAAGGTAATCATTTAATATCCAGCGGATAGAAAATTTCTTTTTTTTTTCATCTTACGTACGTTGGGTGTCTCATGGCGACCGTTCTCTGCAGCGAGACGGTACCCACATTTTTTTTTGCCACAAAACAAAACAAGATTTTACGTCATTTACGGAAGATAAGAAGATAAGGAAAAAAAATAATAATAAAAACTCATATTTTGTAAGTTTTTTAAATATTTTCATATTTATCTATCACCGTTTCCATGAAAAATTCAATTATACGTGTTTCTCGTCACTTCCTCTAGCACGTAAAGGATTGCACAAAATAAAAAATACTATATAAATAAATCGCGTCAAGAAAAAGAAAACGCAGGGTCGTACCTATCAGAGGGCCACAGAATCCCATTACTTACAATTTCAAAGCTCGTCCGGTTTCCCGCCACCCTAACAAAGCGTTGCTTTATCCTTGCGTAATCTCCACGTCTCACGTACAAATCTCCTTTCGAATCGTTCTTATCGATTCGATAAGGGACCCCATACTATACTATATGAGGGGGAGAGAAGTGTGAATTTTCTTATCCTTTTTTTTTTTCAAGACCATATGATTACGCAAGAGCAAAGCACGGCGTAAAACATAGCTACGCCATACGCGATACAAAGGCGATAAATTTTCCTTTTGTCTCGCGAGCCGCGCCCTGTGCCTCGATATACCGCTGCTCGTGTGACCCATATACACCCTTGAGATCGTTGATTAATGCTCGATTAATACCCACCAAGGGATATAGAAGGTGAGAAGGTATGTATTATTACTAACTATAGATATAGTTAAGGATTCAAATTCAGGATCGTAAGAGTATAAACCGAGAAGATGATGACGGTTACAAGAAAGTTCTAAGTATAATAAATAGGTGATACATATATAAATATAGAGTATTCACCTAGGATAATCAAATCGATTGAATAAGCCTTGTAATTATTCTACAGGGTGTATGACTAAAAAGCTTTTTTGTTTTCTTTTTTTAGAAATTTGTTATCAAAGGATCAGGTGAGAACGTATATTTACACGAGCTACAGGAGACACGAAGAAAGAATATGAGAAAATAGGACGGATAAGAAATTTATGATAACGGGTAACAATCACCGTGGGAATATTATTGTATAATATTCGGTGACGAGAATACACGATGAGATTTCACATAAGATGCCGCGTTTATGGGTTATAAATATGACAATTCTCGTAGAGTTTTTGCCACTTATTTTTAGAGAACCCGCTGGCTGCAGTTAACGATGGCCCTGGCGTTTATCGACTCTTCGTTCGTTTAATCTTTTCTTTTTTTTTTTTCATTTTACAAGACATTTCGTTGCGCTCTTGAAAACATTGAAATTACATAAATAAATTTCTCAAAAACGAAAGGCCGGTCGCCCTCGATCGACGCGCTTTCGCGTACGAGCTGGACCACGTATTACGTATATCAGTTCTATGCTTCTTACACAACCTGGGATGCTTTGGGATTTCCGAGAGGTTGTTTTTTTTTCGCAGGGATGTACAGAAGGGGTGGATTACGCAGGGGATGGGATATCGATGCTTTATAACGTAGTGAAATTTCAGGATTCGGATACTGGGGGATACTTGACCCAGGATATTTGACGTAGTCTCATCCCTCTACGCGTTCACGGTAAATCCTCTTTCTTAAATAGAATAATCGTCTATTCATAATATAATATTTTGTTACGTATATCGTTATCGTGTATAATAAAACTAAGTGTCGAACTAACTTTACAACACAGCACAGAATTCGCCGCGGCGCGTCTCGGCTACCACGAGAACCGAATCGATCTTCGGCAATTTATATTAATATTATGTATTATGTATACAATCGGTTTACATGCGAAGATTAAAAATCGATTTCCGTTCGATCAGTCGGTTCCCGGGCCGACGGTTCCTTCGCATACATACACTAGACAACGAGGAAACGAAATGGGTGTTAAAGACGGGAAAAAAAATGGACAACTGAACAAATAAGAGAAACGTTACGAAATGAAAAAAATTATTTTAAAGGATCCATGACTTATTATCGCACTTAATGATTTTAGCCACGAATCGTGTACAGTGCTCGAAGACGCGTTTACAAATTTCTCACGTAGACTTTACGCGTGATATTATCTCCAGAATCTTTGCCGCGAGCCGCAAGTATACATATAGATACTATATAGCCCAGATTCTTCAATTTCCATTAAATAAGAAAACGCGATTATTTTTTTTTCATTTTTTGAAATTTTAGGACGGTTAAATTCATTATCGGAGTCAAAATATCCAGCTTGTTGTATTCGGATTTAATTTGACGAGATTCGCAATTGGTAACTGCTACCAAAAGGATCGATCATGCAAGGTGCGTTTAATGGAAAACCAGAATTTTTTTTTTTTACGACTTTCAATATAATATTTTCGGTTTCCCACTGAACGACTCTCGTATAAAATGTCCAAAATTTTACTGTGCAACGTCAAGAGATCAGTGTGTACAGATCAGCGTTATAAAATGATATTGAACTTTTGAAAAATTGATGTGAACATTTTTCTCGACCCGGTATACACGCAACTCTCGTCAATGAACCCCAACGAGGATTATAATTGATGTCCCATGGCGATTCTAGATCTCGATCGTCTGAATCATTTTCATGTACAATTACGTCACATGGTAACTTGACCTCGAGTATGCGGAGCAGAATGAAATTAAAAATCTTGGCAACTTGATCAACTGAGGAACAAATATCTACAGCGATTATAGGTGCATTCAAAATTCAAAGGCCAAACATAAATATATAAAACTAGAGTTCTTATAAACGGAATGGCATCGAATTCTAACAACCACGTGATCGTAGTGTATCTGATTATTTTTTTTTTAAATACGAAATTAATGCAAAAACGGGCAATAAGGTCTGTGCAATTAAATGAAAAATCATAACTATAATGCTTGCCTGTTAATTCGTTTTCAAGAACTGACCTTTCAGATGAAAATTCGAAGAAGCCAATAGCCAAGATGAATTCGTCACTGCTCCGCCAGAGGATTTTGCACGCACTTCCATCATTTTATAAGCTTCCTCCTTAAATCATTCATCCAAATTTTTATACATTCTCTTCCGATAAAACTCTTCCATTCCCATAAAAAAAAAAAAAAAAACTTTCAAAACGGCGCACGCACTTCGAACGAATAATACGATTAAATTTTTTTCCATTTTCCATAATTTGCTATATTTCACGACTGATTTATTCGTTCTAGAATCGTTATAATATCACCGTATCACTGGGTATGATGATTTCATGTAAAAAAAATTTTTTTTACTTCGGATAAAATTGAGAAACTTCTGTTGTTTTGATCACATATCTTCACTGGTTCCGTTTTCGATCACTATGCGACACCCTATAGAAATTCTATAAAAAACGTGTTGAAGCTTTTGTTAAATGTAATTCTCTCCATAGAATATCCCATTGCATTATATTCCGTTTCACGTGTTTCCCGTTCCCATTGAGACTATCCCATTTCCGTTTTCGCCCTTGAACCCTTTTAAGGGATTTTCTCCAGTTATTTTCTTCCAGGAAGAAAAAAAAAAAAGAAAATAAACAAACTTATCATCACACTTGGCACGTCGCGAAAAATTACATACCCTCGCCGAGCCACCGCGGTAATAGAGAACTATCTAAACGATCTCTAAAATACTAAACCGTCTATCTATCCTTTAATAGAGACGTAATAGATAACCGTTATCTACACTAGCAAACGCTACGTACGCTCTACATATGTACGACGTAAGAGAATAATAAATAATAAAACGCTTCTTAACTTTTACGCGAATCATTATCATCATCATAATAATAATAGTTCGTTTCTTCTTTTTTCTCATTAACATTCGCACGTGGTTGCACATCTCACACTTTATCTTTCAACGCTCAATCGCTTCTCACTTACACTCATGTACATACATCTGACGTAACATTCATACACGAGGCACACACTCGCATTCCCATCATACGTGAACAGTTCTTGCGCGCACACACACTCACTCAATGCACACGCACACGGTCATATTAAGTTACGTAATATCTCGTATCTCTATATAGGCTTTAGTAAATTATATTCGATTAAACGTAATAGAGGTTAACGCGGTTCTGATTAGCATGTGATCCAGTTTTCCATAATCCATTATTTTAAATGATTCTCGATTTTAAATGTTATTTCCGTAGCATTGCGCATTCCCATACTCTTCGAATCCGACTCGTTCAACTCATCCATCTTGTCTCACCGGTTTTCCCATTCTCTTTATCATTCCACCCTTCGTTTCCTCTTCGTCAGCATCCCACACACCCATCCTCTCTCCTTCGCCGTAAAACCATCTTCGCGTCCACTTTAGCCTATGTCCCTTCGTCATTATCATTATTTCCCTTTCCGTCTCTTCTTTTATTTGGTACGAGCAACTTCATTAACACGACAAGATAAGCGTCATTGCTTGCTGTGGGGGTCATTTTGGAGGTCATCGGGGGGGGGGGGGGGGGGGAACCGGTAGTGCTA
>JARPRG010000549.1:1495191-1541375 GCA_031001745.1 Hartigia nigra | reverse complement strand
CCCCCCCCCCCCCCCCCCCCCCCCCCCCCCCCCCCCCCCCCCCCCCCCCCCCCCCCCCCCCGAGGGAGTGCTAGAGACAAGGTATAACGACCCTGAGAGATGAGACCTCTTTTTGGAAGCTCACTCACCTCAGACTCTCAACCCTGGGGCGACGTCTGCGGCGAAATGTCTGTGTCACCGTCGCCCGAACCCGGTTCGCCCTTCGTCTTGTTCTCCTTCTTCCACTTCATTCGCCTGTTTTGGAACCAAATTTTGATTTGTCGCTCCGTCAAACAGAGGGCGTGAGCTATCTCGATGCGTCGCCGCCTGGTCAGATATCTATTGAAGTGGAACTCCTTTTCGAGCTCTAAGGTCTGGTACCGGGTATACGTCTGTCGACCCCGTTTCCTCTCTGCAACAGAAGTGATGAAAGCAATTAAAATATTAGTATGTAAGCATAGTATGTTAGCATTTTATTACTGAATATACTTTTTATGAGTTACATCGTGTATGTATTTTACCCCATCCTGTACAATGGAAACAAAAATAGGTATTCACGTTAAGAGTAATTCGATGGCACTACGGAATGATATATTCCCGTTCCTAAGATACTCATGGAGTGTCTCATGAATAATTTTCGAGTTTATACGCGCCTTGGAAAATCTGTTTTATCGGTCTTTCGTTCCTACTGTTTATTGTTTATCGTAGACTGCTTGGAAAGAGTCTGAGAGAAGTTTATTTTTCAACGGGCAAAGCCCCAATGTAAGCCCTGGCGTTGAGCGCCATTGATTTAGAACATTATAGCCCCATATACCTAATACTAATCTCATGGTAGTATCATACAGATTTACGATACGGCAATCGATATACTCTTTGCTATATGTAGGTTCCGAACGAATTCGCATGACGGTAGGTACCAGGACAACTCCTCGGCACGAGGGTTAGTTCAGTTCCTTGTATGATGGATAACTCATGGCAATCCAGAATGCGATCTTCAGTCGGCGTATACACGAGTCCCAATGGGGGATATTAATTGCGCTTGCTGAGAGTGTGGCGAGCACTTGGCGAACCTCATGAGCCATGCCGAGGTATAATCTCAAAAGGTTAGGTTAGGAAAGGTACGAGTGCGCAAAGTGGTATGGCAGGAGGAATATTTTTAAGATGCTGTGGAGTATGAGAAAAAAAAAGGAAAGGAAAGCAGTAGAGGATGAAGCGGAGGACGAGCAAATGAAAGAAGAGCAATAAGAACAAGGAGAGAGAGAGAGAGTAGCAGAAGAAGAAGAAAACTCCTCTTGGCGAGCATTCGAGGCAAACGCCGCCCGTCGCGCTGTCGGCCGATGAAGACGGATGGCGGTTCTCCACTAGGCGGAAGGAGGGAACGAAGGATGAGGAGATACAAGGTGGGAACGGGACGTAGGAAGAGGACGAAGAGGACGAGAAGGATTCGTGGAGGTTCAGAGTTGTTGGGTTAAAGAGAGTGAGAACGAGGAGAAGATGGGGCAGGCAGACCAACCTAGCAATAGTACCAGGTACAAGTATAGTAAACAGAGGAAAAATGAAATGAGAAGAGCAGTAAGCTGTGAGCAGTGAGGCTAGTCTCTGGGAACATATTCCCCCCTTATGCTAGTTTTTTTCATTCCCCGCCCATTTGAACCCCCCTGACTATCTCCTAGTCCCCTCGACTCTTTTCCTTCGGCTATCCTCAGTGCTTTGCCAGTCCGACATCCCTGGGGCTACGGTCTCAAATTAACAACATACCAATCTCTAGCGCTCTCTTACCAACTCGGCCTAACAATCTACAAGGTTGCCAGGGCTGCTGCCCCGAACGAAAAGCATCCCTATTTCGAACGCTGATTAGGCAATCCCAAAATTCCATTGGGATCCTGTGACTCAGAGCAGGATACACCGATCACGCCCTTATAAGACCCTACTCTGGGTTGTAAGGCTAATCCTCATAGTCCTTTGTTACGAAAAATACTAAGACAGGGTGTGTTAAATGGTATATGATGAGAATATAAAAAAAATCCTAATAATCGATTTACATTTGTACAATAAAGTATTGCAGTATAGTCAAATTATCATATGCTAAGATACATAGACGCTTATGCTGATTGAGGAATTAAAGGATGATGCTAATAATCAAAGATGGCGACGTTATATTGAATGAGCGGTGCAACGAGATGCGCACGTCCGTAACACGTAATGGCTGTCCAAGATCTTCACGGTGTAATACAATGTGGTGGCTTCATTGGCGACACCAGGCCCTTGAGATTATTGCACTGACATCAGATCTCGCATGCAAATGCGATTCATTTGTTCGCGTCGCGAGACAAGTCTACCCACGAGGAAAGTGTTGCTCGGAGAAGATGGTGGGGAGACGAAGAGGACTTGCCAGTAGTTTAGCCCACCTATACAGGAAGTACCAAGGGCAGACCGGAATGGTCACTGCTTCCTGAGGATACCGAGTACATTGACCCATCATAAATTCACAAGGTACCACAAAATATATGGTGCTACCACACAGAGCATCCATTGTATCAAAGAGTATGCCTGTCCCTGAGATGAAAGACCGTACGGTAGTTTAAGACCAGTTCCAATGTATCAGGACAATTATTTTAGTATAAAACACTAGAAATAATAGTACGCATTAATTAAGCATATCATATGTCTAAATAAGAATTCTAAAACGACATGATGCCATCGCAAATCGTAACGATTCATCACGCTGATACTGGGACTGTTAGGTAGGAAAAGCCTGAAGCGCAGGGGGCTTTATCGGTGAAAAGTTTAAGTTATCGTGAAGGATCAAGGGCCGGCACGGATCGTACGTGAGATACTTGCATTATGAGCTGCGTCTCTCGGTCCCAAGGAACGCGGGGTTAATTAAAGAGGCTGCGGCTTTCTGTGTTCGCCAGCGAGCACGAATAGCTGCGTTTCTGTGGTGGCTGCTGGCTGGTGAGCAGCCATGCGAGAATCGGTCGGAGAAGGCCCAAGGCATGCCAGAGTCGTTGCTTCTATATAGGTGGATTAGGCACGTATGCGAGAGAGATTGCCAGAGAAAAGATGGACCAGTCTAGCCAAAGTGGTCGGGCATGCCTTTTACATAACTCTTAACCCTTAATCGGAAACTTCCTTTTTAATCTGCGTACTGAGAATACCAGAGACAGAATCATAGGCTTGGTAAAAGTACGAAAAGAATGAAAAAATAATCAAACGCTGATTCCGAGAGAGATTTTTCACACATAACCCTAAAAAAAATCATACAAGAACAATGAACAAGGATATAAGACAGATACAAGAGCTAGGTTGATGTAGGTATCACAGTTATCCCAGGTATTTAAGGATAGTCGAGAACTCGAGTATGGCCAGGGTAAATTTCGAAGGAATTCATTTTTTTTATTTTTTTACTTTCGGTACTGTCTGAGTCATTCAAGGGTCCCGAAGAAAAAGGGTTGAGGAGAACTGAAGGGATTTCGATAACAAGAAAACGTGGTTGGTCTCAGCTTATACTATACGACGCTACGCTCTCGCGGACGGAGGTGACTTTAAACGCGGGGCAATAAATTAACGGCGTTGGGTTACGCAAGGATCAAATGTCCCCCGAAGTATGCCAAGAGATTTATGGGTCTGCCTTCACTGGCGCAGCATGAAGGAACGAAACGGAACGAAGCAGAACAGAAGAGAACAGAAAACGTATACAACCGTCGCTTATTATAGGCCAGTTGCTCGGCTTCTCCAACTTCACCGACTGGTCTTTCAGTCTGCCGCAGGACACGCAGGACTTTTCAGATTAACAGCTAGGCGGATGTTGTAACCAGCTAATAAGGCGCGGCCGGCGCTCGCAGCCCAATTAAATCCGAGGTTTACATAGGCCAGCTTATGTGACCAACCTTGAAACACTAGACGATTAGATACACGTATGTTGCTGGAATTAATATCGTTCAATCGATACATAGTAGTCGACCCTGATATAATACTGGCTTTCGATTTCGAGAAAAATTCTTTCTTCTATCTTTTACCTATTCTCGATTTGGATATAAAGCGATACTCATTGAGAATTCATGAAAGATTACCGATTTTAAATGAGAAATAATTTATTCGACGTTTAATAAATCTTTTGGTAAAAGAGTATTTTTTATTGCGTAATTACGTAAGTTTGTGATAATTATTACAGGCTATCTCGGTGGCTCAAATTTCTATGGTGAGTGCCCTATCACTTGCTTGAAATTTATTAAGAAGATGGAAGTCTGCCATGATTCTTCGTGGATTCAACAGGTTATGGTTGCCCCCGAAATTTTCATCTTAGACGCGTAAATCAGGTCGTTTTAATGGTCAGAGTGAGGTGGGAAAATACAAGCGTTACGAATCAAGAGAGAGAAAGAGAGAGAGAAAGAAAGCGTGGTGTTGTACGAGAAAGAGGTTCGAGAAAAGATAAGATATTTTTTTATATTTAGTTCAAAGAAGGCATACTTCATTTTTTGCTCACACAGAGCAACGTCACTCCAAAAGCTAAACACACGATGTAACCTCCCTACACCCTTTCTAAATGTACCAAAGCAAACATATTTTTAGCAGGATGATGGAACCCTCTTTTCCTCGCACCCTCGTTCACTCAGTCACTCTCAGTCACGTACGTTTCCGTTGGATTTACCGAATGTTAACGAATGTACCCTGACAAACTCACAGACTTATCCTTAGAAACATACACATCCTGCTCAGCTGCATTTGAAACAACACATATAGCCAGAAGAATAAAACCCCATCACTATGTACGCAAAACATCAATAAGATATGATAATTTTCATTTTCCAAAAAAAAAGCCTGTCAACTCAATGCCACCTTACCATCATTTTTTTAACAATACTTTGAAAAAACAGAGTAAGCTGCCAAGGAACTCCCAGTCACGACAATTTTGATCTTAAGGGCGTGATCCTAGAGGGTTAAGAAAATGGATGAAAAGTAATACTTATGTATCTTACAAAAAGTTCAGTTCCTTTTTTTTTACATTTTTTTCTTCTTTGTTCCCTACGTAACAGACGATTTTTCAAAGCTGGTAGCTAAGTGAAAGAAGAAGTCTGAGAAAGCATGGAGAGAGAAGTCCTTGTAGATAGTGAGCGTAGAGTGGTCCAGGGCCGCAGGACGTATAACATGGCGAGGATTTCTCATCAAATCCGAATAAAATACCCAGAGGATCCCAAAACCTCTATAGGATGCGCTACGCCTCGTGGTATGGCGGCCTTCAAAAGGAAACGGACCCAGGGTTTCTGTGGATCATCCATCATCGTCATCCTCTCCTCCCGCACCAACATCTTCCTCCACCATCTTCTCATTCTAAGCCACCATCTCCTTCAGGACTTTCGCTTCATTTTCTACACGCTCCACCTCCTCCTACCCTGACGACGAAAACGACAACGGCGACCCTACCGCCTCCTCTCATAGTACCCTTTTTGAATACCAAGAACGGCGCCGCCGCCATCGCTCCCGGTGAAAATTCTTCCTGAATTAATATATATAACTATATACAGATATATAGGTGTTCCATTTTGAATTGACGATAATTCGATTTTAGATCAATCTCCTCATTCTATTCGATATGCAGTCAGAAGTCAAGTGAAATTTTTATTTATGACGTATATAATTCTTTCATAACTTTCTTCACGCCTCTGAATTCCGATTGTATTAATAATGTATTAAAGACGTCACTGATGACAGTCATTTCTTTAAGGATTAACACCGTGTCAATCCAAAAGCCCTTGCATGACTATCGTGGAGCTACATCAGTCAGCATTAAAACTTGAGCACGTGTATACTATTTAGAATTTCAAAATTTATTATTATTTTCAACGTTATTTAATACATAATTAATATTCGTAATTTAGTAATATGCTAACAGGTATAAGCATGAGTTATAGAAAAATTGCTTAGAAAGTAACAATGGGAAGATCTACTTCAATCTTTTTTCTTTAATACTAAATGGACAACTAACAATACTTTCCACAGAAATATCGATGATTTTTTGGTTAGAAGATACCATTTTTTTTTTCACGACTACGTACCGCTTTACATTGGCTCACTGAGAACACAGAGCAAGAGTAATGGGTAAGCGTCAGAAGCGCGACAACCGAAAATGGAGACAACTCCATCGATCCGACGAAATTCCGAAGGGTTCCTTACCGCTTTTGGCGTTCGTACATCAAACACAAACGGCGCCGCGACATCGTGCTGCTTGACGTATCACGTCTAATATTGTATTTGACCGTTTCAATTTACGGCTTAGACAGGCTAATGGATGCGAGCTCATAAAACATAAGGTCCGCGTTCACAAAAAGGTATATTCATCATGCGTGCCCGTCCCTGTCGCAGCTCTCTCAGGCTCGATTTATAACTTTTACCTACGCGGATAAATGATCCAAGGAATTTCGTTACGCTAGCCATACGCTAGCCATACGCTTCCTCTCGGAAAAACTCGGATTAAGGAACGCTAATCTCACGCCATTTCTCCAGGCAACGGCAAAGCATGCGTTCACGTACGACAGCTATGAATTTCTTCGAGACCCTTCGATTCCCGAAAACTTCGATCTCTTATACTTGATAAACGGTACTTAAGTTTTGGCAGACTATAACATTGCTAATGAAAGAAAAAATAAAGCTAACTGAATATAGCATAAAACCCAATTCAACGAAGAACCTCGTAATAACTGCGTATAAGGTAGACATATTCAAAGATAAATTATAAATTTTGAAAAATTTCTACGTAAAACAAATCAGAGACAAATTTGTTTAGATCTGTCATAAAGTAATAAGTGATAAAAGGTTAACAATATTGAACAAATTTGCAATCGAATTATCCAAGGTGTACTAAGAATAATATCCTTTTTCCTTATAAATTCGCGTTCTTGATACATCTGTTAAGCTGACTAATGCATAATTCACAAGATTCATTTATGGCTAGCTTAACTAACCAGTCATTAAATACCAACTGCTACTACTACTAGAACAGAGAAGGAGCAAAGACACGAGGAGACAAAGGAGTGAATTACGTGATAGTTCGTCGACATCCACGTGCCGACATCTGTGGGTGAAATCAGGGACCCAAGTCGTTCCGTTCCGTTCACGGCAGCGAAGATCCTGTATTGCCCGCGTCATCATAAACAGACCGCTTATCGGCCAATCGAGGCACGCGTCCGTGGGACTAGCTTCTGAGCTTAACCGAGAGATGGTTGTACGAGCGAACTCACGAAAACTGAACGCACCTGGCGTCGTCTGCTACGGCGGGACTGCTAGCCATTTTGATTTCTCATAAGTGTCTGTATACACGCATCAAACTTAATAACATATATACTAATTTTAGAATGCCTTGAATACTTACGTTACAACGAGGAGTAACTAAACGAATGAAGATGAGCGCAGATGAAATATTTGGCCGGAAATGACGAACTCTTACAATTAAAGACCTAAAGGCGAAGAACGCCAGAAGACGACTGAAGCTTTGAAAGTGAGTTAAGGGCGAAAGTAAAGCGCAATATTTTCCACCTCTCCATGTAAATCGAGCATCTTTTAGGTTAGGTAATATAGCGCTCTATATTTCTTTGGACTTGAGCAATATAGGCCCAAGGGATGACAGAATAAGAGCATAAACAGCAGGGGGTCACAACCTGTACACTTAGTCCCTACCTCTGGAGCCAATACCATCCTGTATAAGTTACGACCCGGCCTATTATCACTTCGTTATAACCATCATAAATCCTCGGCTGGTTACGCCGGCTTTAAGACCCTGCACTTCACAGCAGCAAATCTTCCCCGTCGAGACTTGAGTGAAGTTACCAACAGGCCCAAAGACTAGACCCAATGCTATCAGAAATACGAAGTTGGCTAATGCATTGCGTTAAGGAAATTACGTAAAATCGTCTCTCTCTGACTATAATCCATTGCAGAGAACTGAGCCAACTGGCTCGTGACTACTCTGTGTTTAATGGCGGCCAGGATTGATCGATCTGATAATAAAACTATTGTAATGAAGGAGAGAAAGAGAGAGAGAGAGAGAGAGAGAGAAAAAAAAAAGAAAATACGACACAATCTGATAAAACTGTAAGCTCAACTAAAATGTACTCTTAAACATTTATCACTATATAAATTAAATCGACTCTCGCAAGATATAAGCTACTGGGAATTCGGTGTCTCTAATGGATCCGAGAGTACATGTTTCCGTGAATGGCGTCGAGTAGCTAGCAACGACGCTAAAATTAAACCTGGCGTAGACACGAAAAGCGTGACACCAGGAGTCTGTGGAATCATTTTGCCAGTTGCAAAAACTTAAAATACCGACATTACAGGTACGCAGTGGCTTCTGAAGGTGAGAAGAAGGTGGATTAAGAGCGAGTATGCAGTATCTATGTGTGTACGAAAAAAAAGAGAAGAAAGTATGGATGACTCGTAAGAACGATATACCGGCTTGAGCTGAGTACAAGAGTGGACAGGTTGGGCCGACTTTGCTCAGTAGATAGAAATACGGAGGCAGCGAGCGACACGACACGAGTTTTATGGGGGCCCGGTTTACGTGTGGTGAAACCGACGGGCCAAAAGGCCGTAGCAATAAATAACTCGAATTGCTGGTATACCTAGAAAACCGGAGACATTGTCCCTTATTACGGGTTTGCCAACCGTACGAATCTAGTCCAGTTCCACGCGTTTCTTACATAAGCCCGAAAGTTGACCTGGTTGTGACTTTTGATCCTCGTACTTTGGTTGTTCAGTCGTTTATGCCATCTAGTTACTTTTGCGGATACTAGAAATTTTTTTCATGAACTACTACCTGTCCACGTAGAGGTGAAACTATATTCACAAACTACGTATGCTAATCTTGATTCGAATATCACGATTTACATATTTACCCACATATTACATATGTTATTGGTAATGACTTTTGTTGATATGTGTGAATATAAAGATTGTAGATAGTCACAGATGTTTATTAAAAATGAATCCGACTTACCAAATTGACTTCTCATCCATGGATAAAGAGGGCTAGGGAGATTGGCGCTGGCTGCACCCTGTGGCGCTCCCTGTTGTTGTTGACCAAGAGGGGAAGCTACGACACCTTGATGTTGCTGAGCTTGTTGCTGTTGCTGAGGATGCATCGCAGCCGGGGGCTGCTGGGCGGTTGCTTGAGTTTGTTGTTGCTGCTGGTACATCATGTGCTGTTGCTGTTGCATATGCTGGTGTTGCTGTTGCTGCTGATGCTGACTTTGCTGAGCCTGCATATGGGGATGCTGGCTGTGCATTTGGTGGTGCATCTGGGATTCGACAAGAGGTGGACTATCGGGTCCGTCGAGCACACTACCCTGATGATCGACCGCCGCTGCCTGGAGCTTGCAGCTCGCGTAGACAATCGGCGTCGATGGGTGTCCATTAGGGGTTGGCGTGTGCCCCATGTGACCCATCCCCGTGGTAGGGGATGACGACCTGTAACCTGCCATCCCGTCCATACTCCCGTGATCCTGTTGCTGCTGATAGTATGCCGCGTTACGAATATCCATTCTGTCGTAAGGTGGAAACCTGGGATAGGGCATCCCCTGCTGCCCTGCAGTGGCACCATAATGGTGTCCTGGTACTCCTTGTCTGAGTAGACTGGGGTCGCAGGGATCGGTACCTTGTTGGGGCTGTTGCTGCACGGGCTGTGTCTGTTGGGGCACCTGAACTGCAGCCCCGTAGTGCTGCTGGTGCTGATGGGGATGTTCCACCCCGCCATTACGGAGGTCCGGGATGTACGAATTCGCGAAGTATGAACTCATGCTACTGTAACTGTCACACCACACTCACGCTCCTCCGCGACTGGCTCGATTTTTGTACTCTTATCGCGTTTACTTTATCCAACCCTCCTCTTTTACACCTTGTACCACCGACTTCAAACTTCCCACCACCTTCTTTCTCTTTCCTTTATTCTACCTACCTTTCACAATATAAGGTCGCTTATTCAACACGCTTATCACTGGTAATCACAATCACTCCCGTAATCGCCTGCTCATTCGAAAACCCTTAAAACCTTCTCGTTGCACTCTCTACCATTCACCCTTAATTTCAAATTCCCGCCTTTTCTTCCTATTCACAAAGTTTTTTTTTTTTTAACACCTCCCAGACTCTTTCTATCCACCTGCCACCCCACGTATGCTTCTTTCTCTTAAACTACTTTCTATACCAAGCACTTCTTCGACGACTCTATATCACACTAGCTTGGATCACTTTATCATTTGATTTATCACACTGGGTCACCCACCAAATGGAGTACAGAACGGAACACAGTAGAACCGCGATTTACCAGTTAAGCGAGGGTAACAACGAAGTGTGCTAGCAGTTGTCACGCTGGTCTAAGGTGAACGTACTGGTTCACTCGGTACGATATACTCGTTTTCAAAACGTCGTGCCACTCCGGACGCGTTCTCCTCTTCTGTCCGACTCGCCGATGACGCTACGCCGCACCTGTAACACGAAACAACACGGGTCCACTGTTTAAGCTGCTTGGTATTAAAGTCTAATTAAGCGACAGCGCAGAAAAGCGCAACGCGACGACTAATTGGCCAGCGTCGCACGCTCTCTCTTCTAGCGCGAAACTTGACTTTGCCGAACTTTGTACCACCGACCGAATGACTAAACTCGGCCAGGGACTGAGTGACAGACGCCGAGGTACACACGTGCTCGTCACGGTGACGGCCATCGCCCAGACGTTAACGTGCAACGGCCTTCTGTGTGGGCGGGCTAAGCGATCGTTAAATTTGGAAAAAATCTCACAGCATGGCTTCCAACTATTTCTTTCACTTCTATTTCATAACGTGGTTTCATTTTCAATTTATGCTTTATCTTATTAAAAGCTTATTATCACATGTACAGCATTAAAAGATGAGAGATAGAAAATTTGTTCAAAAATATACTTCTGCTTCGTGTATCTATATTCCTTTTTTTATTATACATATATTTTTTTAGAAAATTTATTACGTCAGAATCATTAAATGTATATTGAATGTTACATGACGCTAATACGTTTTTTTATCATAACGCAATGTATCACAACATTCCAAGCGACGACTGATTATTCATTTTTACATATTTCGTTAAGAACGATCAGCAAACGATAAATATGTAATACACTCAGCCATTAAATCGACTCACGTTTCTGTTCTTATCCCAATATTATTCATTGCGTGATTCGTGTTTATTTGCAGCATTAGTTGTATCTGCCTACCTCAATCTGTCAGTCCCGTAACGAGAGTAACACTTAACTAGTTTTAACTGGACGCAAAACATCTGCCCAATTTGTGGTACAAGCAAAAACTTCTGATATCACAGCCGCGTAACAAGACTCGATTATTTTTCATTTATTTTACAGGAAACAAAAACATGATTTATGACTTCATTATTACGAAATTGAAATTTTAAACAAACCCGCGAAGCACTCAAAATAACAATTTGTATTGAAATTTGAAATTTTCATAGACTGTCTATTATTTCGAATAAAATTTCTTCTTCTGAATGATCGGCTCTCCTGTAAGGATTACCTGTACTACCTGCGTGTATGTCAGGTAAGCACTATTTCAGGGGCTAGAAATATAGAGCTGCATCCTATATCTTATGGGCCAGCACACAGTACATTAGTCAGTCTTCGAATCCCTTTTGGTTAGATATCTTTAGACGTTATCGTTCCCTTTGTAAATCTCAACGGGAGTCCGAGGAGCTCCTAATAAACTGCACGGTGCATCATTGTCATTAATACACACGGCGGAATGGTTCGTTAGCGCTGATATGCAAATGCAGTCAAAGAGCAATGCATGCACTGTGAGACACACCTAGAACTCTCTCCCCTCCAACCTCTAGCATAGATCCTATACTCTCAGTAGGATACTCTACTATCTCCCTGTAACATAATATTCATGATTATAGAATGTTGTCACTAGTTATCGAGTGTCCTTGTGTCTTGGTTATCACATAAAGTAAGTCAAACTTGTAATAAATTTAAGAAAAAAAGATGTGTGTGTATCTTAGATTATAAAATATTGAATGCGAATGTATATTGACACAGTAACCTGAATTCGCATGAATTTGCAATGTCAAAGACAAAGCTCTAATTAGCCATTACCTTAGAGTGTTTAAATTTCGGGGAATACAGACAAAGGAAATAAAAGTGAGAGAAAAACGAAGATCTTATAGATTTATCGTAGAATATCGTAGGTCGGCGTGTGATGTTTTGGTCGCATATTTGTTAGTATTACGTTAGTGGTACGGTAAGGTCTTATAGACTTTATGTTACATTTTAATAAAGAGGTATAAATGAATAATCAAACTATATTAACGTACACGTCTAATTGTTTTTATTAAAAACTTTATAGATAAAAAAATAAAATTTGGTGCGCCTCTCCCGAAATGACCTTATTGTTTGATTAACTAAATATCTTGCAAGAGTAGCTATGGGATTTCTCGTACCAGATCGCCGTTCGGGCCTTTCTTTGACATATATATTGTTAACTGTAGGTCGAGCGAGGAACGTGCTTTTGGTATGGGGTTGTAGAGAGAGAAAGAGAGAGGGAGGAACGTGGGGGTTTTAGGGGTTGGACTCCTGGGAGTCCGCAGCACACGAGAACGCGCTTGGGTCGGATGCGGGGCGATCGCGATTAACATTCCGCCCGCTAGCTCGCTGTTCGCGCGGCGCTTTCATTAATTCCAGCGTATTGATTCCCCAGATTGATGAATGGCCGCCGATAGCGATTCTATGCGCTCCGGTCTACGTATAAATTCTGCCTGCGCTGAACGTTTGAACTCAATTCTACGGCAAGTTTGCAGCTACCTCGATAGCCGCTCCTTCCAGACTACCAATATCTAAGCGACGTATTCCCTGGAGGGTTTCAAGACTTTGATGGCTGACTTTCTGAGAAACATAACGGTGAATCTTCGAATAGAAATCTTGCCTGTGGCTGGTACGAATTTAATTTCTACGTGAAACTGATGAGTATCGCTCTTGTTCTTTTGGAACTGGAATAAAATTGTTCACTCGTGAGATTCCTAAGAATTTTTGGCTTGCGAATTGCCTCTCAGAATGTTTCTCGGTAATAGGTCTTTTTGCTCGTGTGACATCGAGTGAGATATTTTTATCATGGAGTAACGTACTTAAGACTATTTTCAGGATGGACTATTAATAGTCAGTACGGTTTCAGGAATTTTTATTTAACACAACTTCCCTTTGTTTTACGTGAAATGCTTCAAAAGCTTCATGATACAAAATTTGAAGGAACATTTGTCGGTTTTTCGGTATCACTTCAGGAGACACCCGGTATATTAGACCTTGTTGTGTGGCGGCATCGATCGGAAAAATAATAAACTAGCTAACCATTTGAGGGATTAAGACGTTCGCAGCTCGTCCGGCAGATGGCGATAGCGATAGCTTCGGAAGAAGGGAAAAAACGGGGTGGAGCGTGCCTGACAACTGGGTGGGTTCGGGGCCAAGGTGATTGAAAGGAGGGTGGAGCGACACGTGACGCCATCGCTGGATATGGAAGATGACGTCACGCAGCTATGATGGCCTCTATTTATCAAAATGGCTTCGAGGCGG
This sequence comes from Hartigia nigra, assembly GCA_031001745.1. NCBI lineage: Eukaryota > Metazoa > Arthropoda > Insecta > Hymenoptera > Cephidae > Hartigia > Hartigia nigra. The sequence goes on along the minus strand of JARPRG010000549.1, from coordinate 1,527,802 downwards.
GTTCTTTGTTTCTCATGCCTCTCGTAACTTCTCGGCTGCTTATCTTATCGACTCACGGATCTTGAGTGCAGCCAATCCATGCAAAAGATGACTCCTATCACCGTGTTGCACCTAATCAAATATAAAAAAAAATCTCTAACGCCACAATAAACAAGCAATTAATAAACACTATCACTATCACGCAATCAATATTTATAGTATCAACATAAATTCCACAATTAATTAATATTCAGTTAAACCACACGATAACTCCTTGTTAATACTCTGTTATCATAACGTTCAGATAGCCAAAATTATTTCTAACACCTATTTACTCTTTTTACACGTTTATTTCACTTACGCTGTATACTTTGTTCATTAATGATTATTTTATACGTAACTTTGAGGCAGTTCAAACTAATATGACCGATAATTAAAACACCATATAATTCGCGCATTAAGTACCAAGTGCCGATCAGACGTTGATAATATAAAAAAAGGAGGTTGTACCGCGTATAATACGGAGTAGTAAAAAAGTGTAAGACAGCAGAATGATTAAGTGTTATCGAGTAACGGGACGTAAATATTTGCACAATAATATTTTGCCATACAGAATACCGCATCGTTAGTCAAGCCCCAAGCCACTGTGAAAAGGGAATCGTAAGACGGTCGTTCGTACCTGCAACAACGTAGGAGACTTTTCTGAATGGGGCGCACAGAGTAAGTTGTAAATCACAAACTAGCTAAGACCAGGACTGTATGATTATCCATAACGACCGTCAAAATAGTGACCTATATATACAACATAACTAGGAACACGATAATTGCACCATTTTGGCGTTTTTTACGTTTAGTATACATATATACTCAGTACGAATTAACCCATAGTTTAACATATACATAAATTCATGTTGACGATTAACCTACACCGATATATGTACCAATTATGCTAATGGAAATAGATCCGTGACTGATGATCATTGAGCAAATTGAACGTTATAAAAACAGTGTGACAGGATGAGGGCAATACCGGAAGTCAAAAAGAAATGCTTAGCTAATACTACAGTACCAAGGTGTGACTATATAATCGATGGCGAGTGGTCCCAAGAGGCAAGATAAACAGCCCAATGTCGCGGACAGATGGGCCTCCAAAGACTATTGGGCCATAAATGGCACTTGGACGTGACAGTTATGGGACGCGAAGCTCGTGCCAGGCCCGTTGGCACGCCGTAAAACAGTCATAAACTAAAGGCACTACGAAGCAAAACACACGGACGAGCCATATTTAATAACAGCAAGAGGGTAAAAAGTTAGTGGAGTTTGAGCTTCTTGTGTATTACAGTTAATTTAGGTATGCCGTATATATAGATATACACACCGAGTTGCACAGAGTTCTTCTAGAACCGAAAGCTATTTCCAGTCAATGGTTTGGTTTCTCTCGGATGCGTCTAAGAGCTTGTCGATGTATCGAAGCGCAAGAGTAGCTTTCCTCGCTATAGTCCATTCGGTATAACAGCTATTGTTATCGCATAAAAGAAAAAGACACAGACTCCACGAAGCAGCTTGAAACAACTTCTGCGAAGTATGCCACGAAAAGAAGGTTACTAGTACACTTCCTAGGTAGAGAATAAATTATCAGTGAACGCAAGTGAAATTATTCCGGGTGAAAGGTCGTGTCACGGCAGTCTCATATGAACTGTAAAGCTACTGGAAGCGCTATGAAAGTCCGCCTTCAGTGTCTCTGGAGTTTACTATGTAAACTGCTGCGCGATAGATTCCTTTAGGCATCTGGTCCTGTACATTATGTCTTACGATGTATCTAGTATGGTTAAATCATGGGTATATATATATATATATATATATATATATATACGTATATGATTTCCATGTTAAATAACAAGTCTTGACCCTGTTCTATGGTTTTCCTGATTTTTTTAAACATTCTCCATATAGTCATATAGGAAAATACCTAGATTGCGAAGTAGGCATGCTCGCAGTATCAGATATGTATATATCGGTAAACAGGAGCCACACACATTGCCAGTGATCAACCGAATGCTAACATGCATATGCGATCAGCATAATCGAGTCGAGCGCGGGGAACCAGTTTGCAAGGACACTCAAAAGCGACCGCCAATGGCTTATGCCGCGGCTGGCACGCTCGATGCATTCGTAATTCTGTTGTCCCCTCCAACAGCGCCAGCTGAGCCCGGAGAAACGTCGGCAAAACTGCGCAGATGGCAGGAAGAAGATACCTGGCTAGAAGATACTTATTATACCTATACTTGCTATATATAATTACATTATAAACGTCGATAAAATCGACAATTAAAGAAGCAGCAGTCACATTGGCGAAAACAAATTCCTAATCAGCTGAACATTTAATGAATTAATTGATGTAGTTATGGGAATTTTTTAATAATGTTAACTCATGTGATTTGTGCGGTTTTATTAAAATAATAATAACATTTTAAATGATATTGAACACCAAATTGGAAGTGACAGATTATCAGATGATAGATAAGACTTATCTACGGATTTAGTATGTTAATATAGATCTTGATTGGGTTATATCTTAAGTTCGTTCGAAACCAACCCTTAACTGGACCCCAATTTCCATGTTTGCTTTCACTGCTCCATTTTCGTTCATTAAAATACACCCTCGCCACCTTGCTCTTCACTCTTTCTACCCTTGTGTGTGTATATATATATATATACACATATACACACTCAAACATATATATATACATGTCTGTATGTATTATATCGGGTACATATGGAAGACCTATGTATATCTAAATGCTACATACAGTCGCTAGCTATCAGATACAAGCGCGTGGCTTTTTGGCTGGTAAAATAATCAACGCGGCTATAACTCTTGACGTTTTTATGCAGCCGCTCCACCATCAGAGAGGGTTGAAACTCACGCGTGGGGTACCGTTACACGATGAAACAACAACGACCTTTTGGGTTTTGCATAGCGGATACATATAGTCTAGTAAAGACTGCAAGTATATCTTTTATATATACATATATACCTTATCAGTAATATAATTTTAGCGTAGACTATGCAGAGAATGTGAAAAATGTTTCCCTCGTCTCAAAATATCTTATTTTCAATTATTTAAGTACGCTTTATGGCTTTTTTAATTGAATACAAAAAAATCTGCCTCATTTGTACCACAATTATTGCGTAATCATCATTACACGTAACAAGGTGTTGTATTTCATGTTCAAATATTTTGACAGCGTTGTAGCGTTTAAACAACTGTACCTTTGTTTTTCTTATAATGAAAACGTGTCGATAACTCAATCTAGGAAATGCCACGTGAAAATTCGCAAATGATTAATGGCTTTTCGCAATTTACTCTTTCCGCGTTACTCGGATGAATTAGGAATTCAGGCGTGCGGAACGATAAGCTAACTTTACTAAGTTGCTCTTCCTATCTAATGACTATCGTGTGTCTCGACTAGTTCTAGATATATAACATTGTAAATATATATAGTATATACAATGTACATATGTACGAGAGACTTCCACGTTATCAGAGAAGAAATTGGTATCCTGTTTTTCAAATTCATGAACGAGTTTTATGTTTGCGTATGAATCTCAAATTTGAATGATAATACGGTTACTCTTGATTTTAATAATCATTTGCCTGCCTTTACTCTATGACGTAAAACAATTATATGATCTTGTTCTTACATTTAAGCAATCTATTTTACGAGTATGTCTCTACAGAATGTACACGGATGACCGAATGAGTGCGCTAAGTCACTGGCGCATTTCCATATCAAGATAAAATTTCATCAAGGACGTTAGTCCACGCAAACGTGGTATACGATTGCCAGCCAAATTCAACTGTGGAAATATATATATATATATATATATCTAAGTGTATGTAGCGAGAAACTGCGATCGAGGATTTCGAAATGGAATTCCCTAAGGGCGCTACCATTTCTCATTCGCTTCCCCCTTTAAACGTTGGATTTAACATGGATAGATCTCAAGTCGCGCGCAAGAACTCAATATTTCCTCTCTAACCTATATTCATTCAGGTTTTCGTATAGCGATAGAACGTTTGTTACTACGGAGGCTTTCGAAGAGTCGACAGGCCAAATAAACACGAGTGATTCCCCGCGGTACCGATTCATTCATTTTAACCAGCAAATCCCACCATTCTATTTTCCATGTCTCTGGACCACTTGGGAAAATACAAAAATAAGAGACGATCATTGATTTTTCGAAATGTTATTGAAACTAGCTTATAGGTACTCATATTTATGTAGTGCATTACAAGAATAGTATATATGTATATAGTAGAGCTATAAGGTCGGGTACGTCCCCATATGTATCTGTATGTAAAAAATAGTGAAAAAAGAAACAAAAATAAAAAATTTGAAAAATCTTAAAAATTGCCTTGTATACCTATAGAGACTTGTACAGGTCCGTCCGAATTGTACGAATTTTGCGTGACTCGCAGCACTGCAGGGAGTCAGACACCTTGTAGGAGAAACTTTTCCAGAAAGCTACAGGGATTCGTTTTCTAACGGAACCCAAACTTTCACATTTTTTCGGAAAACCTTTTTTTTTTCTCTTCTTCGTCTCTTCCCGGTGCCCACGTTCTCTCTGGAATAGTTTTACCGCACGCGAATAGTATCTATACGGTCGCTTTCTCTGGTTTGTCGAAGGCCGAGGGTCCAGGCCGTAAAACCGACACTCGAGGTGAACCAAAATTGTCAGTCGTGTCTCGTCGTGTTCCTCCAGAAAGTAGAGTCGTAAAAGTTTCACGACCTATCGCGTACGTCGCACGTGGCGTCGCGACGCCGCGAACGTTCTCTTGAACGGGACCGTTCGAAACGACCTCGAGGACAGGAAATCCTTGGGCAACGGGTTAATACGGAGAGATGCGCACGAGATATCTTTTGGTGTCGCGCGAACGACTATTCTGGGATTATAAAGAATTCCAAAAAAAAAAAGTTATATAAATATAATATATTCTCTCAAAAAAAAAGAATGACAAGAATCTTCGCGAAGTGTCCTGAATATAAAATTAAACGGTTACAACGCGGAACCACATGTCCACCACTACTCAACCACGTATTTCACATATGACCACTTATATGTATATTAATATTATATATAATTATTTCTCGAATTTTTCGACTCACAGAAAAGCAAATTCTTCCTCATATTGCTCGGCTCAAGTGTTTCTCAATGTGTCGCGAGTTCCACACTGCGATAGCTCTACACGATCACTGTGGAATTTTTGTTGAAAACTGAGCTTTCATATGCTTCACCTGACTAGCAGCTGGCGTATAATACGCAATCGACTTACTATATTAAACGCGATATGTTCGGTGAGACATGTAAAACGTACAGAATAGATAGCATTAATAATCCAAGGGAAATTTAAATCCAGTGTATATACATTATTGCGACATTCGTGAAAATATATAAACGTACGTATTTCGCAACGTCAATCGTCGCGATTATAGATACGCGAAATAATCCTATTAAATAAGCTACCATATACGTATATAATAGCAGAATAACTTGTTTCTGTTATGTAATACATACGATCTATATAGCACTAATAATATAATATCGTTATAGGGGTAATCTTCGCGTACATTACCAGCCCTTAAGAGACTGAGAAATTTAATGCTCCCGCATAGGTATGTATATTTTGTATATATATATGTACGCACACAAACATAAACACATGTAGAGAGCGTGCGGGATACATTTTTAACGTTACACGTATCAAAAGCATGTGGGCACGTCCTTATTATTATCTTCGATCATCAAAAACTACTGGGCAGGGCAGATGCGAGGTATTAACTCCGTTGCAACATTTTTTATAGTTACGTAAGAATCCTATGGATAAGTAACGAAACTATTAAGTTTCTTGTATAGGACTGAACTTTTTAAAATATCGCTATGCTAGCTGGTTAATAGAAATTTTAATAGTCACTGCTTCTCAAAAGTATTGGCTGTATCCATAGAAATAATTTTGCGTGGGAAATTTATACTGTCCTTGGTTTTCCGTATCATAGAAGGATAGTCCTTGCATGACGACAAAGTCTGATCTCATCGCGGCATGTGTGCCGTTGAGAAATATAGTAATAAAAGTTTAAAAAAAGACAAAAATAAGCATGATGAAATTATAATATAGCCGACAGAGTAGACACGATATTAATACCGGGTAATGGGATTTCAGATATTTTTTAGCCATTTGCTAATTTCTGTATTACGAATCCTTTATTGCTAATTTTATTCTGATTTATTCGTGATAGAGCAGGAGATTTGAATTGACGATGTGTAACGACTACGCGATATTCTTCTAGATCGAATTAAGCTTACCCCGTTTGCTTATACCTACTACTTCTGTAACCTAAAGCAGGTAATTGTGATTCATGATACGCAGTGGTTATTCTAACACCTAGTCAGTTTCCAGAGGGACGAGCAAACGAGAACGTGTATACGTATAATTTATAATTTATACATATGTGCTTGACTGGCGAGTTTGGAATTAGCGTGTCAAACCAACCTGTGTATATGCCAGATTACATTTGGACACGACATCAAAGTTTGTCGAATTAGCAAGAAAATAATCATAACGTAAACGCTGTTTCTATTACAGTTATTCGTTCAAATATTATTTTGACATTAGTTTGAGATTTTGTTAAGAAATCTAAAAAAGCAAAACTAAATGACAAATTGGAATTTGATTTAAAGCGTTGAAATGGGTTCTGTTAGAATGCATGTTTAATATAAGAGTGACGAATTAAAACTCTACCGTACTAAGTAAAAACATTGGTACCGTATAAAATAATATAAATGTACTGTGCATGTGTGCATAGGTACATTTCCAAAATTATGAACAGCCTTTATTTCGTAACTGAGGTCCCAGGGACGGCAAAGCGACACTGGAGTGCAAAGTTTTGACGCCACCCCGTAAATCACCCCGGTAGACTCGCTGGTTCGTTCAGAATGAAACACAAACTCACTCCGTAGTTTCGCCTACCGTATGTCTCCTGCGATACGCCAGCTCGCCGAGATGTTATACAGGGTGGCCGAGAAATTCCGAGGTACCCCCCCCCCCCCCTCTCTATAACTTTCAAATAATTGCTCGAGACGAATTTATTTCGAGCGTCGGACATAGCAAACGTCGTTTCGAATTAAAATCGTTCAGCCGTTAACGACGCCCTAGACGCCACCCAGTGTCTAATTAAATCTTCATCTGCCTGCAACTTTCGTAACCTTATAGTTACATGATATTTACGTTCATCCATTATACGTTAAAATACACAATGAATCCCACCTAAATTTATCTTGTTAATTTCACGAGAAGACTGAAATTTTAAAAAAGGCATTTTTAACTGGTAATTAATAATTTACGGGATATACGTTAAATTAAATGGGTAATGCGACGCTGAAAGAGGCCACCTATAGATATCGTGCTATGATAATCATGGAAACATCCGTTTAAACGAGGGGAACGTTTATAATGGCCGCTCTAGTGTTGCTCTACAAGTATATATAGATATAGTCGATGGAAGAGGACATAAGTATGCTTATGTATATCTGTGCATACGCAAAGGCGATATATAACGTAAACTATAGCGTTTTAGAAAAATTAGTCTATTAGGAAATTATACGTGCTCCTGTAGACTTTAAGAGGGTAGTGAGTGTAAATAGACGAAGGAAGAGTATGTTCTAATAGTCAAACGGTTTATTGGGGTTTATAGAATTGTAGGAGATCGCTGGTCTTACAGAACGAAACTAACTAGGCAAAAGTGTATGAAGTATCGAACAATTCTAAAAAAATAAATGATCGTGATATATATTTCATCGTCATCGGACTCATATGGATCATTCTATGTGCTACTTGATAGTTTAACTCGCAATTAGAGACTTAACGGCAATATTTACGATGACACGAAGTACGAGGTTGGCACGAATTCGAAAATTTCAAAAGTTTTGCATACTTTAAACGATGTAGACGTCATCTTCACTAATGTTATTTGGATGGTGTACCGTGATCTATTGCTCTGAAATTCCTCTTAAATACAAAGATTAATGATCAGCGTCATCTATGTATACTTGCTTCTTTGATCTTCCACGGATGGGATTCACCCCTGAGTAAGTTCAACCCTTAGGAAACAGGTACGGATATCTTTCACAAAATTAGAACTATTTGTTTAGGCCTGTGTATCAGATATAAAACGTGAATTCGTGACAGGGAAAATTTTAATAACTAACAAGAGAAATACTGTTGATGGTTAATGAAAAGAAAGTAAAAAAAAATGGGAAAAAAAGAAAAAAGATCCCCCATGACAGCTGCTCTTCGGCTACTCCAACTACTCCAGCAACTCTGACTCGGCCAGGGGCGTCTCTCCCCATAAGCCTCCCCTCTTTTTTCCAATGGCCCTTTTTCCTTTTCTCGCTCTTTCTCTCTCACTCGTAGACACTCTCTCTCTCTCTTTCTACTTTGCAAGGGGCAGAGAATTCCGTCCCGAAGGTTGGGGGATTGAGGATCGAGGGATGGCCATAGCAAGCTGGGGTTTCGGTCCTGGTATTGGATCCAAGCAGAAGCCGCGGCAGGGATAGTTTGACAAGTTGACAAGAGCACAAAGGCCGCGGCTCGATGCTACCGTAGGAGAGGGAGGCGTCGCGACGCTGAGCGTCCCCGAAGGGGAGGATACCCAGGACTGCCAAAGGTATAGGGGGCTGAACGAACAAAGGGAGACAGACCCACCCTCTGCTTCTACTTTCGCTTTGGTTTCGCAGTCGAAACGAGGTTACCTATATAGGTATACCAGAATCGAAGCCCAGAGCCTCTATCTACTAACACTGCTACCACAGCTACACACAGCTAATACCAAAAGTTTCATTAAGGGTGTGCACCATCTCCGAAGGTTATTCGTGCTTAATTAAATCAGGGAAGAAAAGTCGAGGGCCAAACGAAGCAAATTGAAAAATTACTTTGCGCTCGATTTGATTACACTTTACCCAAGGATAGATATTCGTCAGCTGGTATCGCCCTTAGCTGTAATAAGACTCCCTTGTACATCTAATCGCGAGGGTTTTTTTTAAATTAAAAAAATTTAAGAAATCAGTAACTTCGAAAATTAATTTTAGAACGGTAAATCTCCATTGAATGCACGTAGGATTAAACGTTATTACCAAATTAATTAATAGCATATCGATTTGTCCATTACGAATTAACATAGAATACAAAAAGAATGTATCTAAATAAATTTAATAAGCCCTATGAAAAATGATTTATTTCCATCAGGTTATAAGGGGTGTGAGAAAAGGTTTATAAAGCGTGCCAAACGTGTATAACAATTCGCAGGGATTTCCACTATGGTTAGCCATATACAGAAGCGATAACCGTTCAATCGACAATAAATATTTCTACTAACCGCGCGCATCTATATAAGGCAGTCACGACAAAAGCGTTCCATTCATGCCGCAGCATCACATACCATAGATACATGGACTCCCTTTGGTCCTCTTTCGCTTCAGCCTCATCCACATATTGATACACACACGGTTATCCCGTTATAGTTGGCGCGGCACAACGCGTGATTTATCGCAATTGAAAATACACTCTATGATTCCCTATACAGAATATCAGAACGATCTCTGAAACGTTTCGCTAAAAACTTCGAGTTTCCGATGATGGCCACAGCGGTCTGACACGACAATAGCGCCTTACTCGGTTCGACGAATACTAATTTCACGGCCGACAATTCGTCAATCTATTGATTACGAATCATTGCCAGTCGATTGAACTAATTTTGAATAGTTTCATACGACTCACCGGCGCCAATATTCCTATCGATATTAATAAATTTAATGCCATTGTACCGGGAGAGTCATGGAAAAATACACGTTAAATGCAAGTCTGTAGCAAAGTGTATTATTCCCAGTCCTTTTTTTTTGGTTGTCATTTCTAACATACTAACAAGAGTATTGTCATTATTATGTAACGCATGGGAATGACGATAGAGTCGTGTCTAAAAAAGTGACTACTATAAAAAGGACAGGGAATAACATGCTTCGAAACACACTAGGATTTGCAGTGCAGGAGTTCCGTAAGACGTCATCATAAAATTCAGCCTTCGGACAATGTAAATATGGAAAATATGTTTTTCTCACAAAGAAATATGTTTTCTGTTTTCGCTTTTAAGATGGCGAATGAAAAAGAAGGATCGTGGTAGTTGCAAAGAGTATACATTTAATTTGCATACAACGCTATTGCAAGTGCTGACGAAACACTCTTGTCGTTTAGATAGCGCGAAATATTCCAAGGAAAACCGGTGATGCTTCCGCGTATAAAGGTATCTGGACCAAATGGCAAAAATAGAGCGCAAAGGGAATGGCGACACCAAGTAAACACTGTAATGCGTGGATAAAACGTTAGTTCAACATCGTTCCGGGCAGACCTGACCAGCCGGCTGTATCTCATTGACTATATATACATGGAGTGACTCCATGTGAACTGCACCCTGGGATCTTATTTATGTGTTTACATATAGGATTCCGTTGCTAATCCCGACACGATCGTAGGTGGCCCTTCGCGAGACCGTTGGCATACACCCCATATAAAAATAAAAGATTAAATTCCGTTTCCGTTCCGATCGAGGAAATTGACTTATAAAAAAAACTTGCGGCAGACCTCAAAATAAAAATTATACCCAGTGGACAATCGATCTAAAGGATTAGGGAGGAGTAATCTCTCAAAGCGGGTAATATAACATTGTTGTTTTCAATGATTTCAGACAAAATACTCACACGTATATCCTTATCAAAACTACACGTCTCAACTGTAATTCCACCCCCTAAACCTTGTTCCATGGCTCCATCCCGTTCGTCCGGTAATTCAGAACTGTTGTATACCGAGGAACCAGCAACCCAACCACCCCCGTGTCTTTGTTCCGCATAATGTTCTATGTACGTGTTCATCCGGACCTACCCCTGTCTCCCTGTATACGGGAGGGAGGCTCCTCCTCAATTCTCTATAGCCACCCCAATGCTTGGCCTTCTCTTGGTAGCTCCAGTAAATCAGAAACGCAGCGAAGCGTCTTCGCCGGCGTCGTGGTACTCCCCTGAAACCTCGAATCAACCCCGACTTCGTCCTGGAGTCGGTACACTTACCCGTTAGGGGTGACTCGCGTCAGAAAGGTTTTCCAAAGCGAACCGGAAGAAACAGTAAGGGGAATTTAGAGCTTGTCGAAAGCATAAGGGGTGGTTTTAGCTACTCTCGGCGATAGGATTGTCGAAAATGGCCGATCGCATATACCAAGCGCATCGATGAAGACATAAATAAAAAATATCTACGCGCGAACAACCATGACGTATAGATATACGCGTGTTGATGATATTTTTGTTATTTACGAGCTAACGAATCGTCGCTGACTATGATAACGCGAAATAGTCTTGATGCGCGCGCGCCTATATGTCACAGTTATATACACGGAATAACACTCATATTTACAATCTAACGTGGTTTGTCTTTAAGGTTATATATAAGTACTAATTTGCCGTGAGATTATGAACTTCGCTCTTTGCCCCTCCACACTCTTTAACGAGTTCAAGAATGAACGTTGTCACTTTCTTTTCCCGTTATCAGTACTGCGTTTAAACTGGTCGACCGAATTATCGGACTATCGTTACGGTAACATTTAAACGCACTACCGGAAAATTGTTCGCACGGTATAGAATAATGAGTTAACGAAGTTACGAAAGAATCGAGGTTATCAATTTTGCCAGTTAAGTATTTCTGTCTTATCAATGTTTTTTATGCACTCGTTATAGTATATATTTTTTTTCAAAATAATCTATCTAGTTATTATACAGGAATGACTACCATAATACATATGTTGCTTGATAGGATATACCTGAATGGTACTTTCTGGGATAGCGTGAAAAACCGGTAATCAAAACGGTCCAAGGGATCACGGTAACGTAACGTCTGTGAAGGGTAGAAGAAATGAGAAGGGCAGGATACTGGGCATTATTATGCAAGACAACTCTGTTATCTTCAGGTAATGAAGTGACCCGTTGTCCTTCGCTACCTGGTTCCCATTTCTCCACTCCCTGCTCTGAAGTTAACCCTCAGTCTCGCCCTCGTGGGTACCAGGGGGAGGTCCACTAAAACGTCTAACCACTACGTTTAAGATCTTAATCCAAGATAATGCGGGGGTGTCGCACTTAGCGGGACATTTGTCTCAGGATTCCACTCCTCGGGAAACAACTGTTACAAACCGGTATCCGATTTCGATGGTCTGGACGTCATGGGTGAATATTTTGTACAAATTTTATTTATATATATATATATATATATATATATATATATATATATATATATATATCGATTATTATAGTTACTGTGATACCGTGCAGGGTCGTTGAATAAATTGTTTCATAAGGATTGCCACTAATAAGGCCTTCGAGATAAATGATAATACAGGGATTCTTCTTGGGGGTTCCTGGCGTTTTATCTAATCGGAAGTATTTGTCAAGGGTGGAATTTAGAGCAAAGTGCTTTGAGATTCGGATACCTCATGTGATACCTATGCAGATTCTGGATGGAAAAAATGTATGCATTTTCTAATCGAATTCAAGTAGATTATGTATAATTTGCGCAAAAACGTATTCCGTGTATTGAAATAATTTAAAGTTCCTATGAAAAAAAAATAACCTTATGAAATTAATGAAATTATAATTAATGAAATTTTGAATCCTTATTTTTGCAATAAGATATTATTGTAAAACAATCCAGCGATATACGTACCTCACCCACTCCATATGTGATATCCATGAAAATATCGTAATTTTCGATCATACATAATTCGCAATAACGCAAGCCACTGTCACAAATAAACAAAAATGAAATAAAAGAAAATCAGAAAGATTTCACTCAATAAAAATTGCGAGATAAGCAATGTAGAGTTGTTATATATACGTCTTGGCAATAAATACCCGTAAGTGTAGGCAATTATAACAGCATGGGCACATAAGCGTAATGTAAATGTGTCGATCGCACAAAGCGTCTGTACAAACAATGCCAATTCTATACACACAGGTGTCAATTAGCCGACGTAACGTTGTCCCGATGTACGTATATTCGAAGCACGACTGGCATTACGGGACACAAGAGAAGCTGCGCACGTATATAGAATTCGATCCAATTTTTATACCGTACTCCGTTTTAACTCCCGTTTCGAAAGTCACCCAGACGAAGCAGGAACCGCCTGCCACGAGGATGCTTATCAGAACCGGAACGCGTTACACGATAAGGATCGTCCTCCCGAATAATCCAGCACGCACTCCCGCGAACAGCACACGTGGTGACTGCTGCCTCAACTATCTAGCCGGTAGAACGACGCAGCACATCATATTCGTTAAAAAAAATCACCAAAGTAGCGTAAAAAAAATAATCACGCGCGCTTAAAGCAAAACTACGTCATCGGTACACCGTCGAAATAATCCGCAAAGCCAGACGGCCGGCGTTCGATAAAATGTGAGAAAAAAAAATAAACGTGTATAAAACAGCCGCAAGCGAAGTATCAAACACACGTGTCCACAGGTGTCGCGAAAAATGGTGCGAGATCCCAACGTAACGACACATCAATATCCATAATCGAGAGACTCAATGTAATCATACGATTCGCGTGACTTTTTGCATGGGAGTTACAACGGAGTGTGCGACCGTCGTGTCGTAGCATGAAAACGTCAAAAAAAGGCGCGTCCGCGACGTCCGTTCGACGCGGCCTGCTCGACTGTATGTCAGGGGCTTCAGACTCGACGAGTGCAGACAGAAACGAAGCTACACAATATGACGACTACTACACACGGAAAAAAGAGGGAGAGTCCTGGGAGAGCGTGAGAAAGAGTGAGAGCGCGCGAGAGTCGAATGAACGAGTAAGAGTCAAAAGAGAGGGAGAGCCAGTCGAGAGTGTAAAGGAAAGCGCAAGAGGGACGAGCTGGGAACACTGTGTGTATAGAGAGAATCAGAGGAGAGACAGGGAGAGAGACAGAGAAAGGGAGAGTCTGTATGTACCAACACATAGAAATACGTAGCGATGCGTAAACGAGTGAGAGTGCGTTACGCGTAGTGAGTTTTCGCGTGTGCGTGACTACCGTGAATGCGTGCAGAGAAGCGTAACCTCCCGTTGGAAACGGACGAGAGCGTCGAGCTGTCAGCGCACCCTACCTCAACCCCTCCGATGCGAACCGAAACCGAACCCCTCCTGCCGTTTTCCTAGCTCTTGCTCGCCACCGCTCTTCCTCCTGCCCCACCCCCTGGCGCTGCCTTGAAATCCTCGACCAACCCCCATAGCCCGACCAGGGTGAAGCGCGGGTGTACCGAAACTCTCCGTAGCTCCCGGAGAGTGAGTGGTCCCTTTGCGTTTTCACCACTGCTTCGGATCATAATTCTTGCTCCCCGTTGCCCACTGTCCACCCCTCCCTGTCACTCTTTCTTTCTCTCTTTCTCGAAGGCCCCTGCTCCTTTTCCCGGATGTAACTCCTGCCGCCTTCATCCCTCTACTGTCCCTTTTGCTCATTCTGATATTTTTGCCACGTTTCTCCCTTCCTCTTTTAAGCTCTGATGAGAATTTGTCTTGCTCCTCTTTCTATATATGGCAGTTTAACGTAGATGGTACAGCTATGACCACCCCCTTGGAAGTGATGAGAGAACGTCAGTTGGTCAGTTTCTTGTATTTGGTGAGTCAAAACCTGAAACCGGACGTAATGGCGGCTGTGGGATAGACGCGGCGGAAGACGGAATACGGACGTGCGTGTGTACTCTATTGAGCTTTGAATTATTGGATAGGGTTCTGAGCTTTGTTTTGCCTGGCGCAACTATACAATAGGGGATTTCCTTCCTGGGAAGACATTATGGTCAAGGAAGTATCTGAAATTAGCACTTAGACAATCAAATTATAATATAGAAATAATTTAACCATACCAATTATGTATATCAGCTGTCATCCATAATCCTTAGTCACTCATACTACATGACTTATGGGATAATAAAAATTACATAAAATAAATGTATTACTTCCAAACGGTTTATACCTACAGTTCATCTGAATTATCTTAAATAATCATAACAAGTAATTAAATATCGACGTCACGCGATACCAATAACATTGTAATCAATAATGAACATAAAGCGCATTTCTAACGCGAATCTCTCGTAACTTCATATAGACCCTAAAATTTGCCTTTTCTTCAAAGTGACAGCCTGAATCTTTTGAGGGTATATAGGAAACCGTATTTTTTTCTCGCAGGGTGATAGGAAATGGGCCGTGCCGTTGCTGGCAACCATTCGGAGCGCTTGCCCATGCTGAAAGTGATGACTCTATCCAATCCAGTCGCTCGATTTCTCATCCGTATTCATTCTCGTCTGTGGGCTGACCCGCGGCACCGTCGAGAAAGAAAGAACGAAAGGCCGAGGGAGAGAAGCGCCTATGATTTATGACCGCCATTACGATCCCGATAATTATATGCTGCCCTATAGCCGCCCCCTCCTATGAAAGGAACGAAGGAGCGGTAGATGATATCCTGCCTGCTGACCGACCAACCGATCGGTTTGCCTGCTTGTCTGACTGCTTGCTTCCCTGACTGCCTGCTTGCCTGCCAGCCCCTGCGCCAGACGTAGGTACGTTACAAATTTTTCCTGATCGCTCTGATCGATTTGATCCACCCGGTGAACCGATCCAAATGAAACTTCACTTGCGTTGGCAAAATTGCTTCAGAGAAACTCGCCCATCTGTTCTCAGGGTCGTACCAAGAGTCATGTACAAATTATTATTTTCATCTCACTCATACCCGGTGTGAACGGGTACCTAAATCCTGTGGAATTGATGATGTCGAAAGATTCGTGGGAATGATACCGAAAACGCCCCCGCTCAATGAGAATGCCAAAGTGATTGGAATCATTGCTCACGTTGACCTTCGCACCATTTTGAGAATGTGAGAATGAGAGGCTGCGTTTGTAAAGTTCAACGAATGAACAGCAAGCATAGGTATGCTATAGTATACCAATTATGGGAATAATCTGAGACATCGAAGGAGACACCGGGAATTCCCGTTTGAAAGATATGAGACTTACCATAGAAGCCAACGGGTCTATGGGGTAATCCGCGCGAAAATCTCGACCCTCTGCTGTCTACAATGACGCTCGTAAATATTGGAGAGGACCCCGGCAGTCTCCTTACTATTCCCCAAGGGCCACTTATTACGCTGATTCTCTCACGGACCGCAATCATCTAAGTATTTCTTAACGACTGCTTCCCGGTCAAATTGACTGTACTAACGATACTCGCCACGTAGCGGGGAGTCAAGTGAGCCAGGAGAATGAAAAGGAAACAGAAATATCAATTTATAAGCCTCAATGTCGATGAAAACTATACAAAAAAAAAATTAAATTAAAAATATAAAAAAATCCTATGCCCTCACACATTGTATAATTTTTCCTCAAAAATTCCTCACCAAAATTCTAGTCGAAATTGAGATCGCGATCACGTCACTATAGCTGATTGAGACATCAGTGAGCTTAATGTGGCGTGACGTCACGCGGCTGACTGTTACAATAATAAATCGGTACCGTATTGTGCTCCCCCTATATATACTTGTCCTACGTCCTTCTCTTAGTATGTGTAAATCATTAGCATAACCAACCAACCAGCTAGCCTACCCATTGCAGTACCACCAGGAGATACAAAATGCCGTCGGCTACGGCCAACAACGTGTAAACTTTCCTTAGGTGGTAGCAGAGGGTTTCCATAGAGAGAACGCAGATAGGAAACGTATAAGATCAGACCAGGTGGTATAGACCCTTGCTTTCTAATCCCATTTTCAAACCTTAAGAAAGAGCTTAGACAGATTTCACACGTTCCATACAAAACCCATACCTAATAACATGTACAACCATGAATCTTTGTGGTCAATGAATAAGATTTTATTGGTTGCAATTGAAGCTGATTTTAACGTCTTTAACCGATCGCCCTAGTACCAATAGATATACAATATCGTAATGCAGTACAGTAAAGTGGAAACAGACTGGTCGATTGAAACGACCCGTGCAGATTTGTGAAACCATCGTGTTTACTTTTTTTCTCGGTAGGTTCAATTCCTAGGTTGAATTTGAACATTTGAAAATGATACCTATCAGATATTGTAGTGCTGTGCGTTGTCGAGAGTGTTATTTCATTGTTTGGAATTGTGGCAGCGACAATGTTGCTTCTATATCGTTATTGTTTGCTCTCCAATGAATTTCCGACGCATGATGCAATGACTGTACCATATAAAATATGAATTACGTATTATATGTATATGTGGGTATGGATGTATATGGTGATCTGTGTTCGTGAGAGATACACATTTCTGATAAGACACTAGCTTGTTCAATTCGCTAGTAAAGAGAGCATTACACAAAGCTCATCGTCAGTCTGGAGTACAATGTCCTTGCGAGAGCGTGAAAATAAAATGCAATGATCATACATGGAATTATCGATTATTTGACAATAGGACTTTAGAAAATATTATTGGTCATCTTTTTATATTTTCTGGCGAAATAGAAGATGTAATGGACGTTTAAAAAAAAAATGTTATTCGTGAGAAAAAATTGGCGCGCTCATGAGAACTGGCGAGTGAGAGACGTGCTGGCGTTAGGTTCGTTAGTTGCTGCTTTCATTCGTGACTGAAGAATTTATGAGGATAATAAAGAAAAGCGACGTAATTTCCATGTAATGCCGGCATAATAACTTTTTACGTAATGGTTTGTTTAAAGGCCTTTCTAAGATTTGAATATTTAGTCGGACTGTATTAGCAGATACACGGCTACATCTTTTATAGTTATATCCATTTTGAATTTAGTATTGGATTTTGACAGAATACCTTTAGTCACGGCTTAAGTCAGATTACTTATATAATCGCCCTTTAATTTCGTTCATCACAATTCAGTTGTCAAACCGTTATCGTTCTACTAGTAAAAAGGATTTTAGCATTTGGAATAAAAATTAAAATTGACAATCGAATTCCGCGTTGACATCTTTTACGTGTATGTAAAATTGCACGTACTCTAATAATTTTTTGGCAACGAATTTGGTAGCCATTCAATAAAAATTATGAAATTCTGAAATGGTAGCCATTCAATAAAAAATTATGAATTTCTTACATTCAAAATGTTCGTAGATATAATATACATACAATTTCTACAATATAGAGCAAAGCTCTTTTCCATATATAGTTTAATCCATGCGATGAATCACGTTTAAGGCTTTCCAAGTATAACCTCGATAATATGGGTTTCGTCGCAAAGCATTAACGGGCGTAACAGTATTTCGTCGAATTAGAATAATCAAAGAAATAATTCAAAAATACACAGAAATAATATGAGAGATACACCATATGAAAGTGAATAGCAGAGAAGTAAATTCGCTGTTTACGGTGGTAATGATCTCAATACTCATGTGTCTAATTTGATGCAAATATCGTTCTGTGACATCTCTAAAATTGTGCCCTTAATATTTAACGCTAATTGTACTTTTTCATTGTTCCATGATTTCTATCATTTTTTTCTCATAAAACTATTCTCTGACTTTTCGCCGCCGCCATAAGATTTAATTTTACATATAGAAGTTAAACCTCGCTATCAATTCATCCGAAAATTATTACAATTGACTAGGACTATATTTATTTGTACCTCAAAATTCAATCGTCCCGTCCAATGTCTAATTATTACGCTTTATTCACTTTTAGTTAGTTAGCGAGAAAATATTATTTACACCATCAAATTATCACACGCACTATATTGTTCACTCGTACGATAGTGCTATCTACTGTCTATAAGCCAATTACATTAAGAGAAAGAGAAAATGCCGTCATTGCCTAATAATACAACGCAAAACCGACAAATCCATTTACACGATCATCCAATGCATACATGGAACTATTATACAAAAACTGGAAAATCATTAAAATTCCTTAATTTTTCGAAATTTTGTAATTTTATCAAAATTAAAGATATTTGTTCACTTTAATTTTTTAAATTAAATATTTCTGTCCCGTATTGTTTTAACTATTATAATTAATTGACTATCATTAAAAGCGCAACACTGTTAGAGCGGTCTTATTTATCTTTTCGATAGCGTGTAATTTATCTGAAAGATAATTGCCGATCAAACGTGCACTTAACTGTACAGTCATTCATTATCAAAGTATTAAGTATATAGATAGTACGTCGCTCGAGTTTAATGCAAGCTTATGTGAAAAAGGTACCAGACTCTTGGGTCAGACTTCGTTATAAGCTACTTCTGGTTACTTAGGTGTATAGATAATGTCTCAACACGGATGAGTGGGTCGTGCATACGTAACTCACTAATACCTAGATATCTAGTATTAGTACGACGTATCGCTTGAGAAGTACACTTTGTGCCGTCACTCGTACGAGTTACTAGGGAATTCAGTTCTCAATATGGAGTTGAACATGCTGAACTTATCAGATTTCAGTGTCCACTATTACGTATGACAATCCAGGCTGGAGATATGTTGTAAATTGACAAAGAATGTCAGTTGCATAAAAAATAAAAAAAAAGCTAGTAACTTTTTCAAGGTATTTTACGTACGATAATTTTTTTGCGATAGTTGCAATTAGTGGGATAATTGGTGTAATGTCAGGGATCACGCACTTATTGTGGGATAGATTGTTACTAGGAATAGAAATCGTATAGGGATATCAATGTTTTGCTGTTGCAACTAAGTACGTAATGTTGCGTACACGTAATGAGTTTCGCGAAAGGATAAGACAAGCCGCCACGGATATTCGCATCGTTTCTAGAAAGAAATGTACGAATAAATTCATTTGATAAATCCATACTGCGAACGATTACGTTGGTTCCACTTGGAAGAAGGGCTGCAATAATAATTAGTACTCGCGTGTACTTGAACAATTACTTTTCATAGCACTTCCCTGTAGTCGGAGGAATCATTGTATCCACTATCGCCACGTTAATCGCGTACTCGTAATTGGGACTTTAAATTCATATACTTCATCAACGTCCGAGATAAACATCAATTACATAAATTATCATAACCATTCGACTTCACTGTAACCACCTGTCTCATTTTCTTTAATTTTAATATGATTTGAGTATTGTGTAATAGGTCATAAGGAAATAAAAATTTTTTTTTTTTTTTTTCAATAAATTAGAAAAATGAAAATCATAAAAATTGTATGATTTTTACTTCAATTGTTTGTAAATGCTTCCAAGCAATCTGTTCCCATGTCCTATCAATATGTCAAAGAATGAGAATTGAAGTGGCAGTAAATCCAAGATGGACGTTTCGTCGGGCCAGTGGCAACGTTCGGGACTGTCGGTCGAGTTACGTAGAGACAGTGTTGTTCACCGTGGTGCAATTAGCGGACCATAAATCTTGCGGATAACGAGACGCGGCGCCCTCAAGGCGTCTCGGCGCACTCGGGACGGCATCCCGTTCGCCAAGCCGCGCCAAGTCCCAGGAACTTCCAACTTCTTGGGAGAAGCAGCAAGAGACTATACGGGCCTGGGTGACACGTTCGTTCCCTACGTTCCTCCAGGCTGATGTAGCCAGAAACCCACGCGCCATCCATCTTGCCTCACTCGACGAAAATAACTTGAATTTAAGAAGTCCACGTTCGAAAACAATACGGACTAACTTTTCGTTCTTCGATAAGCTTTACGAGGGTGGAATGGTGGCTTTCGCACAAGCTTCTCGCACTTGCGACACCGTACGATTCTCACTCATCGCACTTTAGTCCTTTTGTCGTACCTATAATTCTACCCCTAAGTATACATAACACCAAACTGTTGTAGCTGAACTCGCTTCGGTACAAACTTCGAACATTGATAGACGACAATGGGTAATTTTATTTATTGTTTAAATAGGACATTTCCAGTGGAAAAATTTAACAATGAAAATAATCAATATTCGATCGATAAGTTGAAATGTAACGGTTCCGACTCTACTTTTAGTGATAATAAATCGACGATCATCAGAGATTATGAGACGAGTTACAAAAATTATAATTCGAGATTGAGAATAATTTTAAGTATCAAGATTAAAGGGTCGTCTGTTTCGTACGTGAATATATTGATAAGACAGAAGTAGCGTTGCGTCAGAAAGACGGGGTAGACAGAAGGTGAATGTGTACGGTCGCGGCCATAATCCGAAGGTTTTGACTTCTGTAATCTTCAGAGTTCGGGTTGTCACGTGACATTGGCGGGATACCCCTTCCTGTCGCTCGTGTCGCCTTCCTCCAGGCTTCCGGCGGCGGCAACGACGGCGACCCGTGATTTATCGCGATGGAAAATACGAGAAATGAGAAGCGACCCCTGTCTAACGACGTGCATCCACGCCCCAGCCGAAAGTAACGAAATAAAAATAAATACGCGATGGGTAGGTACCACCCGACCGCGAGGGATGGGAACGAGGAAGAATAAAACCAAAAAATTAAAAAATAAAAAGGACCAAGCACACGAGTAAAAGTTCGCCGACTTACGTCGCGACGAATTAAAATTATTTCTCGGCTATCCAATAAGGAAAAGAATGCTTCGGCACGACACGATGGTCTTTCTGTGAAGACGGTGAAGACGCGAGGCGGCCATGTTGCTTCAGCAGTACCCTGGGATTTGTCGGTATCTCGACGAGTGTCAAAATACAGCAGCCTCTCTCATACGTCAGGGCTATTCCAACGTTGGTAATATTCGAAAATCCAGTGACAAAGGTGACTGGTACTGGGCGAGTAGCCCGCTCTCGTTTTTTGGCAAACGACAGTGCGCCCGTATTTCATCGACGAACAGAGACGACGGAGAGAGAAAAAAAGTCTTCAAAAGCCGTTAAAACCAGCGGGTCGCCGACATTTTTATGTTATTTTCGTGTCGCGTGACAAAATCGTTATGCACGTTAATATACGACACCGTGCACACGATGCGTGGGCTTTCAGAACAATATATTAAAAATCACTTTGCAAATATTAAAAATTGTTATCGTCAAGCTGCATTGTATATAAATTCCGTAGGACCCGTAAAAATGCATTCCGAAATGGCTCTACCTTAATACATTCCATTTCACCCCGAGGTAGCACTTAAATAACTAAATGCAGTCCCGAATGATATCATGGTAGTCCAATCTGAAGGAGATAAATTTGATACCATATGCTATCAAAGTGGTACCATACCACTGCAAGCACCGCGCTAAATGTGATACTACCTATTATGTGCAAAAGGACGATGAGGGTTTGGTACATAGTACCTACGCAATGGGGGGGCCAGGTTTTCACACACGATTAGCGTGCTTGTTAACAAGATCGGAGTGAAGATACTGCATAAATCTTTTTCATAGGCCTTAGAAGGAGAAGAGAAAGATAGATAAACGCCATCGAAATCCCCCGTATCTGGGTTGTCTCGTTGAGGGAGATACAGGGGCAAAGGGGGAATTAGGGGGGGTTGGAACAAGGAAGGTGACGATGCTTCCGTGCCTCGACGAAGGTATAGGAATATCAGGTAAAGGAAACCGTAAAAACGGAAAAAGGGGCCTCGCGCGGCCAAAGGTCTTTATAAGGGTGCGATGCGCCGGGGAAATCAGGGAAAGTTTGCGCAAGAGAGAGGCATTGTGTACGGTCGTCACGGTGGGAGGAGAGAGGGCGAGCCAGGGTGAGGAGCGGGAAGAGGAGAGCAAGAGTGAGAAAAAAAAAGAAAGTTAAAACCTCGTGAGGGTATTGTTCGTTGCGTCACTAAGGGGAACTCGTCCTCCCTGGTCTGAGCCGCGTGTATAATATCAAAATTTATGACCCCGACCGGCGGTCGGGCCTTGTTCGAGCCGGCTATAGCCGACCGAGACTTTTACTTCTTCTTCTTCTTCCTCTAGCAGCTCGTGGTCTCATCTTGTTCTTCATCTTCCTCCATTACTTCTCTTTGCAGTCCGTCTCACTTGTTCCTCTCAGTTCGTCGGTGACGCTCCTCGTGTTTGCCAAGAGCGGCGACGTACTGCCACGAGGATTCACCATCAGAGCATCGTTCCGCAGAAATCGGTGAGTAGATTAACTGGTTCGGTAATGAGAGGATGGCGGAACCAATTGAGATACTGTGGACCTCACAAGTTCCTCTGAGGAGGATATATGTAAAGTTCATGTCTATCCATGGGACACTTTGGATTTTCTAGTGACGGTGATCCTTTTCGGGATACACGAGTATATGAGAGCAATCGGCGCTGGACCAATAAATCGGCATCAGTACCAGATGCGCTTGCGACTTATGAATCGTGTAATTATGAGCGTGGGAAGGATTACAAGAGTATTCTGTAAAGTGGTCCAACCTGATTTCGATATGTTCTATCAAGATATGGATTATTTGCATGAACTTTTATACAAGTTGATTAAGAATTGATAGATATAGATATACGTATTGTTATTGTTATGATGAAATTTGATATTTATGTTTTATTTTTATAGTATTGCTGAGTAATTAGAGTGGATGTATTCATTTGGATGAGGAATGCAACGTTTATTAATACCCTAGCCATGGGTGTCATCGCACATGCATATAGAAGCGTCCGTAAACCTGTGCGTGTTTCGGATAATCAGTATAATGATCAGTGGTCGATTTGACGTATCCCCATGATAATATATAGTTCAGTGAGTGTAGAGCGGCAGATGCGATTCACGGCGTGACGTGGTCTAACGCGTCATTGATAGCCCCATATCCTACCATGTTATAGATTCTAGCTTCTATTCCCCCCCCCCCCTGTCGTACCACCCTCCATCAAATTTTCCAATCACCCCCATCCATTCCCTTCATTTCCTGCCAGCCGAACCTCCCCACGAAAACCCCCTACTGACAGGAAGGGACGTAATACCGGCGTTAGGGTTCCCTCCGCCAACCAACGTCTACTTGCCCTGGGGCTGAGAATTCCGCCATGACGGCTACTGCCTTCTTCTTGTTCGACAACTATAACGAATATGGCGCGCACTTCTGTTACACACGTCACGCGCGATTTTACACGACTCTCTATTTCTTCGTAATACCGTAAGTATTTCAAAATTATTCAATTCTGAAGCTAGACCATTGTAAATATGATTAGTCATTTTCTTGATAAAGTTTATTCCAGTGTTTGGATAACGCTGTATGAATAAAATGGATATTTTGAAAGATTTATGATGTGACGGTATTGATTCTGGATTATATGGCTATAATGTTATTATTCAATAAGAATTATGCTGTATCAATAATTGGAAATCGCTTATTGGAAATTTTGAAAATTCGGCCAATGTTTCAGTGAACAGCAAAACGGGTTTTTACGAAATCAGGCGATACTTGTTCCAGGCAATACTGTGATAGCACGTGGTACTGTAATCGGTTATTGGGACCTTCTTAATAAATGTCAAGCAAAGGCGAAGCACATACGTACGTTATATTTATATATACAAGGTATTCTAATTTATCGTCGTCGATTTTTGCATAACTAGTCTCCGTTTCTCGTTCGCAGCCACTCGCGAATTTATTAGGATTTCGTGTTTTGCGACGCCCGTGTATGAAAGAGACGATCGTAATTTTCGTAGCACGTGGAACGCGCGTAAATTGCAAACGTGCTAATAACTCTTAAGTGTTTCCCATCGGACGTGTCTTATTTCCTTTTTTTGCCAACTAAGAGAAGAAGAAGTAAAAAAAACTAGCACGCATCCTCGCTCGCGTTATACATGTAAAAGCGACGAGCAGAATAGCGGACAACCAGCCGCGCTGGCATTTACAGGGCAATTTTATCAGCGCGTCGATGAAATTTGTTGACATGCCACTAGGACAATAAAATGAAGAAGGAAGATATACGCGGTTAAAAAAGCATCATATCGTTACGCCTCTGCGAACACCCAGTAGAAAGACTCGAGAGGGTTTCGCGAGCGAAATCTACTGTAAGAAGTGCGATGAATTACGGTTAACACTGGAATCCTTGTTCTTGTAGCGAACTGACTGCGCGAGGTCCTTTGGAATTCACCGCAGGACAATTACAATTAAGAGCGGTTAGCGAATTATGAGACACTCGTGGCACGCGGTTTGTGAAATTCCATACTGGGTGAATCGACAGGTGCAAGAATAATTGAAACGGAACGAACAATGTTTACATTAAGAATTTGGAAATTAAGGAGCGAATTTTTCCGTCGATTAGATATAATGAAACTTGTAAGATAATGCTTTCACTTTACTCGCTTGTATTTTATT
This sequence comes from Hartigia nigra, assembly GCA_031001745.1. Taxonomy (NCBI): domain Eukaryota; kingdom Metazoa; phylum Arthropoda; class Insecta; order Hymenoptera; family Cephidae; genus Hartigia; species Hartigia nigra. Next base: position 1,502,542 of record JARPRG010000549.1, on the reverse strand, counting down.
ATTAAAATATAAATATTTATTGTGTCTAAGGATAGTTTGCTAATTACACAAGTTACCAATTTGGCATTCGACGTATCTCCGTTACGTTATACTTATCGACGTTAATTTAAACGTCGTTATCTGTAATTTTTCACCTGTATTATATCATAATTCTCATGTCGTAAAACACGCATGTATTGCTTCTATTTATGGAATGACTACTACGCATCTCTGTTTAATACTTATACTATGTAATTGCCTTGAGCGAACATCCCAAAATACTTTTTAAAATCAATGTACGGCAGGGTTGACTATTTCCTCAGCAAAAACACTGATATCTCAAGACGTCAAAACGCACCGTGCAGGCGTCTTATTTGGGTCGTGGATTTTTATGTAATATGGGTTACCGTACGGCCTAGCATAAGTTTCCTCGCAATACGATCTTTAAAGAATGAAGTAATCAAAGTGATGTTTTGATTCGTCAATTTTTTTGTAATCCAGCTTATCAAAATTTCATTAATTTGTTTGCAAATTTTGTTCTTCAGTACAGGTGGCTCACCTCCGTCGCTTCTTTTTCCGACGCCTTCGCCGACGGTGCCGTCTCCTGGTTTTCCCCCTGGACAAGGGGGTAGCAGTCCTCCCCTGTGGTTTCAGGGCCGTCGCTACGCTCTCCTCGGGGCCCTCTTCGGCCTTGCTTCCCTGCACCGGGGGCCTTCTCTCCACCCCGGCGCTGGGCCCCGTCGTGGCTGATACTTTCCACCACTTAACACTCCTCTCGTCTTCCTTAACTCTCCTACTTGATTGTCTATATTCTGTTTCACTACTGCAAGGATGAGTTTCCGTCCAAGGTCGAAGCGCACGATTCGCGGAACATGTGTCCTTGCGAGTTTGCGATGCAGCGCGACTCCATTCACCATCACCCTTTCACTACTTGAACACCCGATTCACTATAGAAGATCGTTTATCACGTGGAAAAGGTCTTTAGATCTGTCCTCTGATAAGGAGACACTCAATATATTCCATATGCTTTGTCGTAACACAAACTCCAAAATTGTCCGTATTTTCTATATAAATGTCCATTTTTGTCTCACGTTGATTTACAAATTTCCTCTCTCACGCCTATATCAAGTGGGTTTGACGGTATAAATTCGCCGCAGCTTACGACCCGCTTTTGCCAATAAAGAACGATAAAAAATAAGCGAGCAATTGTCCTAGCGGATCATACACCAATCACGTCATTGAACACAGCCAAACTCTTAATTGATCAATTATGCAGCGTTTACGTATTCCCTTTTTTTCTTATGCTTCTTATATCCGTATTCTCTCTATTACTCGGTATCTTTACCTATCACCTTCCTGCGTTTCTCTCCCTCTCGCGTGACCCGCTGCTGCGAGGCGTCGTCACGCTCCTGGAACGCTTGTCACGGCATCGCGTCGTGTCCGATGAAAACGCAATTACGTCGGCCCACTCGGCACTCGGTCCTTCCAAAGTTCGTATATCCAGTTTCTTTGCAGCGTGGCACTTGGTACCGCGTGCCGTACGCTCGAATCCGCAAGGGATTTACACGAGAGTAGAGCTCTCACATTTGTAGAACGATATATCTCATTAAAAAAGTCTAATTTTATTCCTCGAGAATCTATCGTTCTCTCGCTATTATATCACGTTGCTCAAGAATCAAGCAGTCTCTTTGTCATCCAGGATCTTGAGCACGTGTGTCTTCTTAAAAGTGCTACCACACAGACTCTAACCTTCTCTATGCAGCCCTCGACTGTCTGTCTCTGATTCCTCGCGACAATAGCAGTAAACTCGTGTTAACCTCCGATACTAAGTAACGTTACGCGCTCACGTATCTTTCCAAGAGATGCGACGACTCTGATCCGCGAATTCCGTTCGGCCGCTTTCGCAGCCTCCACTACGGTACCAGAGCGCCGCGACGCGAGACGCCCTGCACATGCGTTCAGCTTCGTACCATCCCGTTTCCTACACCCCCCGCACCCTAACCGTAACCCCCCTACATAACCTCCTTCACCTCCTTCACCTCCTCTTCATTGCCTCTCACTCTATCCTTCTCTCTTTCTCTGAGTTCACTCTCATTTTCTCTCTATTTCGTCGCTTCGTCCCTGGACCACCCTCTCGAATAGCCCCTTCATCCACGACCCTACTATACCGCCGTTTCGAACCCCACGCCAATCCATGATCCTATACACCACCAGAATGGTGGTATGTACTACCCCCTGAAAGCAGGGGACTATCACACGCCGTCACGCCGTTCCTTTGTGCTTCGACAAAAGCTCGCACGATAACCATAGACGAGTATATGTACCGCCATCTTTTCAACAAGACTGCAAGGTGAATCTTCGAGGAAAACTTAAATGCATAAATTAAAATATCAGAAATCTTTTAATACCTGTTATTCATTTTTTAAGATACTTTACATTGCTCTTTATATCGTTTAAGGATACCTTACTTTTCCCTACTGAATAAATGCAATGTTATTCTAACCCGATCAGAAAATGCCAGTTATTTCAAGAACTATCTTGTAAAGACCATCTCCTCTTTCTCGTCTTAGGAATAAGGTGAATCGAGTCGTGTGTAAAGCGATATAGAATCGAATGCAGAGCTTCGCAACCTCGGTGGAACGTGCCCGGCCTACAACCTCCGTACGATGCCAGGAAAATTGCAGGAAATCCAGAGTCCGTCCACGCGCCGAGAACTGCTGACGGATTCGGCCGTCAATCTTTCAGCAGGCATCGTAAAGCTATCAGCCGTCTGCCGACATTGCGCCCACCAGCATTGGGCTATACGGATACTTTTATGCCGTCGAGACTACGGACGCCCTCGACTCTCTTACCAAGAGCACACGATATATCTATCTCTAACGCGCCACTAGGCAGGAAACGATATAAATAGTACGCGTACACGTGCGTCGATGAATATTGACCCATCCACCTGCACCGAATATTTAATTATGCACATGCCCTTAGGATAGTCATAGAAATTGGCGGGTATCAAATTTTCAATAATAACGTAATGACGGTTCAATGACAATATTCGCAGACTCACCATATGGATTGAATCGTATTATTAGGGCATATGAAGTCTTACCTGTAACAAAAAAACGGAAGAAATTAATTATTTAATCCAGATTTTAGGTGTAAATCCTATAGGTATATACCTCGGGTAGTTATAAAAATAAGGTAGGGCTAGGTATACAACAGTAGCCACTTTGCGTGACACAGGCCACAACACGCCGTAATAAAATACACGTTTAAATAAGCTACCCTATAAATATTAACGTTTCCTCCGGCGTTGGGTGTGATACTAATTGCCACAATATAGCTACTCTCCAGCATCGTAGATTCGTTAATACGATTGCCAATTATTAACCAGCACGGTGGAAGCGCATTGCACTTGAGCATGGTAAAAATTCTAACTATTTTTCACACACGGTGTAATCAAGTATATCTATGCTACAGGTAAGTCAATTAATAATTCTACTTCAAACACATTCTCCCAAGAATCATATATCATACAGCAACCATAACTGTACCATTAAAGCCTATATGATCAGGGTATAATATACACACGTAAGCATATACCTTATCCAACAGAACTATATTCAGGCCAAGTGACATAAAAACTTCTCAAAAACATAATAAAACACGAAAAAACGAACGGAAGTTCATGCGAGCAAGTTCAGAGTGAAGATTGTCGACCGAGCAGCAGCATCCGTGAAACAAAGCAGAAGCCGCCAGCCGTGTAATTGGACTCCCCTGGACTTGATTCTTCGTTTTAAGAAGAAGAGAAACACGCCATCCCTCTTATTTACTAATCGAGACCTCCGCCGAGTCGCGCCACCGTTATGCGCGAAGCCTTTGCCAGCTAGCCAAGCCACGCCACGGGCCGTCTGTTTGCCCAGTTGGCTCTTGATTGTAGGGACATGGCCAGGACTGGTGTCCCCACTGCACATCGAGGAAACCCCTTCTTCGAGAGCACGACCTCCCCGCGTCTCCTCGTGATCGTACAGCCAGATACGACTGCCTGCTGACGATAGCCAGAGACATTATATTGCGAGTGTATATGTGTATCTGACTATGTGACCTAGATCGGTTAAAACGCGTCATGTCTCTTGTCTGTGCTTGTCATTCTCAACGATAGTCACAAGTATCATATGGTTATGAGAAACGAAAGATGGCACGAACAACTACGCGTTTATAGGCTGTAAAATTTATTGGAGAACAAATCTTGAAAAAGTATGTCTTTTGGAGAAAAAAGGCGTAAGGTGCTGGAAATCGTCGAAAGCGTTTGAAAATCTTGATGGAGGATCCTCCGTGCGATCGATTGCATTTCCGGTACGGTTGTCGACGTACTCCAAGTGCTGCTACGTAAAGGCAGACTCTGAGTATAGTAGGTGGAAGGTAGGTTGGTAGGTGATATTACGTGGATAGAAGAGAATATCCAGCTGTAGTAGGAAACTCTCCGCACGGGAGTAGCCGTGGAAGCGAGCGAGGCCAGGGAAGTTTCGCTCGAGAGCGTGACAGGGGTGGAACGAAGGGTGGCATGCTATACTATACGGAGTACGGATGGAGGGAACCGTGGCTGGAAGCTCCAAGGGTAGCCTAGGGGTTGCGAGGGGATGAGCCAGAGTTGGAGCGATGGCAGAGTATTGATTTAGTGGGTTTCACCGTCTCCTACCATTCGTCTCTCGGCGTTCTACGTCTCTACGTCTCCACGTCTACGGCCGCCGTAGGGTTATCACGATTTTTGGTTGTTTTGTAGACATAAAAGTTCTAGTATATACATACATACACGTAACTAATGTATTTTTTATAGAAATTTTATATTCCTTTATATAAGCGTAAGGTGAATTTGTTATGGACCACGTTCATCTTGAAATATTTATATCGATAAGTGATATGGGTTATTGATCTTTTGCTGTGATAGACGAGGTGGAAAATCGTGGGAATAACTGTAACGCTGGTTATCGTTGTGAACCCGTGCATTTTTATCGAGCAAATGATGCTGACAAGGGTTAAACGGGTTAAAGCGAGTCGTCGGACTGGGAATTAAGTCTGGCTGACTGTACGCGAATTTACTGAACTGAATATGATCTTGCAGCGTACGAGGACGGATGGGTATGGCAGAAATGTTATTTTTTAAACAAAAGAAAAATGGCGCTCGCTTTCATCTGCGGAGGCATAGATTGGTTTGGCTCTCGTTTAGAACCGATGAGGCCACACTCATCGTCCCTGTATATCTCTCTTTGGCGGCTTTTATACACAGCATTAGTCTCTTCACCAACTACGTGTCCTGTTGAAAGATACTCTCAGGTTAATGAGACTACGTTTTCGTTACTTATTAGTACAATATTATCAATCAGTATTAATAATTAAAGCTCATACATAATTACCACTGATACGAATGATAACCCATCAAAGAATGTCAAAGACAGATATAACTTCCAATAAAATTATTACTATACTTCGACACTCTCTAGATCTATAGCTTATACGAAATTATAAGCATTCTTTACTCGTTCATAGATCATTAGGATTAATAGCAAAGACGGAATTAAGAATTACGAGATATAAATCACGTATCGATGTGAAACCGTACACAGTCGAATGATGTCATCGAAGGAAAATGATTAATAAATCCTGACCGTTTAAAAATACATCGTAATAGGATGACGCGTTCCGTCGGTAACGCGAAACGAAGAACCGTATTAATAACAACGATCTACGAGTTAATTAATAATATGCCATTTATAACACGACCGATGAGCTCTTAAGCGCGGCCTTTGCATATAAAAGCGCGTTGAGGCAATTAGTATCGAAAATATCGTATTAAACGAGATGCGAATTAATTATCGCCGATGAAATTTACGAGGCGAAACCTCGTAAAATTTTCCAGCTTCCCCCATCCACTCAGAAACCAACGTTCGTCGTTCATCGATCCATTAAACCTTTTATGGATTTACAACTCATGTCGGAGGCAAATGATCGTTCTTACACGTACATTATGCATATATACATAAATCATATGCAGAAATTTGGATGCATCATTTTTTTAAGTAGCCACTGATCGTTCGCCAAATTTTTATAGAGTAAAGGCATAAGCGGTAGATACTATCTCTATACCGTTAAGAGGTGTTTACAACTCCGCCAGTGAATCTGTGGGTAAGTGGTAGAGAAGATGGCAGTAAATATTCCTTGCTCCTACAGCATCCCACTGCTCTCTCGCACCACTAGCTTCAGTATCTTCAGCCTTACTCCCCACCATTCCCTATACAAAACTCTCCACGGCCATCCTTTACGTCCTTCTGGATAGCAGGGTCGCCTTCAGGAATTCCAATTTAGTCTCCTCGGGCCTTTATACCACTTCGATTTTCAGGGAGAGGCTCAAAAGGAAAACGCGCAATTGATTAGACGCCCCTCCTCCTCCTCCTCCCCCCGCCCCTCTTCGTCTTAAATCCAATATACGTAGGAGTCGAGACGGCCGTTTTCTTTGGATTTTCCAGATTGAAGAACTCGAGCTTAATTTCCGCTTGATGTGTCAAAACGTCACCGACGTGACTTACGGAGAATATTCTATTTCTCATGACTTTGTGAAGTAAGCTTTAAGAAAATGTCGCCGGAAGACGGATTGAGTGTTATAAGAAAGTTAAAAATGACAGATTCGGTTAATTTTTGTAAGTCACGAGATGAGTTGAAAGAAAAAAGTCATCCCTGGAATCGCGTGTACTGTCCTTTAGTATTATGTCATTGTAAAAGTGAGTCATTAAAACAGTCAGAGACAATGACTTAACTATTCGATTAGTCCGATAATATTAATTGTAATCGACCTACACGATTATAATTGTCTATATTTTATATAAATATTTTTGAAAATCAATACAAAAGAAAGATGGTGCCCTTTGGACATGACTAAGTATCAGTATCAAAGGTTACTCCATATTGCCCTTAACAGAACTAAGCCCTGCCCCTAGGGTAATATTTGAACGAAGCTCTCGAAGTGGGATTTTCTATAACGTCAACCCTTTGACATTACTAAACCTACCCCTATATACATTCTCCCATTAACCAATAAGGACTGATCCGATATCGGACAAGAGCCATAATATTCCTTGTGGAAAGATCTGGGAATTTTGAGAGAAAACTGTTACTACTGGCACAGGGGATTGTTATAGGTATAGGTAGCACAGCTGCTGAGCGCACAGCACCCTCCTTACTTCTGCTGGCCACAATCGGGCAGTCGCGGGGCTGACGGGGTTCCCATAGGAGGAGAGGACGTGCGAGGACGAGGACGAGGACGAGGAACCGCTCTCGAGTAACAGTATGAGGAAGGGTGGCAAAGCTGGAGATGGTAGAG